>JAUIRK010001052.1:2400000-3000000 GCA_030549495.1 Nectonema munidae
TTTTCCAATATTTTATATTCACAAAGGTAAAATATGATTTTTTACATTTTAAAAATTCATAGTTAAAGAAAACAGTCGAAAATTAATATATATTTTTAAACTTTTTATGGGTCAGTATAATGTTTTTCTAATAAATTTAAAATTAATTTTGAAGTGAAAAATGTTGATCGAATGTACAAAATTTGAAGCTATACTCTTTGTGGGTAAAATAGGCTAGGTTTTACAAATAAATATATTTTTATTTTTCCAAAATCCGCTTTTATGTGAGGTCAGTCAACTTTTATCTAGTTTCAAAAAATACCAATAATTAACGTGATGACTGATGAGTTTATATATTATTTCTTCAAAATTTTATATTCACAAAGGTAGAATATGGTTTTTAACATTTTAAAATGTCATAGTTAAATAAAACTGTCGAAAATTAATATATATTTTTTACTTTTTATGGGTCAGTAGTATAGGTCAGTATAATATTTTTCTAATAAATTTTAAATTATTTTTCAAGTGAAAAATGTCGATTAAATGTAAGAGTTTTGTTGGATAATCGTAGTCTACTTTTATTTAGTTTAGATACAACCTTTCTAATTTTTAACGAAGGGCATTCGTTATATTTATACCGACAGTGTGCGAAGAATAAATCACATTATTGATTGATTTTAGAGCATAATTATGCGAAGAAAGATTAACACATGTTGCATTACGCGTTTGTGAGCGCAGTGAATTCTTATCTCACATACGCTTCACCACATCTTTAGCACGCGTGTGTGGTTTATTAATGTCGATTGAATGTACGAGTTTTGTTGGATAATCCTAGTCTACTTTTATTTAGTTTAGATACAACCTTTCTAATTTTTAACGAAGGGCATTCGTTATATTTATACCGACAGTGTGCGAAGAATAAATCACATTATTGATTGATTTTAGAGCATAACTATGCGAAGAAAGATTAACACATGTTGCATTACGCGTTTGTGAGCGCAGTGAATTCTTATCTCGCATACGCTTCACCACAACTTTAGCACGTGTGTGTGGTTTATTTTATCGGGCTAGTGTACGCTTAGTTTATTTGTAGTGTTCCTAGCTTAAATCTTAGTCAAATATTAAAACGCTTATAACTTTTACATTTCTCAACAAAATGCATCATGCGATATACCAAATTAAAGCATTTTTTATGGGCTTTCAGAATACATTACTTATATCATAAGTACTTACAAAATACAATTTTACTGTTTTTATTTTCCATGGGCTTCATACCATTAATTAGCAGATAAGGGATGCATTTTAAACTAAAGCTCCTTTCATTAGGACAAATTTTTACCTATATTATGTGACAATTTCCAGCACAATTATAAAGCGACTCTACTCTCAGAATCTAAATTTATTTGTAGATTTTTATAAAATAGTATTAGTTTTTCCATTTTTTTATAAATTAACCTTCGTTTTTTTTATTGGTCAGTATAATGTTTTTCTAATAAATTTAAAATTATTTTTGAAGTGAAAAATTTAGATCGAATGTACAAGTTTTGTTGGATAATCGTAGTCCACTATTTATTTTTAGATTTTTATAAAATCATTTTAGTTTTCGGTTTTTTATAAATTAACATTATTTTTTACTTCTTTTGAATTAATCATCCAAAATTTAAGTGCGGGTTTGATTTACACTTTGATTCGAAAAAAATATGTTTTGGATAAATATTATTTTTATTATTGTTTTCTGCATATAAATTTCTAAAGAGAAGATAAATAGATCAAAATATGTGTTTTAATCAATTTTTCTCAATAAGTAATCTCATGAATTTATTTTTTTTCACTATAATCCTAAATTTATTTCTATATTTTTATAAAATAATTATAATTTTCGAATCTAACACGTGTGCGCATGCATCCACATTGAAGAAATAATGAGTTTTGTTGGATAATCATAGTCTACTTTTATTTAGTTTAGATACAATCTTTCTAATTTTTAACGAAGGGCATTCGTTATTTTTATACCGACAGTGTGCGAAGAATAAATCACATTATTGATTCTAAAACGATTGTTATTGATTTTAGCGGTTAACTATGCAAAGAAAGATTAACACATGTTGCATTACGCGTTTGTGAGCGCAGGAAATTCTTATCTCGCATACGCTTCATCACATCTTTAGCACGCGTGTGTGGTTTATTTTATCGCGCTTAGTTTATTTGTAGTGTTCCTAGCTTAAATCTTAGTCAAATATTAAAACGCTTATAACTTTCACATTTCTCAACAAAATGCATCATGCGATATACCAAATTAAAGCATTTTTTATGGGCTTTCAGAACATTACTTATATCATAATTCCTTAAGAAATACCATTTTACTGTTTATATTTTCCATAGGCTTCATACCATTAATTAGCAGATAAGGGATGCATTTTAAACTAAAACAGTAATATATTTGAAGAAATATTTTTTCAGTATAAAGAGTTTAGAAAACTCTTCTCTAATATGTAATGATATATTCTCATAACCTGTACGGTTGAACGCGGGTAGACAACTTACGTGTTATCTCCAACCCGTATATTACGATGATTCTTCTCCAACCTGTATTCTACGATGATTCATCTCCAAACTATATACTACAATGATTCATCTCCAACCTGTATATTACGATGATTCATCTCCAATACTACGATGATTCATCTCCAACCTGTATACTACGATGGTTTCTATTCCATGTACAAATAACTAGGGAGACAATGTTCAACTTTCTGTTCACATTCTGCTAGATGTAAGATTTGATATATCTCATTCGGGGAGACGATGCTACATAAGTTATTACCTATATACATTATACCTGTAAACTACGATGGTTCATCTCCAACCTGTATACCGCGATAATTCATCTCCAACCTATCAGTTCATATGTTGCTAGATGTAAGATAAAAGCCTATCTCTTAAAAAATCAAAGAATCCAAAATATACCTCATTCGGGGAGAGGATGTTAGATAAGTTATTAATTTTTTCACGATATTAAATAATATATTTTATCAAATAATCAAAATAAAATTATGTAATCAAAGAATCGAAAAATATTCTTTAAAAAATCAAAAAATATCAAACTTTCTGTTCATATTTTGCTACCTCATACAATGTTACAAAAGTTATTACCTATACTTTGCAATTTGCACGATTTTAAATATTATATTTGTCAAATAATCAAAATAAAATTCTGTAATCAAAGAATTGAAAAATATTCTTTAAAAAATCAAAAAATAGCAAACTTTCTGTTCATATTTTGCTACCTCATACGATGTTACAAAGGTTATTACCTATACTTTGCAATTTGCACGATTTTAAATATTATATTTGTCGAATAATCAAAAAATATTCAAATTAAAAAATATTTATTCTTTTTAAATATATCGTTGGCTCCCCTTACTTTTAAAATTGAAAGATAAACCTAGTCTTAATAATTAATTTTTATCAAATTATGCACATACGAAACTAAAAGTAAGGGGAGCCAACTTTTTTTGCAAAAAAAAATTTTTTTTTATATATTCAACTGGAAAAATCTAATTCACGGCCATATTTGGCGGGTTCAAAAAAGTTGTGCCCAGCTCGGGAATTTTACTTTATATATTATCATTTAAATGAATATATTAAGATTATTTTCCTTTAATTGTTAATTAATAACTTTTTTCTGCTTTTTTTCAATATTTTTTTCATAAAACACATATAACTGTTTTTTAATTATTATTTTTTTTAAATTAAGAACAATCAATTCTATATATTTTTGAAAATATTTCGCTAAATTTCGTTAGTTTAAAATTTAAATCTGAACCCTTTAATCTTACAAAAGATTAAATTAATAAGGTAACATTATAAATTTCAATTTAAAGTATGAAGAAATTAATATATTATATTATTATAACTATAACATTTTGCTTATTATTACTCTTGGCTTTCTCCTAGATATTACCTAATTTAATTACCTACTGAGAAAAGCCCTTAACTTTTATTTTTCTCTTTTATTTCTAATAAATAATAATAATAATGATTTTTTTAATAGATCTCTGATTTTCTATATTTTCATTACATTCTATAAAAATTTGACACCTACAAATTTTTTTGTTTATAAAAATATAAATATTCATAATTGAGTAATAATTGTTTTAAAAATAATGCTTTTCAAAATATTGTTTATGTAGCCGTTGCTATTTTGGAAATTAGTATGCCGAAACTATCCATAAAATAAACTTTAAATATGATTAGGATTTTATCACTATTCTTTTTCAAGTTTCTCATCTTATAGATTTTTTTTTCAGAAAATCGTCGTCTTTTTATTTTATATTTTTTTCATATTTCTTTCAGATATTGGTTTTCTATCTTCTGATTTCTTTCTCAATGTGTTTTTATATAAATTAAGCAGCCGATTTTTAGACACTGGTGTCCCATTGCCTGAAATGTTAAAACATGTTTTTCAGGTATTTGTTTTCATTAAATCTAGCACGACTGTTCCCAGATAAGTTTATTTAAAACATCAATCTGTTTATTATGGAAAACATCAATCTTATGAGTAAAAGTTTCATAATTCTGGTCCTTAAGATTTTAAAATATAAATAAACGATTCGTTTTTTAAAAAACTTTAGCTTTAAAAAGTCTTACTGAAAACAAAAAATGTTTTTTCCAATTTTTTGTGGTTTTCCATTACAATGAATTTTATGTTTATAAATTTTTTTGTAGTATTCATTAAAATATTCCTACTTTTCATTTAAACCTCTTTGCTTTGATTTTGTATTTTTAGAAATGGAATTCTCCGCTATGAAAAAGTGAATACAGCTCTTAGCCTTTCAGTTACCTGCTATAATTTTTAATGATTATTATTTTGAAATTATTTTTGTTCGTTTAATAAATATATTCCTTCTTCATTACGATTTATTACTAAATAATTGGGAGGCTTAAGTAGCGTATTCTAGAAACTCCTTTTATTTTCCATTATTACTTTTGTTGTTAGTTATAAAAATCCAAATTTGCTACTTAAACCTTGGTATTGTCCCATCCAAATAGTGATGGGACGATACAAAAGTTTTATTTGATTTAGATTCCGATATTAATAAAATATACGATTCCGATTCTTAAATTGAAAGATCAAATATTAAAAAAATATTCTCATTTATGTTTAATAAGACCTAAGGCAGCATAATGAACAAGATAAATTGAAAGAATACGATTTTTAAAAAAACACAATTCAGCAGAACATGCATAAATTTTTAATTCTGTGGGTTTGTATCCAGAGCATTTTGTGCAGTGGTTAGATTTTCGCACTTTGTAACAAATATAAAAATACAATCGACATTATACAATGATCTTCCCTTCAATTTTCATTATCGAAAAAGTAAAGTTATTAAAAAATATCGTTAATAAAAGTTAAACAAGATAATAAAAATTTATTTAATAAGATTATGTTAACTTTACATTAATATTTTTTAAATTTTTTAGTAAATGTTTTTTTACCTGGCTTCCTTGCAACATTTGATGTTCTTTTTACAATTAATTTCTGATCTGTAGAAACAATTGAATTCTCAAAGATAGAATTATTAACATCTATGAAACTTTGAAAGATCTTAACTTTGTTTTCTTTAGATTGTTTTTCCCATTCATTTTTTCTTAGTTTAAGTTGTTTTGAAGTAAGCTCATAATCTCCAAATCCATATAATGCACATTCAATCAAATTTTCTTGGAAACAAACTTCTTCATAAACCATACTTAGTAAACTAGGCATTTTAAGAACTTTCCAGTTAGCATTGGATTTCAGTATATTATTCATGGATTCGCAATTGTTATTTTTCCATTGATAAGGAATCTTGGTAGAGCTTTTGTGTGGGAGAAAAATGTGTTCTTCAATATTTGGTATTATTTTCTCAGTTAGATATTTACCTATTTTGTTTTGATATTTTTCAATTATATACATTTTTTTCTCTTTAAATTCATCTATTGTTTTTGATTCGGACAATCCTCTTTGTCCTAGAATTAATTCAATGAAATATTTAATTTCTTTTATATTTATTCCTATTTTTTGTGACAGATATCGTTTAATATTATGGGAGATACTTTTTTTGATTTTCTAATTAACTCTGTGTCTTGGAAGACAGTACATGTTATAAAACAAGGGCCAAGATTGAACGTTCTGTCTACTCCAAGAATGCTATTATCCAATAGACATCTTTTTAGATGAATGAGCTGGTTATTGGTATAACATATGATATTTGGATGGCCGGATTCTGATATAATAATTTCCTTAACAAATGGATTTGAGTTGGTGATCATATTAAATACATATTGAATATCATCTGCTAGGTTATTTCTATTTACGTCACCAAAATTTTGTTTTTCCAAGTTATATTTAATATTTCTTATATACTTTGAGTCTCTCGGTATGTCACACTTATTTTTTAACAAGCAAGAATATATTTTGTTACAAGAACTATTCTCTTTCAACCCCATTAAAACGTTTTTTTTAGTTTGTTGATTGGCCCTTATGTACTCATGGTTGTGGTTTCTTGTGTTACTGTGTATAGAAATCATATTTGGATAACTTCCAACGTATTCCCATAAATATAATTGTTTTTCTCTAGTTAAATTATCCTCTATCCATGAAATTTTTCTTTTATATTCAGAATTTCTTTTACTTACACAATAATATGATTTTAAGATAATTATTCTATTTTTATCAAGATGTTCATCATTTAACGGAAGAAATGTTTTACCTTTATATTTACCATTTTTTTCTTTCTAAGAAAGTAGTTTCATTTTTTACATTTTAAAAACTCATATTTTTTTTGCGATGTATTTTTCCAAGAGCCGCAATCATCAATAAAAAATTTTTTATGACCTTTTGGTTGTTCTAGTATAAAATAAATATTTTCTTTTATACCGGTTGGGATTGAATTAGCTACGTTGATAGGAGATTTCAAAATTTTAATTATTTCCATTAATTTCAGAAACTTATTTTTCAATTTATGACGCATAATAATTCTTTTTCACTATGGAGCATATCAAGATCTATATTATTTGAACCGACATCATTTTTAACGACTAAACTATCATTAAATCCAATATATTTATTATCCATTAAAGAGCTATTAATAATCGAATTTTCCGATTTAGTAATATCTATGTGATCATCTAGCCTTATTAATGGGACAAAGTGGTTAGGTTGCCAAAAGCTATTTTGAGTTTTACTAGTATTTGTCCACATTATAAAAAAAGGTTCAACCTGTTCTTTTTCAATTTTCTGAGGATAAAAAGTTGTATTAAGAATTGGTGATATTCTCTCTAACACGCCATTGATTGGGGGATAAATGCTGATTATTTTTCTCCTTATGACAGTAGCAGCAACTTTCATCGTATATGCTGAACACCAAGAACCAATTTTAGAACAAACTAACCTTTCTTTTTCTATCAAAGGAGAAACAAAATCAATAGAGGGATTATTTGGACATTTTTGATATATTAGATAATTTAGGCTAAATTCAATTGCAGTTAGCAAACGTAACTTGAGGAAACTCAAGGATTCATTTCCAAATATGCAAATAGAAAGTGCATTGAAGAAACAATTACCATCTGGTGTTGTTGAAATCGGTACTTTATTATCAACATCTATCATTAATCTTTTAATAAAGTCATGAGTGATGGAATCAATTTTGTAATAACAAATACCTTTGAGCATAGGACAAAATTTGAGTTCAACTTCTCTTAAAAAAACTTTTTCTCTCACAGCCGAAGAGTAATATGAGCCCAAAATAGACAAGTTGTGATGTCTTAATAATGCTTTTTTGTAGTCATATTTATTTTCCAATAAATTGCAAACTAAAAATACAAAAGGTAAAAAGGAGGTGAAACTTGATAAATGAGAAAATTCTAATTTCTGACATGAAATGTGATAAATTCTATTACACTCACAACAGTATATTATTTTTTCATCCTTTCTTTTAAAACAAGTTTGACAAAGCGAGTTCATATTAAACCACAAATTCTTTTAAAAGAATAATAAAATAAGTATCTAAAAAACCATAAAAATACGTCTCAAAACACAAAAGTTATACAAGAACAATTCTTAATCAATGAATTTTGACGACAAAATGATTAATAACTCATTTAGCACGGCCATTGATTAGGAAGGAGAGAATATCTAAACCCTTTCCGATCTTGGAATTAGCTAATAAAATAATAACAGCTAATAGAAATAAAATAGCCCATAGTTGGTTTTTAATCTTATGAGGTAAGTAATTAAGTAATTTATTTGAACAAAATCAAATAATTTATAAAATAAAAAAAAATTGTATCAATATATTCACAAAGTAAAATTTGATGAATTTAAGAACTTCATACTTATATAAACCAAAGGTTAGAGCAGCTAGAAAATAAAGTATTGAAATATTTTGATACTCATATAACCATTGTAAAAATAAACACGAAGGTGCATTATACAAGAAAATGTATTTACATGCATAAATAAATATATATAGTTATAGATTAAATGACGCTTAGAAGTCTCATGAATATTTTTAAAAATTGATACGGTAAAAGTAAAACTTTATTCATATGAAAATTCAATTCAAACGATAAATTTAAAGCCTAATTTTCGACCACAATGGTCTTCCACAGATCGCCACTTTCAACAAAATAAAAAATATATTTTATAGAAATATATTTAAAATTTATCCTTTTTATTAAATAAGTCAATTTGAAAGCTTTTACCTTAAATTGTAGGTTGAAATAAAAGAAAAATTATTTTCAGAACAATGTATTCAAAATAATAAATCTATAGCAAATATATAATTATAATATAATGACGTTTTTTCAAAATTTAAATTGCAATTTATAATGTTACCTTATTAATTTATTCTTTTTGTAAGATAGGGTTCAGATTTAAATTTTAAACTAACGAAATTTAGCGAAATATTTTCAAAAATATATAGAATTGATTGTTCTTAATTTAAAAAAATAATAATAATTAAAAAAACAGTTATATGTGTTTTATGAAAAAAGTATTGAAAAAAAAACAGAAAAAAGTTTTTAATTAACAACTTAACGAAAATAAACTTAATATATTCATTTGAATGGTATTGCATAAAGTAAAATTCCCGGGCACAACTTTTTTGAGCTGGGCATAATTTAGGCACACCCCATATTTGGCTATTGATTTTTCCTATAATGATAATCTTGAAAAAGATAATATAGCTCTTCATGTGAATATATATTATAAATATTAACATATATACACATTGTTTGCTCCACTTTATTATTTTTGTGAACTCTCTTTTTTTATAATAAAATTCTCTCTCTCTCTCTCTCTATAAGAAAATATTATCTAGTGCTGTTTCTTTAAATTAATAGAATAAGTGAATTAGAAAGAAAAATATTAATGAAAGATTGGAGATATACATTCGTGACAGCCTTAAAAAGATCAAAGTTCAAGTCACTAATAAATATACTTGATCTCGTATTAGTCTCAAATTCACTTAAAAAAGCAACGATGTCTGCAGAGTTTGATGAGGGTCTACAATATATATATTGTTTATGTAAACAAAACTGTATTTATTAAGAAAGATAGAAATTGAGAAAATTTCGAAAGTAATATTATTAGAGGTACTCTCAAGTAATATGAAAATTTAAAGATTTATTGATATAAAACTTTATTTCCCCATGTTTACTTAATCTAGGAGGTGAGCAAAAATCAATTGAATTATTTTTAAACAGTTTCCAAATTTTAGCTTCCTAGTGTCGGAATAAAATGGACAATTCTTTAAAACATGATCATTTGCTGAGCAATGAGAACATAACTTTAAAGAATAGTTACATATTTTGGTAGTATGGACAAATGATATATAGATAATTTGATATGATACAAGTTCGATTTGCGGTTATTAAAATTTATATCTGATACTTAGAAGGTGAAAAATATCTTTCGATTTATTCAGTATTACCTTTGAAAATTTCTCAATTATATGTACCAAATTATATCAAGACTGTATTGGTTTTGAGATATCAAAGCACTTTCAGCAGTTAAGCTATATGCTCGCATTATGCTTAAGATGGTTAATCACAGTTTTTGTGAATTTGTTTTTAGAGTTGGGAGCCTTGGGGATCGAACCCCTGACCTTCAACTGTTAAGCTGAGAGGTACACCCTAACAACCATGAGGCTCTATCAAGACTGTATGTAAATTTCCTTATTTTCAAAATTCGAAATGAATTTAAGTATCAAAAAGAAAATAGGGTATAATAAGGAGGTTTGTAATTCACCTGATTAAATTTCATATTCCTGAGAATAAATGTATTGAAATTTGAATATAGTTTATCAAATGATAATTTAATAATTTTTTTTTGTTTTTATTCTTTTTTATTTTTCTTTATAAACTAATTTTTGTAAGTACTCTTTTTAAAATAAAAATTAATCTGCTATCAAAATCTAATTTCTTAAATTCTTTACTAATTCTATATTTGAATATTAATTTAGAAACCTTTTAATCAAAATATTTACTCTGAATTTGTGTGTTTTATCTATACATATATATTAAAGTTTCCCTATTGTTATTTTATTAGTGTAGTTAATGAACGTATAAAAAAACCATTTTTTGTTCAAAATAAATTTTTATTATTATTATTACAAGTTATAATACCTATATAATTAATAATAAACTTGTTTTTTCTTTTAAAATGGTATTAAGGTGGCCAATAAATTCACGGAAACAGCCGATAAAGCTTTTTCTTTGTTTATTGCAACAAGTGTCAGAATTCTCAATAATAAATTCAGATCCTTCTCAAATTAGAAAAGTATTTATATGTGTGATAATATTGTTTTTCATTCTATGATAGTATACTAGAATAGTTATCATATTCAAAAAATCTGTCTAATTTATCATTTAAAATAAATATTTCATTATAGTCTAACTCTATTATTAGAAATTTTAACACTGTTAGAATTGAGAGAAAACTTTAAAACTTGCTATGAATACTGATGAAAATGAATTTTTAACGAAATTTTATCATGGTTAAACACAGAAATGTGATGTAATTGTATAATCTGAAAACTGACAATTATTTTGTAAGATTATTCTTTCAAAATAATATTACAATTTTTTCTAATAATAAAGAATCAATTAGGCCTATACACTAAACAGCAGTTACATTATTTAAGAGCGTGGACAAGCACGTCATGAAGACTTGTCCTGGGGAGCTAATGGATTTTTGCTCTTTTACGCTTTGGCGTCAGACAGGCATTTGAGAAATTTTTGTTTAAACACAATTTTTAATATTACGGATATTTTAAATCTGGAAAAAAAGTCTGTAAAATCAGTGGTATAGTCAATAGTGTATACGTAACCTTAAAAGGGTTGAATAAAAGTAGGGAAACATCTAGATTCTAGAGGACCATTTTCATAAACATAAAATCAACGGTAAATTACACAGACGAATGACATTTGTGTTTGGTTATTATTAAAATAAAAAACATGAAGTTCACAATTCGTTGTAAACAAGGGTACTTATGGGTTATCTCCCCACTCTAAAAAAATTTATTTGTATTTAAATGAGTAAAAATAATAAATTACTTATTTAAACAGGAGTCCAATACAAACTAATGTGTTGAAGTATTGTTTCAAAATGATCTAAACCTTTATTTTTTATTTCCTCTCTCCACATGAATTCACACATATACGAATCTAATAGATTTCTATGTGTGCCATTGTGTTTTTTATTTCTTTCTTTAGCACTTCTCCAAAGTCTTTCAATATTTTGAGTATGCCCTCCAGATCTACAAAGTTATGTGAATGGTTTACAATAGAATGAATATATTCATTGGTAGAAAACATATTTCTGTATGCTCTCCAATCATCACTTATGTTGTTAGTTCCAGGCCTTATGCTATCCTTTATTATTGAATAGAGAAAACCAGAAAATATTTGACTAAAATATTCTACTATTTTAGAGTTGGCAAATTATCGTCTGCTTACTCAAAAAATATTATATAGTGTAACTAATGAAAATCATACAGCAAAAAAGTAATAATTTTTTAAATTTATTTTCATAAATTAAATATATATATTTAATTTTAATTATATATTTAAAATTATTAATTAATTAGTATTTTAAAATTATCAAGTTGGAAAAAATTTTTTAAAGAATTTTTTAGAGTGGGGGGGGGGGGGGGGAGATAACCCATAAGTACCTAAACAAGTCTTCATTGCTTTTCTCTCAATGAGGCTGGCAATCTGAGGTGATTATACCCTAAGTTTTTCAATAAGCACTTTCTTTGTAAAATTTAAATAGATGTTGTTTACATTAGACGAATTAGGACCAGAGAATCTGGTTTGTAGTATATGAGTGTTCACTCTATAGCGATTTCGCTGTCACGCGATTTCACTGTATATTATATTCCGTTTCAAGTTTCAACTTTTTTATTCTAGAATAAAAGCTTTAAAATTGAATTTTTTAGATGAAAAATTATAATACACATCTAAAAAAGTTATGGCTATTAAAACATCATGTTTTATTGTAAAGGTCAAGTAGAGCCTTACACAAATTTTTGAATGAGTAATTATTTTTCAGTTCGGTTAAAATGGTAATTACCATTATCCTGAAATCTTTGTTAGTACTAAACTAGTTAATACAATTTTTCCGATGGAGGATGAATAAAGTTTTTTATATACAAAAACATTTATCTTTTTTTAAGATTTAATAATTTTAATATGGTTTTTCAGGATGAAGAAAAGCAAACGGAGAAAAACATCCACTTCATTGGAGATAGAGAGCGGTATTCTTTAGTTGGTAGCTAGGTATAACATGCTTGTCAATTTAATCGAATTCTTTTTAGACAAATCTTTTACTAAAGAATGCTGTTTATTTTGTGGAAAAAAATTGGTAGAAGATCAATACTTTGATAAATATTATGTGTCTGATACTTTTTCTGTTCATTACTTCTGCTTGGTAAGGCCCGCTTTTTTGAAAGAAATTGTGTTTTTTATTCATTTTTCTAGTACTTCTCCGCAGGTCTTTCACAGTTTAATAACCCGGATACGTGCTCAGATTCCATTTATGGTTTTCGTAAAAAAGATATCTTACAAGAATTCAGAAGATCCCAAAGACTTGTATCCTTTTATTTTCTCATAAACCAACTGCTTTCAACGATTTATTTTCTATCCTTAAATAGAGGTGTAGTTTTTGCAAAAAGACTAGAGCAAGTATCGGTTGCTGCATTCCTTCTTGCGTGCAAAAATACCATTTTCCCTGTACACTCCTGGCAAATACCTGCAATATTTACTGCAACAATTTCAAGTTCTGTTGATTTTATGTTGTTTGTACGTCGCTCCTACTTCTTTATTGTATTTTTGCAGCGTTTATTGCTCCAAACACATACCCGCATCCCTTAAGAGCCCGAAAATATCACGGAATGAAACCTGTTCCATATGCTTCGAACTTCTAGATCCTGACAAAGATAAATTTATTATGACGCCTTGTTGCAAAAAAAAGTATCTTCATTCTAGTTGTGTTCAAGTATTCACTGCCTTTATTTTCTCCTTTAATTCAATGTGGGAAGGATAGTCTTTTTTGGTTGATTTGAACACTTAGATGTTTATGACGTTTATGTGTGTAGTAGAGTCCTGTGCGGATATATTTTTCTTATCCGCTTTCGCCCACACCCGCAAGAAAACTTTTTTTGCTCTCGGGTCCCGCTAATTTTCATTTACCAATTTACCATTTACCAATCCAAATTTTTGTTGAAAACTAACATACACACTAATAAAATATACCAATACAATTGAAGTAATGAAAATTTTTCCAAATTTAACGATTTTTTATATGAATTAAAAAAATTAATTTAATATTTTTTCATTGGACTATTTAAAAATAAAGTTTCATTAAAAGAAGAAGGCTTCAAATGTGCCCTTATTTGATTAACCCTCGCAAGACCAAACGTGCCTTTTTACTCCACGCTTTTTTCAATGATGAAATTCGTGTAGAAAAATATATCTGACCCCATCAAAAAACAACATGTAAATTTTTTTCTTGGTTTCATCTCAATTATTTGAAAATAAAAAATACCATCAGATATGTTATTTTTGAATTTTAGTTGTTTTTATACTTCGTGTTGAATTAGTAGATGGCGTTAATTAAGATTTTTCAATATAAATTTTCATTATCAAAAGTTTATACACTAAATGGTATGTTTTTCAATAAAGATAATAAATATTATAAAGCTATAACAATAAATCAACAATTCAAATATTCAACAAGAATCATTGACGTCAACTTTGAGAGGGAAATAAAAGGAGTATCTCCAAACTGACATCAAGATAGATTATTAGTGAAATATATTTGACAAATGTTGACAAGAAAAGAAGGGTGGGTAAGAAACTAACAAAATTAAGTTGACGTCAATTCTGAACGACCTTTTATATAAAAGTAAGCAATATAAAAATGTATAACTATTAGAAAACAAGCTTTTATTACAAAAAATGAAAGCTTATAAACAAAAAAATAAAAAAGTACATAAAAATTGTGTACAAAAGGGTCAAATTCATATTTTCAGAAATAAAAAACAAATTTTATGCTCTTACGTATTTTGGAAAATTTCATTTTTAGAGAACAAAATTATAAAAACATTATTTATGTTTGTAATATCGTACAATTAAATATTATACACAATATTTCACTTACTGACATTGAGTACAAAAATATTTTGTATGATTTTTACATATGTATCTGTTACAAGAATTACATTTTCTTGTACCTCTACTGTTAGAGTGACCGACATGCAAATAACAATAGCCTCTTGATGTTGAAGCTCGCTCAGTTATTTCAAGCTGTTCGAAGCCATAAAAAGATAAAAAATTTCGAATTTGAAATGGAGTGTTAGAGCGCATCATCATAGAATTCTCACAAAACTTCAAAGACATTCTCTGATAAAATATTTTCTGCCTCCTTTTTTAGTGCTTGGGAATTTGTTAGGACAATTACTTTTAGATATTACCCAACTATTGTGACAAGCAATATCTAAGTAGTTTGCAAAAACTGCAACTATCCATTTTCTAGACGCTCTATAAGATGTGTAAGATCTAAGTATCTGATTTGTGTCTACCCCACTTTTGTATTGATTGTATAACACTATTGTTTCTGGTTTGCGTTTTCTTCCAATCAAATTTATTTCCCCCAAATGTTGGCTTGAAATAACGTAAACAACTTTGAAATTACGATGGGCATGTCTAGAGGGGCATAAGCAGTCAAGGAAGCATATTTGGTATAAATAAATTTTGATTCAATTTTATTTAAGCCCAGCTGTTGTAAATGTTTGGGCCTAAAACATTTACATGTTGGGAAGTACAATTAGATCTAACCACAAATAGTTAATTTTTTGAAATAGCCCATTGACACAACTCATGAGATGTGAAAAACCTATCAGAAAATATTCCACATCTCAGGTAAATCACTATCCGTTATCAATCTTTTAACTAAATTTGCTCCAGAAAAAAAAGTTCTATCAGTTAAACCTGAAACATAAACTTCAGACTTCAAAATATATAAAGATTTTACATCTGTACAATGGTATATTTTTATGCCATAATGGCCAGGCTTAGAAGGGTCGTATATTTTTCTACAACGTCCTCTAAATTTGACAAGTTGTTCATCTACTGTGACTTAATTATACGATACAAAAAAATTTAGAACTATTACGATAAAACGTATTGTGCAAATATCTAATTGCAGGTATCTTATCATTTGGATCTCGGTCACTCTTCACATCAAAACTTATAAAAATATGAACCAACAAGAACTTCTAATTTCTTTAAGTAGAAGCTCGAAGAAATGGTTCTCCCGTTTTTTCTGAAAATAAATATTTTAAATTTATTTGTTGTTTCTTTGATTGCCCCATGTAGATAAGCAACCAAAATAAGTGAAGAGGTCACAAACATCAAATTTTTTGTTGTGTAGCCTTAGAAACTCATACTTTGGTGTCTCGCTACTATGAATTTTAAATAAGTTAGTCAAGTTAAAAAAAATATTAAAAAAAACTTACTTAAAATTTTCATCTAGTTTAACTTTTATACAATGAAAAATATGAGAAATTACTTCTTCATTAAAAAAAAGTTTAAAAATTTGAAGAGAATCAGTGAGAAATTTTGCGAGACCATGGGTCCAAACGGGCTTTGACTTAAGTTTCTTGTGTTTTGAACTAAAGGACTACTTGCTTTGGTCTAGCTGGATTCCATGAATACTCAGTGCCATTAGGGGCAACTAACGAATCAGTGAAAGATTTTTCACTTGTAGTTGTATAAGACAAATCAGAAGGTTATATTTAGAAGAAAAATGAGTTAGTTTTAAAAAGCTTTGTTTGGGAATTTATTAGTTTGCAAGAAATGTATGAATGTGAGAACTTTGGCAAAGTTAGTCAGCTGCTTATACTGGAACACAACAGTAAGTTGATAGGTAGGATTTTTCAAAGGAATTACAAGGACGTTATTTATTCTTTATTTATAAAGATATTGATTACAAAGATATAATAAACACGCAGTAGTACAATTCACGCCATACACAATTGTTTTGATGTGACGGCTAACGTAATCGTAAAAGTTTACAAGAGAGGAGTTTGATTACAAATATATAACACGCAGTAGTACAACCACGTCATCAATAATGAAAAACAATTGTTTTAATGTGACGACGGCTAACGTAATCGTAAAAGTTTACAAGATAGCGGAGTTTTACAAAGATCAATTCACGGTATCAATAATGAAAAACACAATCGTTTTGTTGTGACGCCTAACGTAATCATAAAAGTTTACAAAACAGTGGAGTTAAATAGATGAAATACCAAGTTTTGATATCAAAATAACTTTTTATAGGGACGTTATTTACTCTTTATTTATACAGATATTGATTACAAAGATATAAACACGCAGTAGTAAAATTCACGGTATCAATAATGAAAAACACAATTGTTTTGATGTGACGGCTAACGTAATCGTAAAAGTTTACAAGACAGTGGAGTTAAATAAATTAAATACTAATAAGTTTTGATATCAAAATATATCTCCATATATAAAGGATATATTTATCAAAATATATATGAAATAGATGATTTTTCTGACTTATAAACATTTTTTAAATTTCTTAACGCCAATCACTTTTTTCATAAATTATCGAAAATTTTTTTTTATTTATATATTTTTCTTGAATGTCGTTTTTCTTGGAAATAGATCATAGAAAGTAATATTGTTTGAAATACAAAAGAATAAAAGAAGATATTTCTTATTCTGACCATAATTAAATTTCAATAGGACATTTGTATAAGGTTTTATTTAAAAATTAAAAAAAAAGCTAGCATACCCTAAATTATGTATATCTTTCTTACCCGCTATAACATGTATCAAATATTATTTATTAATAATATATAAGATATTGCATGCCTTCTAACGTTTCTATTTTTGTAGCATATACCTTTTATAATCATATTCTTTTATTTAGGAACAAGCTACATTCCGTCGTGCCGGTTTTTTACCCTGGTTTTCTTCCTCTGAAGAATTCAAAGGTTTTTACGGTTAGGTTACGTAAAACAACTAAAAAGTGCTCTGGCGACCCGATTCTACGTGGTTAGTAATCAAGCTACAATAGACATTAAGTTTGTTTCCCTAATTGAGAGCGTTCGCGTTAGGATTGTATCGATCACTCAGCTGTATTATATATTTGTAACATAAATTCTTGTAAAATAATATATATAACAAGGTATAGCTATGCAGTAACAAGGGCCGGTAGGTGTTTAGTGGGATGGAAAGTCCAGGTAGACCTGGACTTAGCATTTCGGCCGGGCCACGATATCCGAAAGGATGGGTGCGAACGTCACAAACAACTTAACTTAACTTTTTGCCAACTAGTGGTCCTTCGCGCTAGGTTTATTTTCCATGTCTTGCGAGTGTTAACTATCATTCCAGCTAAGCTAAAGTTCCTTTCACTTGTAGCCATTATGCAAAGTATAATTCTGGCAACTGATGAAAGAAAAATATTACAAAGATTTTTCTTATTTGTCAATATCACTCACACTTATTTTATGTCAATCTACATATATATTGTATATAGCAATATAAAACTTCTACGTATTTTTTATATGTTCCGCCTTTGCTTTTGAATGCGGATACGCATGGGTAACGACATAACCGCGCAGATATACCCGTCCACTGCAGGACTCTAGTGTGTAGAAGTAAATTTCCAAATATATATCATGTAGAATGAAAGCTGAATGTTCGCCATTTTGACACGTTAGAGATTTCGTGTACGTTTGATGTAACATGATCCCTTTGATAATAATATACAACCTTAAATTTATTTACAGAGTGAATTTCAAAACTTTACTTTCTGATCAGGGGCGCACATCCAGGGGGCGAAAATGAGTATTCACGGGAAAAATTAGTTTCAGGGGGGGGGGGGTGCTCTGAAATTTCTATCAAAATTATTTTACAAACGATATGATAGCTATATAATAATAATAATCCATTGTTTCAATATGCACACAATAAGTAAGCAATGTTTATCACAGTGTCTCCTCTTTGTAGTATTTTTGAGCAAACACATGTTGATGATCCACTAGATTTTCTCATCTTCTCTCACAGTGATTCTCTTTCTGTCTCCTCTGTTTTTCTCTTCCGCTTTCTCTGCTAAAACTCAAGCTCTCTTCTCAATTCAAGCTCTCTTCTTTCACTCAAGCTCTCTCTTGTTCTCCTATCTCATTCAGCTATCCTTTCTCTAATTTGTATTTAGAGTTAAATTAAAAATAATTCTATTTTATCTCATTAGAAACTAGTTTTAGACTTTTTAAATTAAGCCCATTAAATTTTAAAAAAACTAGTTTTAGACTTTTATTCCTTAAAAGTTATTATAAAAGGCAAATCATTGCAAAATGTTAAAAGTTATTTTACTTTTTGTAGGGGTGCACCGGATACTGACGATTATTTAATATTCGGCATTAATGCAGGATACTTCTCATATCCGGCGGGATATACCGGATAGTTGCAAACCGATATTATCAATTAATAATTATCTTAAAAAATATAAATTGCATAAATTTGTGAAAAAACATTTCTTTATTCAATGGCTAATGAAAATTTTACAAAATCAAGTATCATATGACATTTATTATAAAAATTTTCTACCGTTGTGATGAATGAACAGAAGCATCTTTCCCTCTTCAAGCAAAAGTTTTGTGCGTTTTTCTTCAAAAATATTGCCGTATTCTGAAAAAAGACGCTCAGAGTAAACGGATGATGCAGGCGTACATAGGTATTTAGCCGTCAGTTTTTTAAGCAGTGGAAATTTATCTTCCATTTTCCAATACTCCAGGGGGCATTTGTTTCTTTCAAGAAGTGGAATGCGGAGGTAGAGTTCTAATTCACTGGCTGCCTCATCTTCGATATCTTTCTTGGAGATACTTATTGTTGACTCATTATGTGTTCTAGCAATTTCTTCGAAGCAAGCCATGAAATCATCATTGCTTCTATCTTCGACTAATTTGTTAGTTTGACAGGTAAGTTGACCAGATTCCTCAACAGTCTCCACACTGTTAATATCAGAACTGTGGTGCTTAAGTAACGTGTTAAGGATTAAAGTTTTTCCAAATGTCTTATCGTTGAGAAACTGCACTTTAAAGCGTGGATCAAGAACTATCGGCAGCACATATGATGGGTTCCTCATGATATCAAGACCAGAACCAGAAGCATTGAAAAACCTAGCACGTAGTGCAGACAGGAGTTTCTGTTTGGTCATTTTTATGCCTTCTTTATCGGTGGCCTTTTCAAGGTATCTTTCTAGAGTGCTTACATTTGGAATGACGGTTGAAAGAGGACATGATTCTGCACTCATTTCAAGAGTGAGCTGGAAGAAAGGCAGAAGTATGGTTACTATTTGATCAATAATTTGCCACTCACAAGAAGAAAAAATTGGTAGATCATCATGGTCAGAGATGTATAGTAGCCGCACAGGTCTTTTTAGCTTTGGTAGCCGCTTTAACATTAAATATGCACTGTTCCAACGAGTCGGAACATCCTGTACTAGTAAAAGTGGTAACTTTCCCGTTTCTGCATTCTGCAATTGGATAGCCTTAAATTCACTACAGCCCTTGGCAGAATGGTTGAAGTGTGTAAACGGCTTTTTAATAATACATATTTCACAGATTTTTGAGATAGAATGGCATCGTTTATGATTAGTTGAATGATATGAATTGAACATTGAACAGACTCGATCTCTGAAAGATTGCTTCCAAGCAACATATTTTTTGCACCATCTCTAACAAGTACATGGCTTCTTGAAAAATATATATCCAACACTCCCACATGCTCTTAAGTTGGTTAGCAATGTTAACACCTGTATGCGGGCTGGCAAAGTGAGAAGCATGTAGAACTGCATTCTTTCGTGCATATTCAGCAGTGATCCATTGAGCAGAAAGAGACAAGAAAGTTTCATGAGATGAGGAACATGTCCAAATGTCAGATGTAAAACTAACATGGCCGGCTTTTGACACCTCAACAGCAACATCATTTCGTAATTCTTTATAGAAGTCTGGTAAAACATTGTCAGAGAAAAATCTTCTGCTAGGTATGACATACTGTGGTTGTAAATGCGCCATAAGACCAATGAAACCTTCATCCTCGGCCATACTGAAAGGCTGGTTATCCAATGCCATCATGAGAAGAATCTTTTTATGAATTTTTTTAGCTCTAGTATCATTAATGTCCCACAACTTTTTTTTTATCGAACGTTTTCTGTAAAGACAATTGTACCATTTTTCTTTCCCTAGGGGGGATATTCTTGGATTCATCATATTCTTCAGAGGACTCTCGTGTGGTTTTGTTCTGAAGCATTCCTTGTTTTGCTTCCTGGTATTCTTTGTGATGTAAAACTTTCGCGTGGTTGTGCAAAGGTGTCGTGCTGAATGACTTGGGCTTTCCCTTGCCTCTTTTTATCAATTTATTACAAACCATACACCGCGCAGATGGAGCGCAAGAATCATTAATCTTAAAAAGACTCCAGATAAAGCTCGACATCGTGACCAAAAATTAACACAAAATTATAAGGCAAGTAATTGTTAACGTTAGCTCTCAGACTTCTTAAACAAAAAGAAAAAGAACTAACATATATGTTTAATACACTTATATTTAATACACTTATATTAATACTATTTAATGCATACATTGTGTATGTATGCATTAAATAGTGATGATGATTAATGAGAATATGATTAAATACAAATATCAAATCGCATACTCATAATGTTGAGTAATATTATGAACAGGAAGTAGTTACTATGCTCTTCTAAAATGAAAGTCATTCACTTTTAGTAAATATTATCCGGTTGAACTATCCGGCCGGATACTATTAAACCTATCCGGTATCCGGCCGGATAATAAATTTCTCTATTCGGTGCACCCCTAATTTTTTGCAGATTTTTGTAACTTGCACCAATTTAGCTTTTAAACTATTTTTGAATGATGCTAAGAAAAATGAAGTAATGCAATCTTAATTCATTGTTTGATTTTTGTTTGCACAATTTTTTCTTTATTTTATACCCTTTTTTGAGAGTCTAACTAACTTATATTCTTTTACACTAAAAAGTATAAACATATTCTAATACTAAGTTTTTCTAACTTTAGTTCTGTTTTACATTTTTGATAGAAATTACCTCAGAAAAGTTAATTTGGATGTGTTTTTTTTTTTAATTTATTTTTCTCTAAAACATTTTTTCATTTTTTAGGAAGAAGAATTTGAACAACTGAAAATTATATTTTCAATTTTTTTATTGTTAATTGATATCTTTACTCATTTTCTATACATAATTTATAGATGGTGCGCATCTATTTGAAGTGGGAAAGAAGGAGTATATATAAGTCCTCATTCATTGTTGACGTTAAGCTTAATAGGGCGGGGATTAAAGTTTACATTAAGCTTAATTTAGAATGAAATAAAATAGACAAGAATAGAAATAGACAAGTGTTGTAGGAATTCAGAAAAATTTGTTGTCTTTTTTGGAAGAAGCTTGAAAGTAATAATTTCAAGGATGTGCGGCCCTGAATCAATCACATTTTTTTCATATAAATATCGCAGCAGTGTCTAGTAGACTCCTTTCCTTCAGACTACATTCACTCATATAAAACTCTCAAACCTTCAGTTATTTGTTTTCAGTGGTTTTCTCTATCAATAAAATATCCTTTCATAAATTCCTGTAGTGTGCCCCCCTCCAACAATTTTGGATTTTTTAAACTAGTGTATATGCGATATGTAAATTTAATTAAAATATTTTCGCTGGAAGTATAGTATTTAAATTTCATCAATTTTGTAAAAAAATATAAAGTAGTCTTATAAATTTAGGTATGCGCTGAATACACTTTATTTTAAAGGATTACTTGAATATTTGGTCTTCCGTGGTATTTTCAGACCAGTAATTTTGAAAATTGAAAAAAATCTCGCCCCTCCAATAATTTTGAGGATGTACGCTCCTGTTTCTGATATATTGTACAGCAAACCCCCAACTATGCTCAGTTTCAGATTCGCGAATTCAGGTATCAGCGAAAATTTTCCATGAAGTCCGAACTTCTAAAAACTCACTAATTTCAGCCTTCTGGGATAGCCGGCAGAGAGTAATAGAGGTAGCAAGTGTCGATCCCTCAAATGCCTGTGAAGCATTTTTGAAATTAAAAAACACTTTAAAGTAAACAAACGCTTTGCTAAATTGAAAAAAATTAATGAATTGATAAGAATGGTATTATTTCTTGAGTATTATCTTACCTTTTGCCTTTTATGTTTAACAATGATACACGGAAATTTTCCTATAAAAATATTCAGAGTGTATAGCTTGCATTAAAAAGTAGGTTTTGCAATTATGCCACGTCACTTGGCTGCTACTACACTCCATCCCTGCTTCTGCGAAAGTGTATCAAAACTTCCACACCGCTATCCTTGGTGTGAAAAGTGTTCACTGAGTTACAAATTAAAATTTTTGCGCTGATATGAGCTATCGTAATCTCGAGGCCAACACTAACAACCGTTGAAGTGTAATAAGCTATGTATATATTGAGAACAAGCATGAGGGACTAGGATTAAACTAAACTTTCTTATCATATTTAGAGCTGAATTTATCTTCTGCTTTAGCAAGCGTAGAATAATTTTCCCAATATTCTGCTAATATTACTATTAATGCTCCTTAAAGTGAACATTACTACCTATTTTTTCTTTACTCAATTAGATCAGTTTTTGAAGTCTATTAGCAATTCTATTAAATAATGTTATAAAATGAATTTTTTGATCAAAATTACGCTGCTCTATTCAAATTTGTTTATGAAATCCTGAAATTTCAAAACATTAGTTAAAGATATTCACCATTTTCCACTGCTTTATCCATTTGACAGCATGTAATATTTCAACTAAAAATACTAACATTTTGAAAAGAAAACTTATATTATTAGTTAAATTAGAAGTTTTTTAAAACAATTGAGAAGCAAATATCAACTGTTAAGCTTTCAAAAACTAGCCGCATGAGTGATGCTTATTTGGGAAACTGAAGGAAACTTTAAAATTTTGTCTAAATCTGAACGTAGTAGAGAGTTTACCTTTGTAAAGGGTTTAACTGTAAATGTTTTTCTAAATTTTCAGATTAAAAACTTTCAATTTAGGACTATTGGACTTTTTATCAAAGAAATATTTGTCAATACTTTCAACCTGTTTTTGTCATTTTTCGGTTGAATTTTTTTATTATAAATCTATTAAATTATTTTTTTCTATTTAGTAGTCCTTAAACAGCTATTTCTTCTTTATTTTGAAATTTAGAGGTTAAGGAGTTTATACACTGATTATAGTTAAGTTCTTTAAGAGTGTTCCTTTTTTATACATCTTACATGTATTTGTATTGATAGTTTTATAATGAAAAAATATATATAATTAAACTTGTTATCAAGCATACATAGTGTTCATGGAAAATTGTCCGTATTTTTTCTTTTATAGAAACAAGCATTTCATGCTGCAAGCTTCTTCAAATGTCCGCTCTGTCAAAATACGGAAAAATATAAACTGCATATGATGAAAAACGGAATTTACGTACCTGAAAGGTTTTCAAACTATTTTGATTTACATGTTCATCTTTTATCCGCCTTCTAGTGATGCGTCATGGGAGTTGGATTCAAATGCGTATATTTCTCTGTATCAACGACCTAATCGTTGTTCTGCCACGGAGTGCGAATGTCCCTTTGGCAATGAATACATTAAAAAATTGGGGTATATTTGTTTTGCAGTCTATTTTTTCTTATTTCATTTCTAAATTATTTTTTAAAACCATATCCTTTCTTATAATCTCTTATGAGTGCTTTTAAACAAGTCCAAAAGAATAAATGAACAAATTTAATTATCATAAGTTTCACTCAAAATTATTTTAAATATTTTTTATGCATATATTTATTATATACATTTCAACACAATAGTTTTTACTGTTTCAAAATATTGAAATATTATAGAAAGCCCCTTTGACATATCTTAAATCCAAGGGTGGGAAAACTACATCCCTTCAGCCGCTTACAGCCTTCTACAGGGTTCTGTATGGCCCACGGAAGCTTGCAGTAAATTTGTATAAAACAATTTTAGCAATCGTGCTCCATACTTTCAAAGAATTGTGATCCGAAACACAATTCTCTTTAATCCCGGAATGATGCTGTTGTAGTGAATTGTGCGTTTTTCGCTCATTGGGCAAAGCCACTACAATGGCTTGATTTTTTTCATATATTACATCTATAGGTGGAGTAGTTTTTGTGTCAATTTGCATTCATAACTAAGGTCTTCTTTGATATCCCTGATACTTAGTGTCTCTAAGTGCCTAACACGGCCGGTTAAGATTTTATCATTTCATTATTTAATATAAAGCTTCTTGCTTAACTGTCTGCAAAATTCTGCCTTCACTGTCATTTCGAAATTTTGTTGAAAAATTAAGACTTTTGATTTTGATTAATAGTTTTGGCATGCCAGAGTAATCCGATTATCTTGAAAAAAATATCAAAATATGTTTTAGGAAATGTCACCAAAATTTGAGAGTTATAATTCAGCCAATTTTATATAATAAATCTTTTAGGTAGGCCTTTGTCGCTAATAAGGCTAAAAACTTTTTTCTTTTAATTCAGGGTGAAAAGGATACTTTTTACACAGGATACTTGATCCACCTATGATATATTTATAAACCTCTGAACCCTTGTCTAAAGCCGCAGTTTTAATTATTTGGCCAAATTTATTTTAAACATCAACGTTTTTTTCTTACTCAACTCTCTGGTCTATTCCCCGTTTGTGGTATAATAAATTAAAATAACTTGAGTATGCACATGATTCTTTTTTTTAATTCCTTTTGAAGACCACAATTCTGAAGACTAATCCTCTTCTTTCTTTTTTAATGGAATTTTATATATTTTAAGCAGAAGATTTTCATTTCTTGGTACCCCGCTGTGATACTGATCCTCATAGTGTTAAAAAGTATTCTTAAGCAAATGATAATATAGTGCACATTTTGTTTATGAAATTTAACCATATACATGAGAAATATTTGTATCTCGCCTTGTATGTAGAGCAGGAGTGCGGAACCTTTTTGTAAATCAATACCATCTTGCAGTCATCATCCCTCATAGAGGCCGAATAGGTTATTTTTATCCTGATCTACCTAGACTAAGTAATTTATCCGCACAAAATAATTTTTCTCGTAAAAAAGCTCAATATATCACGCCATATTTTTATTCTCTTTGGTTAGATTCATTAACTTTATACAAAGTCAGAAAATTATGCTCGAAGTAAAATTGTATGCACGAGATAAGAAAATAACTTAGACAATTTGGTATAATTTTATGTTATTCAAAATTATAAATATAATCTAATAGAAAACTTGCAAATAATAGTTATCCTGTTTAAGCTTAGTCATGTCAAAAACATAGTACATAATTTCTTGGGTAATAAATAGTTGAAAAAAGATTTAGCTTTCAAACCAACAGCAAGGTTAGGTGATGAAGTAGAAGCATTTCTCAAATTTGACTAAAGTCATAGTTAGAGCGAAAGGGATCGCGTTTGTATATAATTTTTGGCTCCTTCTGGAGACGATAATGAATAATTTTCTAAATCTTCGGTATCTAAAATAGAGGCATCACATATGTCGACAATACAACCAGGCAGATGATACACATCAGGAGCATCATCTGGACGGTATCTGGTCAAAATCCCCGAAAGCTAAGGTAGCAGTAACTTTATTTTTCAGGGATTTTGGTAGGGGATACAGAATGAGGGAGAAGACAAGTTTCAACTCAGTATAATATTTCACAAGCAGGGAAGATGTGTTGAATAAAATAGATGAACACATCCCAACACTTTTCAAACCTATGGTAATCATCGCTACGCTGTTTGTTGAAGGTGTATGTTAACAAAAAGGATGTTCGTAGATACCATACGATTCGAGAATGTGGCTCGATAGCGAAGTAGTTCTATTCGTCTTTTGAGTTGTAATTTTTTCCGTCCTGCCAAGCTAAGTTAAAAATAAATTATAAATTTAAAATACTATGTAGAGTAAAAATAATATACTAACTATTTAGTAAGTTCTAAGTTGTATTTGATTAGTTTAAAATTTCAATTTTTTAAATTTTGGGCGGCTTTATTAAAATTGAATTCAAGGTAAGTTCTTTTTAAAAAAAATTATGATTGTTTATAATAATAAATAAACGTACATTCAAACTTATCGTTGATGCCTTCTGATAGAGATATATTTAGTTTAAAAGGGTATTTTCTTTTTTGTGTCCAACAATATATCTCTTTACTTCTTGACTTACTTTTATACTAAATACGGACAAAAACACTAAACTTCTCTTTATACTTTGATATTTCATAACTTCACATCCTAAACAATCAAAAGTAGAACATAATTTCATTTTAATTATATTTAAAGTACTCTTGCTAATCTATCCATAATTCTTTTTAATTCGTCTCTTGTTTTTGTCTTTTTATTCTTCTTCCCATCTGGGTCTCGTGGGTCAACCAATGCCCATTTTTGTTAATCAAAAATAAGATAGTTAGTTAGTGGTGGGAAGGATACTCAAACAATTTAAGGTTGGTTTTCCTAAAGTAAGCTTAATCCTTTTTCATTGTAACTAAGGAGATGGAAGCTCAAAACGTGCAGTTCTTGCGGCTCTCTCGCTACGCATTTCTTTTGCTCGAGAATCAACAATTTGGATTCTTGGTACTGCAAAGACTGCGAACCGGTTCATCTCAATCTGTCACTACTTTCTTCTCTTTTGCAAGCCGAGGACGTCTTCTTATAAGCTCCAACGATGACAAAACCAAATCAAAATATTTTGTATCCAGAGTAGAGATGATATTTGATATCTCTTTGAAAATTGTTTGCATTATTAAATAACTTATTTATTTTAAAAGTTCATTTAGTTTTTTTAATAAAGTAAGCCTTTATAATGTCATACTCTGATCTTCTTGCAGGAGATCGATTAAGTTAGGAATCTCGCAGCCTCTTTCTTAACGTCCGCAACTCGGATACAAAATGAGTTCATTTTCTATAGTTTGCTTAATTTTATTTCCATTAAAATTATTTTCAGTTACCATGCATAAGTTAATTATTTTTAATTTCTGAAGTAATGTATTTTTCTATACTTATTGAATAAATTTTTCTTAATATATGAGACAAGCGTTTTGATATTGCGGTTTGTGCTAACTTTGTTTACTGCTCACTCGCTAGTATTAAGATTGCAAATATACTCTAGCTATGCTTATGGTGTGGATAGCAAGAGTGTTAGGTCGTGATCAATTTTGATTCAACGACGATTTCATTAGTTACTCTTATTGGACCTTACATATATCTTTCTATATATCGACAATTTAAATACATTTGAATTGGCCCTTGAGAAGTTAGAATCAATTTTTTGTAAAGAGAAAAATTCTCTCTACATGCGCCATCTTCTTGCTACGAGAAAGCATCGATGAATTTGTTCAAGAGCTGCAGAATTTAAGAAAGCACTGCAACTTTAACCTTCGCAACACGAAGTGTGGACTTTTTCTCCACTCTAATTTTTGGACGCTTTTTAATCCACTTTATAAAAAAGTTTTTATATAAGGTTTTTATATGTAAATTTTAATTGAATATTTAACTATATTTTCTGAAAAAAAATTATAATTGTTACTTTCAAAATAATATAACCAATATATGATACCCACCCCAATTATGTGGTAATGGGAAAATTTTTAATTATTAGTAATCATTAAAAAAATATATATTTAGATTTTTTTTCTCGGAAACTTATTTTAAAATATTTCTTTCAAAAAAGGAACATTTTATTTTTTGTATCTTTTTTGAAATTAACGCCATCTAATTTTAAAATCAATGTTGAATTTTTAGTGCAGTCGAATTTTCAAGCAAAATATGTTATTTCAGACACATATTTTAATACAAAAATTTTCATGTAAAAATGGATTAAATTTTATAATTTATGAAATATCGTTTTATGAAAAAATGAATAAATTTTTTCACATAAAAAAGTGCATTCGATAATGAATAATTCATAACAAAAAATATAAACTAAATTTTTTTTTTGAAAAATTAAGTTTTACATTACATTTTGGTATTGATTTATCATGTAGGATATATTGAAACGTAGACGAGTCTAGTGAAAATATTCATATTGTCAAACTGTCAACAAAACTTTAGAGCAAGACAGTTCTTGGCTCCATTTTATGTTGTATTGAAGTAGCGTGCGAGGTTTGTTCTTACTCCTAAATATAATTATTTCTTTCAAATGCTGTGAAGAAAGAATGTAGACTACCTTCAAATTTTTCTTTGCTTGCCTCTTTGGTATATAAGAAGTGAGAGAAATTTGCTTTCGCACTCTGTCAGATGCAAATTTTTTAGGTGTTCAGGGCGTATGATATGGATGTACATCTTCTGTTTGATCTGCAATTTCCACACCATTTGCAAAGATCGTAATCCCGGAAAATTTATCGACAAAGATTCCACTACCTTTAGGAACTTTGGAGTCTGTAATAAGCCTTTTGAATATAGAGTTTCCAGAAAAATACTTTCGATTTGGAAGACCAGAAACATAAATTTCTGATATCAGAACAAAATAACTTTTCACATCACAAAGATGGTAAACTTTCAAGCCGTAACGACCAGGTTTGGAAGGATTGTATATTTTTACAAGGGAATTGCCTCTAAATTTAACCAACTGTTCTTCAACGGTAAGATATTCATTCGGAACCCAGTATTTATAGAAGTTTTGATACACATAATCATGAAGCACTCTAATACGAGATATTTTGTTATCTATATTACGATGATTTTTATCATCAAAACGTATGAACACATGAATCAGTAAGAACATGTCATGGCTCAGAGATGCGCGTAAAAAAGGATCTCTACTTTTTTGAAAAAAAACTTTTATATCCAGTTTTTGATCTTTAGCCTGTCCAATGTGTAACAGGCATGCTAAATAGGCTAAGAGATGTTCAAATGAAAACTTTTCATAACTGTACTTTAAATTTATCCAAGTAGGATTTTCAGATCTAGAATGGTAAAATATTTATATTATTATAAATAATCAAGTATTTTCTTGAACATGTTCTCAAACATGAACGATTGACTATATACTCAAGCTGGTGAATATACACAGATTTTTGACAGCATATTCGAACGTATCATGAAAACGAAAAGAAAATACAAGATTAGAGAATTTATTAAATTGATCTAAATTTGAAGAAACATACACAGTCTAACTTCGCACTGACATCCAGCGATACTCAAGTGGAAATACCGGAGACCTCAATTAAAAAAAATATATATTTTTCGGCCAAACTTGATTAGTTACTCTATTACTCGCTATTGATCTTTTATAATATTCTTACCCAGGAACAAAGCTTCTCAAACAAAATAGTAATGAAACAGAAGTAATCAGACAAAGAAAAAAATACTAAATAAGTACTGTATTGAACAGGTCGTATGTACCACTCCTTTTCGCTGGTTAGGAATTTTTTGAGTTTCAAGAGATGTATCTCTTTTACTCTAATATATGTGGGGCATATAAACATAATATTTTGTTCTTAAAAATAAATACTCAAATATGAATTAAAAATTTTACCTCTATATCTTAGTATCAGAGCCTAGAGGGGAGACCGAACTTCCGCTTTCCCCGCGGAAAGGAGAGTGACTCTACGGAGAAGGTTTTAACCCAGTTCCAGTGAATTGATATAAAATTTGATCGTCCATATTCTGCAAATATATTCTTTATTTACAAAATCTTTATTATCTCTATAAAAATATATTCTTTATTTACAAAATCTTTATTATCTCTATAAAAATATATTCTTTATTTACAAAATCTTTATTATCTCTATAAAAATACATTCTTTATTTACTTTGCAACATGATTTCAATAATATGAAATAATACAGAAAAAAATTCGTTTCGGTTGCAGGTTAATTTTTGTTGGGCAAAATAATAAATCATTAATTAGCTTAAAAAAAGTCTACTTCATCCTATTGTTTCATGAAATAATTTTATATTTGATGACTGAGAAAATTGTTCCCCGACCCGCCCGATTCTCTGCGGCGAGAGCATATCCCACCCCACCCGACCTAAAAATTCACTCCCCGCTGGGCTCTGATTACTATGCGTTTTTGTAGTTTGTAGAAATAAATTAAAAAAACTTACGAATAATTGATATCTAGTTTAAGTTTTGTCATATGAGATATTTCAAAATCTCTTGTGTAAAAAAAGTTGAAAAATTTTAGTCAAATCTTTGAGACCAATTGCTGAACCGAAAGGTCCAGGTGATAAATTAGATATATTCCTCAAATTTGAAGATACTACTCTTCCTAAATTTGAGAAAATTATCCGTGGGGTGTTGTAATTTATTGAGTAGAAGTTTTGCCAAGAATTTTGGTTAGATGATAAGAATTTTGCCATCATACATTTTATGTATGATTATAAAAAATAACATAGTACTATATTCAACAATAATGCGTTTTGTTTATACAATAAATCTAGTGAAATACAACGATTGTTCAATGTTCACATGATGGACTTTTTGTCCAACCATCCGCGAAGAGACGTAACTGCCTAAATTTATAGAGAAGAATGATTCGTGACTCTTTAATTAACGGAATAAATTCTTCATCCATACGCTTGCGTTTGCTATGGGATAGTAGGTTATCTTTTGAAAAAGCAGTTTTAATTGCAAGGTCTTTAGAGATTGCGTACAAGAGTTCTGCGGATTATGGCGCAGACAACTCAATGTCGGCATCTATAATCCTAACTTGATTGTGAAAGATCCTATCAACGCAGTTGTTCAACCCAAATCTGATATCGAAAAATCCAAACAACAACTCCTTGATTCTTGTTGGTATGCAGTAATCAACGTCACCAGCGTTCCAATTGTCCTGATCGCAACTCACACTTTAGAAAGTGCAACAAATTAGGTCATTTTAGTAAAGTTTGTCGTTCTAAAACTTCGGCGTTTGTTCCTAGTATTGCTCTCATCAACTCGTTTTCACCAGAGGTCATGCTCAAGGTATTCATCAACAACACAAGCATTAGCACTCTTCTGGACACTGGCTCAACAGAAAATTTTGTTTCTCTTTAAGTCCTATTCAATGTTACGGAAATGTAAACTTGGCTGACACACATAAATCTCGCATTCTTGGTTTTGTAACTTTGGATATCAATGTCAAAGGAAAGTTATACAAAGGCATTACTTTTTATGTTTTGAAGCAATTAGTAGTAGAAGTGATATTGGGTACACGTTTCTCGAAACACACAAGTACGTGACCTTTTCTTTTAAGGAAGACATGAAGGAATTAATGTTTGCGCATTATCTGCTATGCAAGTGAAATGTCCCTCTCCTTTTACTTACCTATCAAAGACTGTTATCCAGTTACCGAAAAGCCTCTTAAGATAACTTATTTATAAATACCGAGATTAACCGTTTACTTATGGATGGTATCATAGTAGAATCTATATCTTCCTGGTGAGCCCAACCTTTAGTGGTTTCTAGTTCTCAAAAAAATTGATTACCCCCCAGAAAAATAGATTTTCTTTTCTTTATTCTCCCCTCCCCCCCACAAAGATATCTCAGTTTAAAGTATATATTACAGTCGATCTGTCATCAGCATATCATCAACTTGAATTAGAGCCTAACGATAAGTTTTATACTGCTTTTCAAGCTTCTGGTAGGCTAATGAATTTACTAGACTACCATTTGGTCTCACTAATGCAGTACCAGTATTCCAAAGAGTAATAGATCGTATTATTCTAGATAACAAGTTAAAGGGACTTGTCGCATACCTCGATAATGTTACTATAATGGGTATGGATAGAGATGACTATAACAAAAATTTAAAGGAATTTTTAAAGCTGTACTTAGAGCCAAACTTACTTTAATAATGGAAAAAAAATCGTAAATTTTTAAGGAGAGTATTGATATTCTTGGTTATCGAGTTTCATTTCACTCGATTAAACCAGAACCTGAGCGCATTAAACCTCTATTGCAATTACCTGTCCCGCAATCTATGCTTTCATTGAAAAGAGTAATTGGCTTATTTGCCTATTATGCGCTATGGATCCATAATTTTTCTGATTTAATACATCAAGATGCTATAAATGTTTTTCATAAAATTAAAAACATTTTGAGTGATGTTACAATGCAGACCATATACGATGCGATACCTTTTACAGTAGAAGCCGGTGCAAGCGATAAGGCAATATCCGCTTCGCTCAATCAAAATGGTAGTAAATCAGCAGCCTTTTTTATCGCACTTTGCAGGGAAGTGAGAAGAACTTACCTGCTATTGAAAAAGAATCCATTGCTACAATAGACTCTATTAGAAAATGGAAGCATTTGCTTTTGAGTAAGACTTTTATATTTTACATGTTTAACAAAAAACACGGCAACAAAAATTAAAAATTGAAAGATGGCGTATTGAATTGTCTTATTTTTTGTATGATGTCATTTATAGAAAGGGAGAATCAAATTATGTGGCGGACACACTTTCACCCGCTTATCCTGCTAGCGTCACCTTGGAATCTCTAGAAAAGATACATGTTGATTTAGGACATCCAGGAGTAACTCGTCTAATTCATTTCGTGGGGAGTAAAAATTTACCTTATTCTGTAATCGAAATTAAAAATATAGTGTCGAAATATAATGTTTGTGCTCAGGTAAAACCTAAATTTTATACCCCAAAAAATCTTCATTGTGTTAATTCTCAACGTCCATTTCAAAAGCTGAATGTTGATTTTAAAGGACCTTTGCCACCTTTTTCGCAGTTCAAATATTTATTAGTGATAATGGACGAATATTCACGTTTTACTTGGGCTTATAAATGCAAAGATTGCTCATCTCAAATTGTAATAAATTCGTTAACAAAACTTTTTTGCATTTTTGGGTTTCCAGAAATAATACATACAGATAACGCTCAAACATTTGTATGTCAAGATATTAAAAGATATTTTTTAAATACTACTTTTATACCCTATAATCCAACGGGAAACAGTCAAGTTGAAAGGTATAACGGGATATTATGGAAAACGATACTCTTAAATTTGCGTAATAAACATTTAGAGACTAAGTACTGGGAGGAAGTTTCAGATATTTCCCCTCATGCAGTAAGATCTTTGTATTGCACATCTATCAACTCTACTCCTCATAAAAGAATGTTTCTCTTTCCTCGAAAAACAGGAAATGACACTTTTCTGCTGAGAAAATGAGATGTAGGAAGCAAGTTCGATGATGGCATGGAAATAGTGGAGCTACAACACACAAACCCTACACATGCCTCTATAAAGACTAAAGAAGGATCAAGAAGAAATGTTTTCTTGAGAGATTTGGCTCCTTTCCCCGAAGACAAGGAAGAAAGCTCTGAAGAAAAAAGTCCTGACATTCAAGACACTTCTGACGAAAGCCAAGACTCTTCACCACATTCAGAAAAAGACTAAGATATGGCTTTCTCAGCAAAAGAAAGATACCCCCAAATAGAAAGAAGACCTCCCCTTAGATTCCATTATTATATGTTTTTGGAGCGGGGAAATTATACTGATCAAAGCATTGCTTCAGAAATCTGTTATAATTGTAACATGCACATTTATTCTGGACTTCAAGGCACTGTTTTATACGTTTATACGCACAAGTTAGTTATTATTCATCACTTCTAGCATCATAACACCTTTATCTTATTCTGAATCTAATCTACAATAAAGCGTTTTCTGATATTAATACAGGCGCATATACACAATTCATGACACATAAAAAATCTCTCAACATAAATACTACAGACAGGAGATAAGACCGAAACGAAAACTAATCTCTTGACAAAAATTCTATAGTTACACAGTTTGTTGGAGACTAATATTAATGATAATTTTCCAGAAATTGGTTTTGAATGCATCTTACCTCTGCCAATATAACAGAATTGTCGCAGCCAATGCTCGATTGAATGTAGAAACGAAATTGAATATTACCTATATCTGTTGAATTCATAAATGCGGCAACCATATTCTCGGTGAAGAAAAGACTAAAATATTTTATTTTCACATTATGTTACTTGAAGATCTGCCCTGAGCATCTCTGCTTACCCAAAAAAATTCTATTAATCTGGTGCTTTGGGGGAATCTCTCTCTTTTTGATCAATTTCTTCCTCTTCATCGCTGTTTTTGAAACTCAGGCGTTCACATCACTTAGGGAAAAAACATCTGAACCAATTTCTAACAAGGATTCGAATAATGGAGTTGATGGAATAAAAAGTTTCAATACACAAACGGTGCGCTTCCAGTTAGAACTGGATTTACTGACCTTCTTTGCTTCAAGGTGGCAAAAAAATCTCAGCATTGCATTTTTTTGAAAAATTTGTTTCAAGTATTGGAAAGCATTCACATGTTGAACATTTTAAACAAAATATTTTGTCCTTGAAACCAATGGGAAAGCCATTTTTACTCTTCTGTTGCTCTTATAAATCAGGCATATTGCATCCCAGATGTATATGCAGAAAATTCGCGGAACAATTGCTTTATCAATATTTTCTAAAGACATGACATAACCATAGGTCGAATAATGCAATCAAAAGAGATTACTTTTATTCTAGTTTAAAGTTTGATTTTTTTAAAAATCAATATTTTAATTATTTGTTATGTAAAGACTATTTAGAGGTATAAAATGAAAGCACACTTTTTTATCATCAATGTTGACGTGCTTTATTTCAAGTAATCAGAGACTAGCGTAATTTGTTATATTTAAACATATCTTTGATTTACCATCCCTACTACTAGGTGGCAGTCTCTTTCTATCTCTTATGTAAAAATAAGGATAAAATATGATTGAATGAAATTATGTCTCCTTAGTACAGTTCACGCCATAAAGTGCAAAAAAATCTGATGAAAGTAGCATTTCATGCCTACATAAAAATTAAATCAGGAAATAACTCCAGCAACCCTGGCAAAATTTTGATTATTGTAAAATTATTGTATTGTGATTGTTTTAGAAAATTTATGGTAAAGTACTTATTTTTTATTCGAACCTTTGGTTTTCTCTCCCCCTTGGGAGCATCTTTATAGTAACTAAATGCTGCACTTTTTCTTGATTATTTATTGAGGTACGTGAAAATAATTTTAAGAAAATACTGGATATTGGAAAAAGAAAATACTCTCGAGTATAGTAGTTTATGGTGGAACAATTCTTTCTACTAACATGAAGAAAAGTAGTCTTTCAATAAACAAAATGACCTGTGAAAAATGTAGATGGCGTTAATTTCGCTGTTTCTTTATAGTTTTGGTATTTAACTAGGTTATTCATTTTTTTATTTGTTTCATCAAATAGTACATAAAAAATAATAAACATATATTAGTCTTAATATGATTTACTTATAATTTATTTTGACTAAATTAAGTTTGAAGATTTTGCTTGTCACAAAAAGACCTACTCCGTCCTTCTAATGTTAAAAGTACTACTTCTCCATACAATCCTTTTTTTTAAAGATTAAGATTCATTTAATTTTTTTGCGTATAATAAAATATTTACTATTTATATATATTTTCAAAAAGTAACTTTTAATTTTTATTCCGTAAACTGATTTATCGTGTAACAAGGGAAAATCAGCTTGTTATATTGTCAAAAAAAGAACTATTGATTTTATTTATATAAAAGCATAAAAAGTTACAAAATTTAGTTTCAATGAAGTATATTTCAATTTTTGTATATAAAACGGGTAAACAGTAATCAAAACATTGATTAAAGTTTTTGCTATTTTCTTGAAAAGAAATTTGTCCCCCTCCCCCACGTCACTGATACTACCAGAGCCAGTCACAAGATAACTACTTTTAGCTAAATAAATATAGTCTAATCTCGTTATACCGCCATCAACGGTACTCGAAAGCCAACATTTTAGTAGTTTTGCGTGTCCTTGTTCCAATTGCTTTTATCTACAAGCATGAGGCAGAGTTTTCAACATTTAACAATTTAAAAAGAAGAAATAGAAACATATGGGTTTCACTGTAATTTCATCGTATAGTAATTACATCGTTAAGTATTTTCACAGTCATAAATGTAAAAGAGTAATTTTTATTAAAAAATTTAGTAAATAAATTAGGTTTAATGATAGCATGTCTAAGAGATAAAAATACAAATTATGAGCAATTCCTCTGAGGTATTCAGTTAAATAATTTTCTAAACCCGCGGTATACTACTCCATTATAACTTCATTTCTTGCTTGTTCATTCTTCAAAATATCTAAAAATTTCCATATCTATGTTTAAGTAATTACAACACGATGAAAATACTTAACGATGAAATTACTAAACGATGAAATTACCGAACACCAACATATAGAATCTTGTAGATAACATGAGACAAAATCTAGCAAACATTAGATCATGAACTACAAAGCTTGATGCTCAAATACAACTCCATGTTGTGCTTTAGTTTGCTAATGAATAATTAGATTTCCAAAAAATTTTTAGGTTATATGTTTCTTTCATTTTCCTTCGCAGAAAATAAAATTTTAAATCACGCTAGTATGGGGTCGCCGGCTTTTAAGCTTATTATCAAGGGGTGGTGAGTGCGTAAATGTTGGAAGACTTAGAGTATGTTGATTTCATTTGTAGATTTTAAAAACTACTTCAAAAGTCAAAGATTTATTACAGCAATGTGGTAAAGTTTATAAAGAAATTAAGTCCTCCATAATGGTTAGTCGATTGACCGTTTTAGAACGATATCACAATACGCTGTAATCTTGAGCTTCAAAGATCAATGAAATTTCACAGATGGCGAGTTAAATAAATTCTTTTGCAATCAAATAAAATTGTGGAAATTACATATACAAAAATTCCCACCATCTTTCAAGTTTAAATACAAAACTAAAACATGGAGACTGCTGACACATTTGATGCAAATCGATATATGAATAATCTTCAAAAGATTATTATTGATAACTTTCAGAATCGATTTTCTGATTTCACTGCTATCATGATTCCATCCACTTTAACTCGAATCCATTTATGAATCTACAAAAAAGCTATTGTCAATTTGATAGCTATCAAATGAAAGAGTAATTTATTAATATCGATGGATTATGATTGGGAACATCCAACGTTTTAAATTTTCTCAACTGCATCTGATATGTAGCAGTGAACTATTTTACGATATTGAAATTAGTTTACTCAAGTTTCCAAAGTCAGGGCAATGCATCCAAGCCACTGGGTTAGTTCCAAAATGAAGAAATATCATCCTTTGTTCTATAATACTTAGTTTAAAACTAATTTTAGTGATGAAACTTCTTTACATAATATAAATTCTCAAATCGCTAGGTTTTAACGTTTAATTTTTTTTACATATTTTAAATCGAGTTGTGATTTTGTCAGAACTCAAAAACTAATAAAAAAAAACTTAATTTCTTGTTTCATTAATAGTGACTAACTAAATTAAGAATTCTTAATTCAGACTTTTAAAATATCCTTAAGACATCTACTATTTATAGCTACACTATAAATATCTTTGCTTCTAGACAGTAGGATAGATGTCACACCAACAACAGTAACTTCAGATCTTTCTCTTTTTGGTATATGTTGCATTGTTGTAATAAAATGCAGCAACAACGTAATATATGGGGAATCTCTCTATAAAAAGGAATTTAATATTGTTTTAGTCCTACTCGATCAAAATAAATTTTATCGAAAATTTTTTATTTGAAATTTAAAAAAAGTTGAGGAAGACTGCAACGCAGGTTTATTGAAAAATCTTTATATAGTTTGTTGCATTGGTTTAGTAGATGAAAACGAGGTATGCTAAAAAGACAAAAGAATGAGAGATGACATATATTTAACTCCGCTAAATTTAGATATGTTTTTACATTATATTTAGAATTAACTTTTTGATACATTCTTTACTTCTGTGCGAATCACGTAGATAGATAGGAGCCACAAGCTGGATAGAATGATAAGATGGGTCTACTTTTAAAATGAGTGAAATATTTATTGTTAAAATTAGCTTCTAGGAGGAGGGGGCGGGGGAAGAGTTGGAGCGGACATGGGTGAAGAAAAAATAAGGGGAGGTGGGAGTGGTAGACTGCTGGAGTTGGTTGTAGATTGGACCTGGACTGAGGAAAACGTGGTAGGGGGTGGAGGTGGAAGAAGAGACTGGAAACGAGTGGCATTCGAAAAAGGGTTGGAAAGTAGGGGAGGCGGCATCAAAGGAGGCACGAAACGGTAATTCTGGGAATTGAAGAAGAGATTGCCTGGAGGTGGTGGGAGAAAAAGCGTTTGCATAGGCCGCATCCCGAATGAAGAAAATGGTTTGAAAGCAGGATCAGAGGCGGATTCAGCGAAGTATTGGTGAGGTCTTTCTGAATACACTAAAGGGTTTTGAGCTGCGAGTAATCTTTCAGCGGCAGAACCATGCCTTTCTCCTTTACAATCCTTCTTGAAAGCGTATGAAATTGTGATTGGACGATTGTTTAAATACTGCCCATTCATTGATTCAATAGCCATATCGGAAACTTCAAAACTGCCAAAGTTTATAAAAGCATAGCCTTTAGAGTTTCCAGTATCAGGATCTCTCATAATCTTTGGACTTTGTAATATCATACCAAAAGCAGAAAAGGTATCATAAAGCACCTTTTCATCAACTTCTGGGTCTAAATTGCCAATAAAGATATTGGCTCCAACATCCAAGTTTTTCTGATGAGCTGAAGCTTTATTGACTCGAATGGGCTTTCCATAGAGCTTTATCATATTCATGATTTTAACGGCGTAGTCAGCATCTTCTTCTGAAACAAACTCGACAAAGCCATAACCTTGATGCAATTGAGTAATACGATCTTTAGGCATGTGTATACTCACTACAGGGCCGGATTGTAAAAAAAGCTCCCAGAGTAATGTTTCATCCAATTTTTCATCTAAACCTCCGACATATATAGTTGCATCTTGATTTCTTTCAAGTATAGGACCGGCTGCCATTGGAAAATCTTAAAATTAGACATTTAAATATAAAATTTGACTTTTAACAATATAAACAAAAAACTTTTATAATTAAAACCTATTAGATATAAGTTTTTATAATTAAACTTTATTAGATTATAACGTAATAAATACTTTTAAAATTGAAACAGGTTAATTTTTTGCGTTAAAATTAAGCCTTAATTTTCTTTTATTAAAATGAAAAGTAGAAAAGCTTATAAATGAAAGGTAGGTGAAATCTAAAATATTTTGTCAAACTTAATGAGATATCCCTGGAGTTTGTCTTCTCGATAAACGATTTTTATTAAGAAAATAAAATTAATAAATGTAATATCTGAAAGACATTTTTCCTTTTATGCTGGATTTAAACACTCGTCCAATTTGGTATTTAGAAGACTAGTTTCATTTAATGACGTTTTTGAGCTTAAATTGAAAGAAAAATGTATCGCCTATAGCAGCGTTTTTCAAATGGTGGGTCCCGACCCTTAAGTGGGCCGCATAAAAAAAGGGGCCGTGAAAAAAAAGAAAGGAAATCAAGGTGGGCAAAGTGAAGAAAATCTAAATATTTTATTCATACAAATAAATAAAAGAATGTGCAGATCATAAAAAAAATATACATATAAATTGTCGATGCTGAATAAAAAATCTAGTGATCAGAACTTGTCTTATTACACCAAAGTATTATGGGTCGCGATGCAAACTGTGGTTCTTGCTATGGGTCGCACTAAAAAAAGTTAAAAAAAACGCTAGCCTATAGCATAGGTAGAAAACATGGTTGCGGAATTGGAGGCAAAATATCCAATGCTAAGTAATTACAAATATTCCACTCTGACTGCAAATACATAAAATTTAAAATATTTTTAATCAACTCTTACTTCATGCTAGGACTAAATAAATGATCCTGAAAATCATTAAGAGAGAAACCACTATCCATGGTCAACAATCGTTTTTTAGAAAAAAAACGTTTTGAAAATAAAATCTTCATTTCGAATGCATTTTGCATTTCAATAACTATTATATTTATCAACCAATCAGGGGCGGATCTCATCTTTTGGATCGATCCTAAGGTAAAAACTTAGCTATCGAACAAAAAATATATATACTTATAATCTAAAGTTCAAATTATTAGCAGATTGATAAAATAAATTTAGAGTTTTATACAATGAAGATAAAGGTACATTAAAATTTTTATAGCTAAATTCACGCATTTTTGATCAAGCAAGCAGTCGATTATGATATAAATTGGGAACGTTGATTTAAAGCCGAGATAATCAAGAAAAGATCTAGAGTCTAGACTTATACCAATACACGTTGCATCATATTTCATTACCATAAATAGCAAGGAGGATGCTACTAATAAATAGAAGTTTAGATCATATAATGGTATTTTAAAAAATTTTTGTTGAAATAAAAAAAGCCATTTTACTTAGTGTAACTTATGAGGCGTAAAAATGAATAAAAAAATATGCAAGTTGAGTTTGCCTGAAATAACAAAAATAAATCTAGTAAAAATAATAAAAAGTGTGTAGAAAAAGTATTAGATACAAAATCAGAATTAGGTATTTTGAACTATAGAATAAACAAATTTTATCCTCTCATCTAACTGCGTATATAAATTTGACAATGTAGTGTAAATTTAACAATATCAGTCTACATTCAATTTAAATAAATAAATAAGCCTTATATTTGCTTATTTCCTTTTGTGAACTAGCTAACTTTTCCTAATATTTATAATCGTTCTTGAGTTAAATTTGAATCTGTGAAAATTTTCAGGAAACTCTACATATAAAATGGTCGGAAGGTTTAAGAACTGGGATAATAAACAACAAAATGCGAGTTAGAGAAAGACGAATGAACACACACACATATTTATATGTTTAATGCTCAATTTAATTTAGAATGAAATGTTCAATTAACAATCGGAAGGTATATACAATTAATAGGTAATTAATATTGATCAACTTAACAGTTAAATCGTAAATCACCCCATATAGGGAATAATTCACCAAGAGTGCTTGTAACGTTGGACACGTTTTCTTTGGCCGGAGGATCTTCTTAGAACAGGTTAGAGCTCTTTTGGATCATCTCTTTGCTTTTGCATTGATGACTTTGTTCCACATCCGTTCTGTGATCATCATAATTCAGTTTTTCAGTGATTGATACAACATCTTCAGAAGTTGGCTTTTCTTGTTCAGAACAATCAGAGTTGAGATATTGGGTCAACTGCTATTTACTATTTACTTGCCAATAAACGTCACTAGTGGTAGGAGCCTCGGCCAAGTGTTTAAAGAAAAAGTATCTTCCCTGCCGCTTGGATTTAATATGTACGCATACAAATGTTTGGAATCCAGTACATCTACCACAACAGGTCTTTCGCGTTTTTACCAATTTTAGTAAACCTCTATATGGAGATAAGATTAAATCATGTGGTGAAACATTTCTTGAAGTACTGATAAAATGTAACGCATTAGGGTTAGCATCTTCTCAGTGAGCTACCTTTTGATTACTAGGTTTCAGAGTTAGTAGGATAGATTTCCATATAGTTCCTACAAATTTCTCAGAATGACCATTTACAGACAGGTTTAGTCGTTCTCCTAGTTACAACATTATGAGATTTCATAAAGTTACAAAACTGTTCACTTATGAATCCACTTCCGCGATCAGAATTATCGTAATTTGGCAGTCCAAATACAGAAAACGAATCTGTTAACTGCCTTATCAAAGTCGTAGACGAGGTGTCACAGCAAGGCAAGGGAATGACCAAAACTCGTCGACAACCATCAGAACATATTTATTATACATAGCAATAGGTAGTAGTCCTTTGAATTCCAAACTGAGTCTCTCCCATTATCTTGTAGCCTCTATCATTTTTTCTTTAAATTTTACGAACCTTGGCTTGATCCAACAGCACGGAGAACATTCGGAACATATGGCGCGAACTTCTGAAAGAGAAAATTGTAAATTCCTACTTCTAATAAAAGCAAGGAACCGCGTAACTCCAAGATAATCTAATTTTGAATAAAGGAGATGGAGGTTTTGCCAAAATGATAGCTGGAAAGTACAAGTGACCATCTTAAAATCTTCTCGTTTTGGATTTTGTTTTTTGTCTTTCGTTCAGCATAAAAGTGACAGATTTTTGATGCGTCCTCAAAATTAAAAATTTATCTACTAGGTAAAGCCGCCAGATCTTGAGGCTCTAAATGATCGCAAGAGCTTTTTTCTCTATGAAGGGATAGTTCTTCTCACTGCTTTAAAGAGTTTTTTAAAAGAAGGCGACAGGTCGTACTTCTTGATGGACAACTGCTGATATGGGTTTGTCGCTTGTATCTGTTTAAACTTCAAAAGGAATCTTTCCATATAACCAAAATTACAGAATTCAAAATCTCATTTTTTATTTCATTGAAAGCACAAATTGTTCCTTATCAAGAGGAAAACTAGCACAAATTAACAGGTGTGCCTAAATTATGCCCAGCTCAAAAAAGTTGTGCCCAGCTCGGGAATTTTACTTTATACATTATCATTCAAATGAATATATTAAATTTATTTTCGTTAAATTGTTAATTAAAAACTTTTTTCTGTTAATATTTCGCTAAATTTCATTAGTTTAAAATTTAAATCTGAACCCTTTAATTTTACAAAAGATTAAATTAATAAGGTAACATTATAAGTCAACAAGGAATATGATATATAATGAGTACAAACACAATATTAAACCTTGGATTACCCTTGAAATATTAAAACTTATCAAACTTCGTGATAAGCTTTACCAAAAATTGAAAAAAAAAGTTCATTCTCAGTTAGATCACAATATATAAAAATTAGAAATACCATAAAATACACAATACGGAAATCTAAAGAAACTTATATAGCCCATAACTTTTCTCAATGCAATTCGATGAAAAAAATATGGAATGAAATAAATGGGTTCATAAAATATAAAAACAAAAATACATGTTAAATATGGATCAAATTTAGTTGATGACACAACTGCAGCTGATATGTTTAACGAAGATTTCACGAATATAGTCGTAAACCCTATATTAAAGTTTGATATTCTTTAAAAAAAATTCACTGGTGAATCATTTGAGTTGAGTTTAAGCACACCAGACCAGATATTGACTATTATTGATGAACTTGATGTAAATAATACGGAAGACATTTATGAAATTTCAATGAAACATGTGAAATATATAAAACAAATTCTATGTTATCCTTTATCTTACTCCATCAATCTAGCTTTATAGATTTCCTGACGTACTGAAATTACATAAAGTTATACCTGTTCATAAAAAAGGTGACAAATCTGCGATCGAAAACTTTAGACCCATCTCAATAATACCAATATTTTCCAAAATATTTGAAAAGTTTATTCATAAACAGTTAAATATTTACATAAATTCAAATAATTATATTAATAAATTTCAATTTGGGTTTAGAGAAAGCTATTCAACTGAGGCATATCACGCGTATTTGATAGGAAAAGTAGTTGAAATCATTGAAAAGAAAGATGATGCACTTCTTTTCTTCTTCGATCTTTCGAAAGCTTTTGATAGATTGAGCCATTCTACTCTGATTGAATATCTTTTCAGGTGCAAGATTGGGAAGAACACCTTACTTTTCTTTTCTTCTTACTTAAATAACAGATCACAAAAAGTTAAATTAAATGATACATTTTCTAACATCTTACCTGTCAGAGCCGGTGTTCCTCAGGGATCTATCCTTTCACCTCTTCTTTTCAACATTGCAATTAACAACATATTTTACATCTCAGAGACTCTAAACTATTTACTCTTTGCTGATGATATTTGTGCTTATTTACCATTATCCAAAATAAAAGAAGGCAATAACATTGACTCAAATAAGCTAAATTCAGAACTCAATTCACTTTATGAATGGTGCGACATCAACAATCTTTGAATAAACAAAGGCAAAACTAAATGTATGTTAATTTCGAATAAATCAAAAATAGACAAAAGCTTTCTATTTCAAACTGGTATAGAAGTAGTTGATAAATTTGAAATACTAGGTTTAATTATTGATAAAAAACTCAAATTTAATCATCATGTTGAAAAAATAGCATTAAATTTGAATAGAATAAATGGCATTTTGTACCGTACCAAAAATATTTTCCCTTTAAAAACAAGACTGACAATATATAAGCAACTTTTCTTATCATACTTGAACTATAGCATTTTTAATTGGTATCCATATGGAAAAAAGCGCATTGAAATTATACAAAAAAAAAAGCATTGAGAATTGTTTTCATCGTCTCCCCGAATGAGGTATATCAAATCTTACATCTAGCAAAATGTGAACAGAAAGTTGAACATTGTCTCCCTAGTCATTTGTACATGGAATAGAAACCATCGAAGTATACAGGTTGGGGATGAATCATCGTAGTATACAGGTTGGAGATGAATCATCGTAGTATATAGGTTGGAGATGAATCATCGTAGTATACAGGTTGGAGATGAAACATCGTAGTATAGAGGTTGGAGATGAATCATCGTAGTATACAGGTTGGAGATGAATCATCCACAGGTTGGAGATGAATCATCGTAGTATACAGGTTGGAGATGAATCAACGTAATATTCAGGTTGGATATATATATATATATAATTTTTCAGTTTTTTTCTCTTTTTGAAGATTTTTCCTTTCCTTCCCTCAATCAAGGATTGCATCAAGGATGAAGAAATGCTTTGTATAATGGTCACTCATAAGGCGTCTTGTCTATTTTCTTTTATTGTCAAATTTACAATCGTGGGAGAGTTGTTGTAGACTTTGAATGAAAGTTTTTAAAGGTTCACTAGCTTTTTATTTTAAAGTAAGAAGCCTGCATGGGCAGCCATTGGTTTGAATCTTTTTACAAAACTTTATCCAAAGATTATATAACATTCTAATAGAGTGTCTCGTTACAGAAGAACTAGAAAATCTTCGAAGATACATGAGTTACTAAGACGTGAAACTTAGTTTTTTCAGAGATAATATGATGGTAAAAAAACATCTCTAGCTTTTCCTTCCAATATTCGTAGTGTTCTTCAGGATTACCTGGATCTATTGTTGTAGGGAATATATCACTTTTCATATGCTTGTATTTAAACAACCACGGAGGTGGAGTAGACATGAAGACGAAGAATTTTGTTGTGTAAAATGTAATAGTAAAATGATGAAGATCTTTATTACACAACAAAATGGGAGTTAGAAAAAGATGAATGAACAAACATGAACACACACATATTTATATGTATAAAGCTCAATTTAATTTAGAATGGAAAGTTCAATTAACAATTAAAAGGTATATACAATTAACAGGTAATTAATATCGATCAACTTAACAGTAAAATCGTAAATACAATTGACATGAAATTGTATTAATATGACATCTACCCATTCTTATTTTTTTAAATCAGCCATTGTAACAGTGTGGGCCTAAGAACAAATTCAAAAGGTAGGGTGATTAATGGAGAAAAAGTTAATTGAAAGAGGGTTATAAATCGTAGATTTTAAGAAGTTATTAATTATTATTATTAATATTGAATATATAAGATTGTATCTGTAAATATATACATAAATTCTAAACAAATTATCTAGTGCCAATTAAATAAATTCAGAATTAATTTCAAATCTAATTTTAGTAATTATTAAATAAGAGTAAAGTGAAGTTAGGGTGAGAAAGAATGCATTTATTTCAAAATCTCAACCTTGCAATTTAAAAAATATAATATTTCGAATTTTTATCAAGATTCTTAACCGGTTAACGACCAGAATATTCAGACGATATCTAGTATAAAGCCGAAGATTTGTATTAAAAAGCATTAATAAACGCAGACGATTCACATTTTTGTAAAGTCGACATATATCGACTGTCGTCGATAACAGGTTAGTATGAAAGTATAATTAAAAATTGAATGTATATATGTGATGAAGTGGTGGGGAAATATTAAATGGTCTTACATGGTAGGAAAAGGATTAAAAAGAAGAAGAGGATTTGGTTAAAATTAAAAATATTTGAATTTAGAAGGAATGGGAATACTGTGTAGTACATTTTGAAATTTTTTAGTTCAGGATTGTGGGATTAATTAAATATGTGTGAGTTAAGTTGACTTTTAATTTATGGAGAAATTATCTTAATGTTGTTTCCTTGTTTATAAGATCTTTTGAAGTAATTGAATCCTTGATCCATAATATCCATTAGTAATTCTGCTTGTGTTGTATTGGCATGTTTTTTGTAAAAGTGGAGACGCAGAGATTTATTAGTTCCTTTATGGTTGGTATTCTGTAGGTGTACGAGTAATGTGTGATCTCTTTGTTTCCTTTATGTAGATGTTTTTTCAAAAGTTAGGTTTGAAACAATGCCTTCTTTTGGCAGTATTGTTTTCAAATGTATTTACAGTGCTCAGAAGGGTAATGTAGTTGTATAGGATGAAGTTTTTTTTTAGAGATTTGACATTCTAATATGCGTGGAGTTCTTGTTTTGATTGTGATAAGAAAATGTTGATGTCTTCATCACTTTTATTTCACTATAATAACCTAAACACTCGGTTTATAAACTAAATTTACGCCTCAAATATTTTCGTAAACTGAAATGTTGGTAAACCTAGAGAGTATTTTTCATTGCAAATAAATTTTTTTTTCCGAAACAATACCTTTGTTTCTTAAAGCTTCCCTTTGTGCTTCCTGTTCTTCATATTTTTTTTTTGAAAAATGTATTCACCTAAATATTTTTGAAGTTCCATAATATAATTCTAGAATAGTTTTAATTTAGATATCTTATTTTAAAAAATAATATTTATATGCTTTTTCGCTTACAATTAAAAAATGATTAGAAATAAAAATTATGCTTTTCCTAGAAATTATTCTTTAATTTTCTAAATGTTCTTAATTTTCAAATGCTAGAATTATTAACATCCAGAATAACTTCTTATTACTTTTTCCTTTATATTAAAGGTTTGTTTTTGTTTTTTTACTGCTTTTTTGGTTAATTTTTACTATATTTTGAGCTAGTCCGTCTTGAAAAATTTAAGTTAATTAAATCATTTTTTATTTAATTTTACATTAAAAGCGTCCAAAATTTAGTTTTAATAGTGGATTAAACAAATAAACTGCATTAATTTTTTTTATATTTGAAAATTAAACAAATTATGAAGATATTTTTGAAAAAATACTTAGTGAATATGGTAATTTAATTATTTTTATTTTCTACTTTACCATTGTTTCATTGAGACCTTTTTCATAAAAATAATTTCACCTTTTAAAGCATTTTAATATTTTTATAGTTAAAAACATTCAATTAAGTTTAAACCTTATGGGTCTCTCAATAAGCTATGTGATTTTATATATCGGCCATGTCCAACCTTTTTTTTATCATAGGCCAATTTTCAATTTTAGATTGAATTACTATTACTGGCCCGCATGAAGTAATCTTAATTTTTAAAATGTTTAAAACGAAAAATTTATAAGCATGTTAAAAAACAAAACTTTATTCAGGCACAATTGGTTAAAAAATCACTTGAAGGACCTTTAGAGACATGCGACAACCAAGGATTTTATAGGCTTTAATTAATTGAAAGACAATTAATTCGTAGTTTTCATATTTATGGCGTCCTAAAAAATATTTGCAAACATTTTTGAGACTTTTCCAAGCATTAGCTTCCAACTGATTAAGGGTCTCGTCAAAGTTTTCATCCTCCATCAATTGACGTATTTGGGGACCAATTAAAATGCCCTCTTTCAATTTTGCATCACTTATTTTTGAAAATTTGGCTTTCAAGTATAAAAAACTTGAGCCATCATGCTTGAGGGTTTTAAGAAATTGTTTAACCAACCCGAGTTTAATGTGAAGAGACGGCAATATAATTTATTCTTTATTTACTAAAGACTTTTTTACTATATTTCCAAAGCCTATTTCAGATCTCGATCTTTCTAGCCAAAGTTTTTGTTTGTAATGTTTGTTAGATTCTCGAGAATTCCATAGGCACAGAAAACACATAAATTTAGTGTAACCTGTTTGCAAACCGTTTAAAATTGCCACTACTTTTAAATCCGCACAGAGAAGCCAATTGTGGTCTTTGTATTTTACTTTTTCTAGTATAAATTTAAGGTTTTCATGCGATTGGTATTGATGGCAAAGCAATTCCTATATGTAAGAGTACAGCTTTGGTACTATTAACTGAAGAATCAATAAAAAGTCTCCATTGTGAAGCTTCATAAAATAAATTTAATTTTTCAAAAAGAGTATAAATATTGCTACAGTAGTACAAATTGTTTTCAAACAAAAAATTCTTCCAAAACTTCAGACCTTGAACGATATTTTGTTATTCTAGTTTCTCTGGTTAAAGGATTCTTTTCTTTCAACCGAGAAACTAAAAGTTCACTCTGGTGTTTAGTCAAATTCAAATCTTTAACTAAATCATTTAATTCACTTTGATTAAACACCATTGGCTCATTTTAAATGATGAGTTAGAAAAACGAAATGTTTCATCGCTTCTTTCACTATCAAACTCGGTCTCATAGCTTTCTGAAGAAAATTTTGATGAAACTGAAGGTGCAATCGGTATAGGAATCTCTTCAGAATGAGTTACTGGACGAATAGCGAAATTTAAATTTGGATAACTTACTTTATAGGCGCTTTTTGATGGTATACCTACAAAGTATATGTAAATACTAATACAAAAAATATTTATAAGCGAAAAAATTACCTCGTAATTCAGTCATGCAAAAATAGCAGTCTGTGTAATGATCTGTAGGCACTCTCCAAATCATTGGTATTCCAAATTGTAAATTTTGACTTTTATTTTTAGACCATTTTGACAAAGAATTTAAACAAGTAGTACAACATATATGTGGAGCCCAAGTTTTATCTTGGTCTCCCAATTTAATTCCAAAGTATAATTTATAAAGTTTTTTCACATAAGGTGTAATTTTTCTTTTATTTTTTTTAAATGTAACACAGCCACACATGTAGCAAAAACTGTCGGGGTTAGCTTTGCATAAATTTCTAGGTATTTTAATATTGACTAATTTTAACCTGCAAAAATTAAAAAAAACCAAATTACTAAAAATTTAAGTCATTTTTAAAAAAAAGATTTTTAATTTCAAATTTGTCATAAAAAATGCATGAATAAAAGTTAGTTTCATTTTTGTAGTTTAAAAAAAAATTTTTTTGTTGGACAGTGGTATTAATCAAATTTGCGGTTTACTTCTGAAAATTGTCTCCAAAAATATTCTCTCAATTTTAAATGAAATATATGTTTTTATATCAAATCAATCATGCTGTTTTCATTTCTGAACTCATTTTTTAAATTTAGGATGTGAAAATACCTATGAGTGTTAATCAAATTTGCGTTTTACTTCTAAAAATTGTCTCCAAAAACATTCATTCATTTTACAATTAAATATATGTTTTTATACCAAATCAACCATGCTAGTTTCATTTATGGACTCAATTTTCATATTTAGAGGTTTTAAAATATCTGTCAATGTCAATCAAATTTGCGGTTTACTTCTAAAAGCTATCTCCAAAAATATTCTCTCAATTTTACATGAAATATATGTTTTTATACCAAATCAACCATGCTGTTTTCATTTATGAACTCATTTTTTACATTTAGGATGTGAAAAACCTATAAGTGTTAATCAAATTTGCGGTTTTCTTCTAAAAATTGTCTCCAAAAACATTCATTCAAATTTTACAATTAAATATATGTTTTTATAGCAAATAGATCATGATGATTTCATTTCCGAACACAGTTTTCGCTCTTTTTTTTACTTTCTACAATCATCTTGAGTATGAAATATTTATTTAAAAAAAACAAAACGTATTATAAAATCTTTTGAAAATTTGTATTAGAGAAGGAACCAAGTTGAAAACTAATTGAAAAGAGAACATGTGATCAAAACAAATAGTTAAAAAAATATGTATCTTGACTAAATGGAAGATCTACCATATTCTAATGAACTAGGAATTGGTTTAATTATATAATATTAGGTCTTCAAAAAAGATCTTTACTGTGAAAAAGAAGTTCCTCTTTTACAAATGAAAAATATTTAAATCTATAGCTTATCATTTAGGATTACAATTAACATTTAGCTAAGATGGGTAGGAAATCAGAACATTTAGAATAGGTCAGATTTATCAAAAATGGCACAGATCCCAATATGTTAGAATTTAGTCACTATCAAGATATTTTTAATTTAAATTGAATTTGTCCATCTTTTTCCTTTTGCGTCAAAGGAATAATTTTTTAGATGAAGAACGTGGACAACTTTTTGTAATTGAACAATTAACATCACGAATATTCATCAGAAAAAATCTTTGAAATGAGATTGGTTGACAAATATTCAGGCCTGATAATAAAATACACGATACTGATAAAAAAAGTCTAAGATCATCAAGAAGATTCTTTAATGAGAACACTTTGAGAGAGGAAAAAAGTAATTTTATCCTTATAAAAAATTTTTCGAACACACATTAAAGAATATAAATTTCTAATTAAAAAAGAGCTACCAAGAAAGGATCATCATAGAATGAATAGCAAAATTACATACTGTAAATTATAATATGACGTAGAGACTACGAGCCGATAACGAATTTGTAGCCAAAAAGATGGAGGTCCTATCGAGTTACATAAGTTACTGTAGAATGAAATATTTTGAGTGAATTATGCACCTAACGTTGGTTTATAAATTAAGAAAATAATTGCCAGAGAAATACTGCAAGTAGAAGTTATTTTTATGTTTATATATTTGACCTTGATTTACAGGTTTAATCGATTTTTTTGTCAGGTTTTATTGATTTCATTAAAAATGAACATCACCATTAAATTCTACATACTTGAAATGTATAAAAAAAACTTTAAAAGAATTAAAATTTTAATTTTGACATGGGCTGTCATATTTAAATTATTTTGTCAGGTTTGACTAATATTTATAAAAAAAAAAAGGAATATAACCAGTAAACACAGCCTACTTGAAAATGGGTATATGTGTGTAAAATGCCACGCACGGTAAACTTCATCACCTCCTTATACTTTCTATTAAACGTAATTTTTTAATTCAAAAAACAGTGACTGATCCTTTCTTTTTGGGATAAATCAATTTTTTGACAGTTTTGATTGATTTTCATAAAAAAATGAATTTCACCACTGAATTACGCATGCTTAAAAATGGGTATATATGTGTAAAAAACTTTATATTATTACTTTTTTAAGATGAGCTATCATATATAAATCAATGCTTTGATAACTTTAATTGATTTTTATAAAAAAAATGAATATCACCGCTGAATTCAGCATGCTTATAAATGGGTGTATATGTGTAAAAAACATTATATAATTATTTAGATAAAAAGTTTCTTTTTTGAGATGAGCTTTCACATTTAGATCAATTTTTTGACAGTTTGATTGATTTTCATACAAAAATGAATATCACCACTGAATTCAGCGTAGTTGAAAATGGGTATACATGTGTAAAAAACTTTATATTATTACTTTTTTAAGATGAGCTATCATATATAAATCAATGCTTTGATAACTTTAATTGATTTTTATAAAAAAAATGAATATCACCGCTGAATTCAGCATGCTTATAAATGGGTGTATATGTGTAAAAAACATTATATAATTATTTAGATAAAAAGTTTCTTTTTTGAGATGAGCTTTCACATTTAGATCAATTTTTTGACAGTTTGATTGATTTTCATACAAAAATGAATATCACCACTGAATTCAGCGTAGTTGAAAATGGGTATACATGTGTAAAAAACTTTATATAATTATTTAGATAAAAAGTTTCTTTTTTAGATGAGCAGTCACATTTAGATCAATTTTTAACAGGTTTGATTGATTTTAATAAAAAATGGACATCACCACTGAATTCAGCATATTTGAAATATATATGTAACATTAAAAATTATAAAAGCTTATTAATATCTGAGAAAAATAGGGGGGGGGGCACTTTACGCCCCTTTTTTTTCCTTACTTTAAAGGAGAGGATTGGCCCCTCCCCAGCACTTGAGCGGACAAATTTAGCCCAGCACTAATAGGGTTAAGACCAAAATCAGTCATGGTTTTTTAGTTTTCGTAATTTAAATTGAAGACATGCAAAAAAAGAATGTCAATTTTAAGATGAGCACTTCTTACGCCATAAAACCACCAAAATGTACAACGCAACAAAAAATTCGTCAAAATTTGATAACCCGTGTAATCGGACCTTTCTTGCCATTATATTACTTATTTGATAAAACCGATTTTATCAATATAAATTTTTAACTCTTCGCAAAATGGTATTCTTTTTTCTCATTTTTTTAAAAACGTTTATTAAAAAGTGAATTTAACTAAATTGGATATGATGAAATTTGACCTTGTTTGACTAAATATGGGAGGGGATGGGGAATTTGTAATTTTGTGTTTAATTAGTTTTGGTCTATTTTATGCCATTTTTTTTTAAATGAACACTTTTTACATCGATAGTGATTGCTATTTGATCAGCAATATTGAACTCTACGCCCCTGTGAATTAATTTTTTTTCTTATCATAACTTATTAGACTCATGTCATAAAATATTAGGCGTAAATATGCCATTTTTAAGAATATGCGCCACCTATTCCCTTGAAATTTTGTCTTTTGAAATAGAATTTTTAGTTCTATTAAAAATTGACAACTTATGATTATGAATACCAATTTGTAGCTCAATAAAATTGAACTGCTAGAAACTCATTTAAACAATTAATAAGTTGCTTTTTTAAAACTAATTTGATAGTTTAATAACTTCATTTAATTATAATTAAATACAACTGTAATAAAGTTAAATTTAGAAACAATTCCTTAAGACCCAAAAATATGAAGTAAAAAATCTAAAGGGATATTATACTCAAATAATATTTAGTTAAAAATGAAACTAACTAAAGAGATAACCATTACAATTTGATTCCTATTCAAAACTAACTCTAACTCTAACCCAACTCTTTTACCCTACTTTTGATATTTTTTCTAACGTTTTCCATTTTGCAAATGATTTTTTTATATGCTCTTTGAACACCTAATATGCACTTATATGAATAAGTGTCATTTATAAACCTGCTTCTATACCATACCATTTTTGTGTTTAATAATCTTCAAAACATTTTTAGTTCACTTTTTTTGAAATATAGGCATTCAATATTCCTATTAATATTTAGTTTTAGAATTCTAAGGTACTCACGAATAACTGAAATATATTTTATGAAAACAATTAGACGAGATACATCACATGAATCCATTACTGGATTTTATTATGTGAAAAAATACAAATATTTTGGCGTTCTCTTCACAATTATAAGTACACTTCAACTATGATAACGTTGTTTAATAAAAATTCAAAAACAGAAAGTTAGAGAGTTTTAGTGGGCTTATTTAGAATTTTCTAACAGTAGGGTCAGCGTTTTAATTTTTACTGAAATATGCCATTTTTAGTTATTTGGTCCTTTTGCAAATCTAGTTTGTCCTTTTCCAATTCTATTTTTTCTTTTTACAATTCTTTTTTTTTTTTTCTTTTTTTTTTAAAAAATGTAAGGTTGGATTGGAAAATGACAAAAAATTGCAAAAGACAAAGTAGAATTGCAAAAAAATACAATTAGTTTAAAATGTTATATTTTAGTTGGAAATAAAACGTTGGCCCTACTGCCAGGAAATCCTAAATAAGCCCCTTCAGATATTACATTAAGAGCCCTGCGCGTCTTGTAAATATTTGAATACATCCGTCCCGCCTTGCATTTTATTATTTTGCACACGTCCTACTTTTTATTATTTTTACATCCGCAATAAAAAAATAAAATACCCCCAACCGTCCTGCATTTATGCCGGACTCAACCTGCAATTTCAAATTTCAACCGGCACCAAACCCGCAATTTTAAATTTAAACCCTCAACCTCCCAACTTAACACACAACTTTTTCATTTTGATAAAGGATATTTATATGCTACTGTTTTATTATACATTGAATTTTTATGATGTTAGATTTTAAAGAAAATTTTATTATATATAGCGCTGTTTAAAAGTAGAATATCAATGCTTGTTTGGGTTTTGAAAGCTGTTCTTGCACAAATAAAATGCTCAACAAGACTATATATCCTGATAGCACTTGTTGCCATAATACATGAACATTGTTCGCAACAACAGAAAGTGTAGGAAAGTTCCCTCAATATAAAACGTATTGTATATGCAATAAGAAATGTACTTTATCTAAAGAAACAAATGGAGCTTTGGTGATGTAAAAGTGTCACTGATGTTACACTTAATACAATCAGATATGAGCTATGAATAGATATCATAAATTATACGATTTTTTAAAAATTGATTTGCAAATACCCGCAATTTTACAAGTTAAGCCGCATTAGCCTGCACTACTAATGTTGAAGTATTGAAAACTAAAGATATACATTAAACTCTCTTAAAATCAAATGGAACGATTTTATATCAGAGGTCTGGCAAGACCTCCGGGGAGACAACTCGCCAAACGTGCCAGCCTTATTATATATTTAAATGTGTAAATCGTAAAATGCTTAAAAAATATACTTAAAATAAAAATTTTCAAAAAATATTTTACATACATATTGAAAGCCACATTTCAAAAATTCTACCTAAAAGTTCAAAAAATTTAACTTTGAAATTGCAGTTTTATTTCATATATATATATAGTACACTTTTTACTTATTTCAAACAATAAATTGTTATATTGAAAATATATTAAAGTAAAGTTATATGTTGATGTATTAAATAATAATTACAAATACAAAATATGTGACGACTACAAAATCTTTTTCTACACTGCGTTCAACCCAAATTGATTTTTTGAAAGCCATTGCTCAACAAAATAATACGTTGGGTGTTGACAAATACTGTAAAGTAAAGTAAGAAATTTTCGCGAAGAGTTCTATTTAACGAACATTCCAGAATTTCACCTTTTTTTATATGAATTCCTATTGAAAAAAAATATTTACAAGACAAATGCGAAAAAAGATATCAGATAGATTCCCAAAATTCAATACAACAATCTTCTTTTTTTGAACAACATTATGAGTAGTATACATGTGTTTTTCCAAATTTGCATCAAAATATTTTTGTGTGTTGGATTTGATGTCCAATCAAATGGCGACAAGAACCATTTAGCATGAAATCGTTTTACAGCTGAGAGTTTTAAATCAATTTTAACTATCAACAGCTTTACAAGAATCAATTTTAACATTATCAACAGCTTTACAAGAATCAATTTTAACATTATCAACAGCTTTACAAGAATTTAAGTGCAAAGCAACTTCATATGCGTTCCATGAAGTAAATTTTTAGGCGAAATGTCGCAAATTTTGGAAATGCAAATTCGCGAATTTCTTTTTGAAGGAAAGAAAGTATGCTACAGCATAAGGTTATTGCAAAAAACTCCATTCTTTTGTCATTTATCCCGATAAGTGTTAACTGGAACATTTTGTAACGTGGCTTTAAATCTAATTTCTATTTTGGCATGACTACCTTCATAGATATCAAAATAACAGTTTTTTTCGTTTATTTTTATTTAAGTTTTGTTCGCGGAGTTAACAATTTCAAACTACTACTTCAAAGCTAATTCTTTTGTTGAAATCTATGTCGAAGGAAAGTTATCTAAGAAAAGTATCACATTTAAAAGATCAATGCATCCTGAATGGAATCAAAACTTTTCTCTGTAATATCTTCTTAATTACTCATTTTAACAACTCGCGGTTCAGACTTGCCCACATTTTCTCTCTATTTATTACGAGAAATTAGTTTATTGTTATAAAGGATAAGCTGCCTCATTTAAAGCCAGTTTTAAAGTTTGTTAAAACTTTTTAAAAACTTTTAGGTTCATCAATAACTTAATAAAATTCAATAGAGAGCACCTTTATCCTTTACAGTGTCCCTTGGGGTTTTTTTAATTTTATCTCGATTCTTATATTTTTAAATGTGATATCGGTGTTAAATCGCGCAATATTTATTTAGATTTTAAGAATAATATTGAAAGTTTTTTCAGGTAGGTGTCATTTTTTTCATCATAAGGCAACCTTTGGAACCAACATTGCTCTAGAGTGCTCCACAAGACTAAAAAGTAAAAATTTTGTTAAAATTTGTATAAACAAAAATCCTATATTAGCGTGAAATAAAACCTACACACTGTAGTTACATTTTAATACAAAAATTGATGCTCCTTTTAACCTTAGACAAATTTTATTTGCTGAAGAGTAATGGAGGACAAAGTTACATGAAATAGATTTTTTTACTTCTCCATGAGTTAATCTAGTGCGATACTTGTTTTTGATTCTATCGAACAGTTTTTCAAACAGTTCAGGACTTGTATCTGCATCCACTTCCAAAGTAACACATACTAATTCTGAAAGATAATGGAAATTGGTCTTTACACTTCAATAAAATTTAACATTTTAAGTTCAGCTTTCCAAAATCTTTTGAGGCATGTGGCACGGCTTAGCCATCTCACGGCATGGAAACCTCACTGCATTTTCTTAATGTTCTGGCAAAAATTGTCTGAAATTACGATGGTTGAGAGCACTTGTAGGAATCCGTTTTACAGTAGATATGGCAGTTGCAGTTTCATTGTCAACAAAAGATTTGTTCGTTAACTGTTCCTGTTTCACTGTCAATGAGGGTTGGGGTCGATTCTAAATTATGATTCTGGTTCTGGTTCTCTAAACTTTTTGATTACAACGTGGACTCTGATTTTAATTTTTTATCACAAAATCCGATTCTAATTATGATTATGATTAGCAAAAAATTTATCGGCGAGTTTAACTAGTTTAAAAGTGTATTAGTTTAGTTTCCAGTATCTTACCGGATCATCATCTGTGCTGATGCATGATTCGCTGAAATATGCATATAGTTGTTTGTCATCTGTCAAACACTAGGGGGCAGGTGTACATGACTTATGGTTCTACGAATAAAACAATCTTTTCTACCCGTGGTTTACACTCTGTAGGCGGATTGTCATCCAAATCTGCTGCCTCGATAGTGAAGATATTGTGGGGCTCAGTTCTTAGTTTTTCACGAAACTCTACTCATTCTGATGTATACCAGCGAAGCTTGCATCGCTACAATATTGAAAGAAACTGATTTTTGTAGTTCTCTAGGCCTTATTTTTATTTTGATTCTGATTTTGGATTAAAAAAATGATTCTGATTCTGATTACGATTCTAGTCAGAATCCACTCAAATCGTACTCTCAACAAAAGAATTTTTGGTCACAATTAGGGTTCAATATTTTGGCAATTTTTCTCGAATCGAGATTTCTCGATAGAAAAAATAATATATCGAGATTTCTCGAGAATTCTCGAACTTTTTTGAAGTTTAACAAATCTAAAACCCATCTAGAAAAATACAACTTTCAATAATTTAAACTTAAATTATCAAAAATTCCAGAAAAATGTATTTATTTTGAAAGTTTAAAAAAATTTCTTAAAAAAATCAAGCTATTGATACTTTTGTCACTAAGCTTAGGGACAAAAATCCCAGCAGAAGAAAATATTCTTTCAGACTCCGTTGATGTTGGTGGAATACATTTTAAATTATTAAATAAGTTTTCGAGTTGAATTGACATTTTTCCTGTTGCTTCAAACACTTCTACCTCTTTAGAGTAACTAGTATTTCCATTATTAGTAAACATTTCATTTCTTGGATACATTTTATTTTTAATTGTGCTTTCAAGCTTTTCATTCAAACTTTTGTACTTTTTTTCACTTTCCACTTGAATTTCTTCTTTTATATTTATGCTTTCGTTTTTGTTTTTTCCTTCTTTCTTTAACAAATTGATCAAAAGTTCACGAACTTGGTGTGGGTCTAAAAGTGTCAAACTTTTGATTGATCTTTGATAATAATTTTTGCCAGAATTCAAATATTCTAAAAGACTAATAAGTTCTACGTTTCTTCTGACACTTATTCTGGAAATAAAAGAATCTTTAACTTTTGAAGACAAAGCAGTACTAAGAGAATCTAGCTCCTCAAAGATGAACTCAAACGCAGCTTCAGCTGTCAAAAGATTTGAATCCCTACTACAGACTCTTTCAGAAGCAATTTTGATCGGCTTCAGAGTATTCATAAGATCACATAAAAACTTGGTTTAAGATTCGGAAGCTGAAATGTTTTCTTTTGTCAATTAAGCTTTTTGCAACACAATATTTTATTTCAAGATATCGTTCTATGATTAAAACTATACTGTTCCATCTTGTTTTCGAGTCTAAGACCAAATTTTTTTCTCTATTAAATTTAAATATACCTACTTTTAAAATTGAAAGATAAACCTAGTCTTAAAATTGAAAGATAAACCTAGTTTTTAATAATTAATTTTTATCAAATTATGCACATACGAAACTAAAAGTAAGGGGAGCCAACGATATATTTAAAAAGAATAAATATTTTTTCATTTGAACATTTTTCGATTCTTTGATTATTCGACAAATATAATATTTAAAATCGTGCAAATTGCAAAGTATAGGTAATAACTTTTGTAACATCGTATGAGGTAGCAAAATATGAACAGAAAGTTTGATATTTTTTGATTTTTTAAAGAATATTTTTCGATTCTTTGATTACAGAATTTTATTTTGATTATTTGATAAAATATATTATTTAATATCGTGAAAAAATTAATAACTTATCTAACATCCTCTCCCCGAATGAGGTATATCAAATCTTACACCTACAAAAATTAACACCTTAGCATTAAAAAATATAACCTTAGGCTTTAAGTTTTAACCTTTAACTCTTATTTTTAAAATAAAAACATCAGACTTTTTCAAAATTATTAATTGTAAAAATATTTTATCTAAAACAAAACTATATATTTATAATGCGAGAATTCTCGAGAAAAATATAAATCTCGTTCTCGAGATTTTTCATCTAGACCAAAAAATTTCTCGAAAAATCTCGAGATCGAGATCTCGAGAGTTGAACTCTAGTCACAATATAGTGATGCCATATGGTAGGCGTTTTGCTCTTCCTCTTTCTGCAATGAGGAAATTCGTCCTCCATTTCCATCTTTTTTTCAAGCATAGTCATCGAGCCATATGCAGTAGCTAAAAGTTGCTTAGGCGCGTCTAGATCAACATCATTAAGACTCGCACGCATTTCACTGTATATATCGGCGTCCTTTCTTAATCGAGAAATTCCTTCCTCTATTATCCTCTTGCTGCTAACTTTCCTCTATCTGTGACTTCTTTTGTGGTTTAAGAGCGATTGAGTGGCGCATAAAATTTTATGTTTTGCTCAAATGTGGTGTACTTAAACATGTACTTGTGGCAAATTTTAACAATGATGTTTGCTTTACACGTGATGTCTAACTTAGCCGTTTTTCTTAATCACAAATTATTTGAGTGAAAAGAGACAGTCCCATGTTTCTTTGAAAGAACTCGTTCCATAAAACTACAATTTGTGTACAGTTAAATCAATAACCACGAAATTCTTATCGTTTTTATGTGATATTTTTAGCCTATTTTCTTCTGCAACTTTGTTAGCTGGCCGCAAAGGAGGAAGTTGAGGACAGAGTTTAAGAACCACCGCTTTAGATACACGCATTTTTGTTGTTGCTATTTTCATCCTTATAAACCTTAAAAATAAAAATAAAAGCTGTATCAAAATTTAGTGTTTTTCATCTGAAAAGATTTTCCCCTTATAGTGTATGGAGTCGTGATTTGGGTTGTCTATGTTTGATTCTCAATATTCTCGGCTTTGAAGTCAGCATTCCAATTTCACCTCTCATAGTCCAATACCAGCTGCGCAAAGCCTTCTCAATAAAAATACTCTACGGTACCTTTATAACTAACGATTAGTTAGTTATTTCTTGAGATGTCATTGACATGAGAATTCTCATGATGGGGCATTGAAATTTAATGCTAAAATAGCCTATAACCCTAAACTAATAAAAAGATTTGAAAAGATTTTTGACTGAAAGACTAAGAACATTTTTTCATCATGGTAAGAGGTCATATGGTACAATTATCTTTTATTTGAAATATCAAATGAAACGTCCTAAAGCCTATGAAAAACGGTGAGCATCCTAATCGATATCAGGGGTGACATTGTTCTGGTTTTTGATCTCTTGTTTAAGAAACAAAAATAAATTTCCTGCGTGATAAAAGATCATTTCCTTCAAGTTTCCCTCTATCTATGTCTGTTGTCGAAAAGCCGCATATAAAGATGGTTGGCTAGCTTATCTGAAATCACTATTTTCATACGTATCAATAATAATCGATATAGAGCTTAATTTTTTGTTCTAGCTTCGTTTCGCCCTATTCAGTAATAAAGTTTCGAGTCTGCAATCAACACACATTCAGAAGTGATGAAGTCTTTGGAGAATATTCCCTCGAGTTGAATCCGCTTCTCCACAAATTTAATGGCGATAGTATTATTTTCTTATTCTATTTTCTTAATCTCTCATTTATTTGAAATGATAGAATTTTTATACAATAAAAATAGCATGGTTAGTCTTATCTTAGCGAAGTCTCGTTCATTACGTAGTTTATCTGCCATTTCCTTTTCTTATTGTTTGCATTGATGATGTTTGATGCTTCAGCACAAAATTCCAGCTTTGTGCAACTTATAGCCATGATTCTTCTTTGTATCCCAAATAGTGTTGAAACACCAGTAATACTTTAAGCAAGGTGTATCTTGCTTAATCCTAGTAGAGTACTGATTCTTATGTAAAATGACGATACCGACCTACAATCAAAAAAATTACCCTGTTCTATTCTTGAAAATTTAGATGGAAAAATTTAGCAGAAATTGTATTTGAAAAATAAAATAAACTTATATTTTCTTTCGAAATGAAATGAATCATTAGTAGCTTTTAAATTCATAAATAAATTTAATTCTGAAAAAATAAGATATTGTAAGCGAAATTACTCGAGAAACTTTATTCTGTTCCACTGACAATAAAGCCTACAAGTACTGCGCATCCGAAAGATCTTTTTCAATCGCTTTAATCTTTCTTTCAAAAAAAAGAACAGTGCTTTTTGGCTAATGCTCAAATATTTTAAAAAGGATAAATAATAATACTTGTATTTTTTTTGCCGATAAAATGTAAGAAAATTTGCAATTTTTTTGTTAAAAAGAATTTCTTGATAACTAATTTTTCCCTGTTTTCATTCAATATTTTTGCAACCGATCCGACATGGTCTTTTTTGATCCCCGTTTCTTTTAGTGGCGCATTTTTATTGTGCTTTTGGAAGCGTTAATGTTGATCCTTCATCAGTTTTCCTATCATTCTTTTTGAAGAATTCAATGAGTACTTTTAACTGTACCTTGCTTAATTTCCATTTTGGATAATATCAAAGTGAATGGAGCAATCAGATTTCATGTCCTTATCGTTTCTTATTTTCAGGACTGGAAATCATAATCTTTTTATCATTCAAGAACAAACCATAAGACAGGTAATTCAAAATCAGAGTTTTTTCTCCTTGAATAATGATTTTCCATGCCTTTTTTACCCAAGACTAATTGTAATTGCGATTACTTTGTCTAAAATTATTTAATTGATGTTTTTCTAGTCAAGATGAATAAAAACAGACTGAAAATAATCTTTAGAAAAATGAGCAAGATCTCTTCAACATGAAGGCTCTCATTAAATATTTTTGATTTATTTTATTTTTTACGCGTGCATGACTAATTTATGTTTTTAATTGATAAAATTGCCTGTATTTTCATCCAAAATTAGAGCTGGAGGGGGGACGGAGTAAAATTACCCCAAATAATAATATTTAGCGATAATTGAGAGAAAAGGGTCAGAAAGCACTGTTAGTCTGTATAAAAAAACTTCATTATCCTTTGTTCGAGTTTTCATCCATAGGGTGCCTCTCACACAAAAAAATTGTGAAACTTAAATTAGAACGTGTTGCATTTCTTGACCAGGTGCTCTTTCTGACGTCAACTGGGTGACATCAGATTAAACAACATTTCACGTACGTTGGGAATCGAAGCCGATACCTTTGGAATGAAATCGCAGGGGTCTAACCACAATGCTACTGGCGCACTGTAGTAATCTGTATAGTTGTTTGAAAAACGTGTACTCCTTTTCTTTAATTTTAAGAGATTTTTTATATCATCGTTTCACTTAAAAATAAGCAGCATGCTAGAGTTGGGGCATTATTAACTCATTTGATCGCATAGAAAACACGTGAAGTGATTTCTTTCGAGAAATCGGCTGCGTCTTTTAAAAAGGATGCTTGGATCTAAGTAGTTAAAGGAATCCCTCTTACACCTTAAGTGTACACATACGCATATCATTTTTAGTAAAGAAAGTGCAGTTAAAACTTGGCTTAGAGTCGAAGCTGTTGCGTGAAAATCATGTTGATGACTCCTATCTCTACATTGAAGCGAGTACGAACGTGTTTGTGGATATGCAGCTCTACCCTTTGAAAGAACCTCTTTCCCAACATGCACGTATGTCCTTTTTTAATCTTGCGCTCGACCCTTAAACGTCTGTTTTGCAGATAACGCGCTTGAAGCAATGCTCTTGTCCCAGCCAAACAACTCGGCATCGAATCTTTCTAGTCAGCATTTAACTTCACAACCCGAAGCGCCTTCTTCTAAGTAAAATATAGGCATATTCTCCCCAAAATATTTACACAGCTTGCACGGTTGTAAAGAGTGCTATGCTTGTTTCACTTTGGCCAGTGCCATTGAGTAATTATAAGTGTTTGCGAATTGGACGTTTTCCTGTATTGATCACTGTTACGCCTTCCTATGCTTTCATCACAAGGGAATACTGTATGTAAGGCAATTATATCAAAGTTAAAATTCATAAAATAGCGTCAATCAAATCTCTATTTGACTCGTTAGTCTTATTTCACGCCCTTCTCAATTTCTGTTTGCACTGACTGTTTCGTGATTTTTGCAAAATATTATAAGTTAACTCCTTGAGGACCAGAATTTTTAAGAATAATCGTCTGCTTTTTTTAAATGGAATTTTGTATGTTGTAAGTAGACGATTAATATTTTATTGGTACACCGGTGTCACACTAAGCCTCACAGGGTTAAATCAGTTTACCTTATTTTCTTGCAACACCCAAAAATGTTTTTTGAATACTAAACAGATGGGGCTGCCAGAATGGGTAATATGAAGCGGGAAGTTGTGCCTCTATCCTCAATGCTTTACTCTTTGATTCAGTGATTCCCAAACTGTGGTAAGTTATAAAATTGATCGAAGTAAAAACCGAGAGAGCATCTCATTTTGAGAGTAATGAAGAACAAATTTTGATTTACATGTTTAAAAGTTGATAATATTTTTGAAAGCTGCTACATACCCCTTTTAGATTAAATGCATAATGTTTGTACGTTAAAATTCCCTAAAAAGTTTACTTTTATATCAGGGGCGCACATCCTCGAAATTATTGAGGAGGGTGCGAAATTTTTTTGTTGCAATTTTCAAAATTAGTGTTGTGGAAATACCACGGGAGACCAAATATTCAAGCAATCCTTTAAAATAGAGTGTATTCAGCTCATACCTAAAGTCCTAAATTTATAAGACTACTTTATATTTTTTTACAAATTTGGTGAATTTAAATGCTATACTTCCAGCGAAAATATTTTAATTAAATTTGCAGAATATACAGTAGTTTAAAAAAATCCAAAATTGTTGGGGGGTGGTGGAATTGGCTTTTCATTTTAAAATGAAGTAGTCTATCAGGCACATTACAGGAATTGATGAAACGATATTTGGTTCATAGAGAAAACAACTGAAAACAAATAACTGAAGGTTGGATAGTTTTATATGAGTGAATGTAGTCTGAAGGCAAAGAGTCTACTAGACACCCTGCGATGTTTATATGAAAAAATGTGATTGATTCAGGGACAAGGGTATAAAATGAAGTTATACATGTGCAAACAATAAATTAAGATAGCATTATTTCATTTTTCTCAGCATCATTCAAAAATAGTTTAAAAGCTAAATTGATGCAAACTACAAAAATCTACAAAAAGTAAAATAACTTTTAATATTTTGCAATGAGTTGCCTTTTATAATAACTTTTAAGGAAAAAAGTCTATCAGAAAAAGTTATAGAGCTTCAACAAAAACTAAAAAATTTTTTACAGCATAACTTAAGTTTTTTTAAAACTAATTTGACATATCCCCTACAGCAGTGTTTTTCAAACCCATAATACTCAGGTGTAATAAGATAAACTCTGATCACTACGTTCATTTATTCAACATCGACTATATATATGTCCTTTCTTTTTTGTCACGACACATTTTATTTTTCACGCGACCCACAGTTTAAAAAACGCTGCCCTAAAGCATACTCGATGGGTGGCATGGCAGGTTGGTTGAGATGATGGACTCAGCACGGGAGCTTCTTGATTCGATTCCTCATCGATACAAATTTGTTCATAGTTTGACATAAGCGGTACATCACTGCCTGGTCAATGAAAATACATACGCTGCACCTTACCTTTTACTCAAAATTGAAAATTTTCCTACATAATTAACATAAGAGAGAAAGGAAACAAAATAAAATATTAAAGCAATTTTCACTATTTTAAAATGGAACCTTCTCTTCTCAGAATAATTTCAATTAATAGGAGGCATAACGAATGAGAGTTTATTTGATATTTTCAAGTTTTTATAAGCAGCAAAAGTCAACGTTTAAGTAGCTAACCCTTATAGGGTGATTTGGTAGTACTTGTGTTTTTTACATATTCTAAGGAATCACAGTATACAAAAAATGGTAGTTTAATCATTTTTTATAATATTATTTAAGTCTAAAAACACAAAATCATTAAAAAATGATTTAAACTAACATAAATCAAAGTATACGAGAAAAGAAAATCATTGCGTTTTTTTGAATATTTTTGTCCACAAATAAAATTCTGACAGCTGTCATGAATAGATCAAGTACATTTTTAATAACTGAAACATTTTGTTTCGATATTATATTATATTATAAAAAAAATGATTTAATTAATTATGTACAGTGTTACTTATAAAATTTCACAATCGAACATTATAAAAAATATCTCTGCTTAAATATTAAGCAAATAGAGTATTCTTGCTTTTAAACTGAATAGCTAGTCAAAATATTCATTCCCAAATTCCTATTGAAAAAAATTTCTTGACTTGAAAAAATTAAAGTTTTCAAATGTTACAAAATGTAACAAACGTAGTGATAAAGATTAAATGACTTTTGTTGAAATAAAATTCTTAGCGCGAGTCTAACAATATTCATTGATATAAAATTGTAACGATTGAAAACTATTTTAACAGTTCATTATCGATATAAGCAAATTTAGCTGAAGGTTATTCCTACTAATCAAAGAATCCATTATTTTTTGGAATATCGGAACAGCCGTAATTAAGCCAAAGGGCAATCGAGTAAATTGATACAATTTAAAATCTAATGATACGCAGATTTTAGATCCAAAGTGCTGAATACTCGGTATTTAGCGAATTCATTTATTGAACTTTCAATTCTGCGTATAGGGTAAGCATCCAGCTTAGTGAAACGATTTATAGTATTACTGTAACCAACCACTATTCTTTTCTTCGCTGTTTCAGATTTAGTATCAATTACCTGGGGCTCTCTAAGGTGACTTGCTCTCTTCAATACTCCCTTCTTCTAGTAATCGTTCTGTTTCTGCTCTGATGAAGTTTTTATCTTCATTGCAATATAACCTTAATTTGGTCGCTATAGGATGGCAATCTCTAGAAAGAAATTCAAAAAGTGAAGGTAGAGATATGTCAAAGCATTTCAAAATGCAAAGTACTAGCCCATGCTTTGTGCCCCCAAACTTGAACGTGATATGCTTATTCTTGCTCATGAAATCTTCTCCAAGTATGACGTCAGTTACTATGACTTTCATAACCATTAGTCCAGTTTTTCATAAGAATGATCAAATAGCATTATGCTATCCTAACGGTACAAAACCCTTTAATAGAGGAACTAAAATTTGTATAAGCAAAGCCAACAATGCCAGAGAAGTGTTAAATCTTTAAACAGTACATCCGTACGAATTTGAAGTAGATATAGGATTTCGTAGACCCACTATCCACGAGAGCCTTTGTATAACAGGACCTGGCAGTAATGTCAATCAAAACGTGTGAGCTGAAACTGCTGTACGTTTCGCTAGAAGCTAAGGTAGAATTATAGGCGGAAAAAGCGCTGGATTTACGCGATACTCATTTGCAGACACATTCTTGTAGTTGCCTTCAACACTTAGCTGTAGTAAATCTTGTACGAATTCATTAACACTTTCGCCAGAGTGCTGCTTTCGGGTGGCAAGTATCTGTCTAGCATAGATCTCATTTTTCTTGTGTATATAAAGCGACTTCAACTTCAGTATAGCTGCATCAAAATGATTTTCATTGATGATTTGTTTGAATACTACCGCAGACATGTAATTTATTAGCATGGCAACTTTATCAAGCTTATGCTCTTCAATGGACTCCAGGAATTTACAAAAGGTAGAGTTTCCATTCTTTCTGCGCACTTCAGGTTTGAGAAACCGGTCTAATGTCATTTAACAGCAGTCTTAGTAGAAACTATAGTAAATTATTGTCTAATTAAAAATAGCCACTAGTAAAGAACTAGGGTTTACCTCTTTTGAAACGAATTTTATGACGAGTAAAGGAAAATGTAACATAGGAAAATATATTAAAATGTGATTTAGAGTGGAATAATAATTGAGCCTTGAAGGTAGCTTTAAACTCACTGTGCAAGTAGTTTCAGCAGTGCTTGAAGACGCTTTTACTTGTGAAAGCACACAACAGTCTAAAATGTTATTCATTTATTTTTTCAAATACTGTCATTATTTTGAATAGTTTTTACATCTTATTTTTTATTTTAAAATGTTTCATATTTGAATTATTAAAATACTTTCCATAGTTTTTTTTATATATTAATCATTTTATTCCAAGTTTTTCTGAGACATGCCCTCAACATATTCAAAATGCCGAAGAAGCTTCATTCTCTAATAACTCAAAAGTTTTCAGCAATCTCGAGGATGATCGTTCTCCAAGTATCCTTTTTTATATTTCTTCCTCTTTTGATTACAATAGATTATCCGCTTAGATTATCTTTATCGCTGTTTTTCTTCTCAAAACACAAACATTCCGTCTTCTAGCACTGCTAACAACCACGATGAAAGTGAAAACCTGCCACCCAGGTGAATTTTCTCAGTCTTTAACTTGATTGCATAAAAATGCGTTTGTCACATTAGCTCAGTATAACTTTAATCCATGTTGTGGCATTTCCTAGAAATAAACGCGCAACGTAAACTCTGCGAGTATTTGCTGTTTTTTCTTTTTCAAGCTTTAACAAAAGCTCTATGAAGACTGGCAAAACGTTAGTGCTGTGTTATTTTGCTAAAAAAGCAGAAGGAAACTTTATCGAAATAGAAAAGAAGATGATTTTGCGGATTCTCTTTTTTACATATGCATACACGTATACTTCTTGATGCATGCATACGTTACAGTAAGTTGTTTTATGAAAGGACTGTTTTTCATTTCACCTGAAGCAGTTTATACCTTCAGTCGAGATTGATCACGATTCTTATTCAGAGTGATTAATTTTGACATTTGCGTTTTTGTAATGTAAATATGAATATCGACAAATTTTTATATCTGAAAAGAATTATTTTTTAGTCAAGACTCAAGAAGATTTTAATTGTTTCCTTTTCTTACATCATTTTGAAATGTATGGCATAAGAAAGAACTTTGGACTTTAAAAAAACAAATTTATTAATCTATTTTATGTTTATAATTCTATAATCTTTTTGGATCTGATGTTTACTTTTAAAAAATTCATGCACCGCACTCACCTTTGAAATTACTTTGATAAACGAAGAATAAGATATAACTGTAAATGTAGATATCAGTTAAAATAAGCTCCGAATCATGTCAAATGTAATGATCTGTCATAGACTAGCCTTAAAACAATTTATGCGGCACTACCGTTTTGGCAGGTTGTCTGTCACCTGGTTTTTTTCCCAAGGTTACTTTTTGCACTGATATTTATTCAAAATCTATTTCTAATTAGTTGGGAGAGACGAATCGACTCGTATGGAAGAGTATACTTTGTAGATCACTTGAATAAAACGACACAATGGGAGCGTCCATTTTCTAGACTTCCTCAAGGTTGGGAGAAGCGTCAAGATTCCTATGGACGCACGTATTACGTAGACCACAACTCCAAAACCACCACATGGCGCAGGCCTACTATTCAATCAATGCACCTTTACACTGAATGGCAGAATACGCGAGATCACGCCCTTCAAACGCATTCCTGGGAAGATCGCTTCCTCAATTGTGTAACTTCTTTATTACAATTACCCCTTTCAAGCTTACTTCAAATTTTTCTTTTTAAAATTTCAACACTTCTTTAACGAGTATTTGTTTTCAAGGCAACGCTAATGAAACTCTCTTCAAGAGTAAGGACATTTCAAGAGATATTTAGACCGGCAACTCCTAACTAAAGCAATGGGAAAAGAATATGAATATTAAGGGCTCAACTTTTTCTTAGATTTTATAAATTTATATAACATTAAGACAGAGAGTGGCGCAAAATTTTACTCATTCAAATATATATAATTAGATTGCACACAAGGTTTCTTTTTATAACTACTGGTATTGTATATTGTATTCATAAGTCGTCTGTATAAAACAGGATCACACACTTTTTATAAAGAAAAGTTTTTCTATAAACTGCATATGAAGCACACGTGAAAGGTCATTGTGATATTGTTTTTAAAATATTAACACGAGAACAAAATGTGGCCATCTTTAGCGCAAATAAAATTTTATTTTAAAGGAACAAAGGTTAAATCATTTATTCAAATAGTTTTGTGGGATTATTTTATTCTTAAATATTTACCGCCACCAGCTTTAACGAAGTCATTCCTTTAACATGGCTACGCTACTTCAACGAACACGAGCTCGAACTTCTTCTGTGTGGGATGCAGTGCATTGTATAATTTTTTCAAAAAAATCACTTTCTATATCTAATAAGCTAAGATTAATATGATATACGAGTGAATATCTTTGGATCAAGTTGGGAGTGACAATGAAGAGGGAGAAGAGAAAAATTAAATGAGTCAAAATTTAGCAACAGACACTTTATGCAATATACAAATTCATTCAAAAAAGAATACGGAATCACAGACTGCATTTTCTCTTAACAAAACGCGCCCTAGATGAGTTGCGTCTTCTCATACGCCTTTTTAACCCCCAATCAATGTGGAGAGTTTTCCTTACTTTCTTGATAAAAAACCTATTGATATTTTTAGGTTTCTTATGATGATTTTTAATATTCAAGAATCAAAAAGATAGGCTTTTCAAAATAACAATCAAGAATATGATTGCACAAATGGAGAGTTGGATCAATTTATTGGAATTATTTTGCTTTTTGGTTACCATTAACTTCCTCGTCAACATATGTTTTCGGTCAAACATTACGCTTTGTTTCAAAGTACATACCAAGAAATCGATTCAAAATGATCAAAAAATATTTCCATCTTATCGATAATAAAAAAATCATTCTAGGAAATAAAGCTGCTAAAATTGAACCTTTATATGATCATATAAATAAAGTATTACGTATTTTGGTGCCTTTGAAAAAGAAGTTAGCATAGAAAAACTAATGGTGCCGTTAGATAGAATAAAATTATATACGAGAGCAGAAAGTAAAGATAAAATTACTAAAAACCTTTGATTACGCATAGTTTGTAATCCATGATAGTTATTATTAGTTGTATATCCATGATAACCTTTTAACCCCAGTGTTCCCATATGAGAACATAAATTTTTGAGATAATTGAAAATCTAAAAACTTCGTAGTTGGGCAGGCTTCCAAGTCTTTTTATCACGTTCTGTCGTTTCCGTTTTATTACTTCTCGATTTCTCGCATTACCCATCAGATTAAGAAGCCTCCTCAAACAGAAGAATCTTGATGATAACTTTAGAATCTTTTGATGAGGGGTGCTTCCTAACCGTCTTGCGGTTCAGCGTATAAGACTCTTTTCGCAGTCCCTGCAAGGCCATTTCCTGATTTATTAGAAAAGAGATTTTTATCATTCTATCGTTTTTGTTTATTCGCTAAAACTTAAATACATTTAATATTTTCTTCTAAATGACTTTTGATAAATAATTATTTTTCCTTCCTTAGAATCTCCAAGATAACTCAACCGCTTGTGAATCTGTTCTCCCTCCTGGATGGGGTATTTTTCCTCTACTAACTCAACCTTCATCATATACTGATTTTGTCGTGTCTAGAACGAAGGATCGAAAGCAATGGTCGTGTTTACTTCATAAATCACAGTAGCAAAACTACACAATGGGAAGACCCACGACTTCAAGGGTACTCTTCTTCCTTCATCGCTTTATGATAGTCTTTTTGCGCGCTTGAACATTGCGTGAAGGCCAATATCGCCTGATCCTTGTTCTACTGGCGCATCTTCGTATCTATAGAGCACAAAGAAATTTTCTTTAAGTATAGATAATTTTCCTTGTTTGACTTTATCAATATGAGTCAAACAGTCTGTTTTTCGAGTAAACGAGAATCTGAGTATTGTGTGACTTCGTATAGTTGTACTGCTGACTGAATAGTGTCTGCCTCGACAATTAAAAAGTTGTTTTTGTTATAGATGTCTGTTATCATTCTTATTATTATACCCAAGATAATCCTCTAATATTCAGAAGCTTCATCCATGGCTTGAAATTCGCTTCGGTAAAGTGTAATCATTTCGCCTTGCTATTCTAAAATCTACATGCAACTGGGCACTTTTAACTGATTTTTGTGAATGCATGCGTGTTTTCAAGCAGGGGCTTGTTTTTTTAATATGAAATAACTAAAATCCTAGAAAACGTTAGTTTTTGATGGCATCCGCACAATTCGTCCCCGGTTAATTCGTCTCCAGGACAATTTATCCCCGGACAACTCGTCCCCATTTAATTCGCCTCCGGACAAATTGTTCTTGATTAATTTTGCGTTAGAAAAGTATATCATTAAACAAATTACTTCTGATTTAGCTTTTTTTATTTTTAACTTAATCATTAGAATTATCTTATAAAATGAATACTGTGCTTTTATTGAAATTAACTTAACACTAATTTACAATTTTTTCTAAAATAATTTAGGTAAAAATTTTTTATAGATTTTTAATAAAAAAAAAGTGTGCTATATGTATAGAAAAAAAATTAGAAAAAATATATCTTTCTCAACTTAGTTTCAAAAATTAAGTAACTTCAAAGCTAAAAAACAATAATTAAAATAAAACATATTTTTGAAACTTATTTAAATTTTAAAATTTCAAAGGTTGAAAATAATGAGATTGAAATATTTATGAAATTTTAGAGACGAATTGACCGACGACAAATTGTTCTGGGGACGAATTGTTACGGGACAAACTGTTCCACGACGAATTGTCCCAGCGCCGTTTTTGATAACGATTTAGTAAAATTCGTTCCCTAAATTTCAAATGTTAGACATTATGTATCCTATTTACCAGGGGTAAAAGATGCGCATCGCAGAAATTTAAAGGAGGCAAATGTAGTTTTAATAATTCACTTTTTTTTCGTTAAATTGCGAATATTAATGTGTGAATTTTAATAAAGTATTCGAAAATATTCTTTTATGGCTCAGCCTCAAATCTTTTTGTGCAATCTTTTCCTTCAATATACTTCTAATTAAGATACATAACAAGTATAAAAGGTTATTAATTAATATGTTTAATTATTAAGTGAATCCATTAGGTTAAATGTTAATTTGTTTAGGGTTTTTGAAAAAGATGGTGTGGACATGAACAATGAATGCACTTTTAAATGGAAATTGGCACAATTTCGCTATTTGTGCCATTGCAATTCTTTGACAAGCCATATAAAAGTATTTATTCGACGCCAGAACTTATTCGAGGACTCTTATCAAGAAGTTTTTTTAATTTTCATTTCTCCACCTTTTATTTCCTTAATTCTTTTCAAAAGTTTGTTCATTCCATGATATAGAATCTTTTTACAATTCAGTTTGCTCTTTTTTAGTATTTTGTTGATATTAATGACCTGAAGTTTAATAAATGTACGGTGTTTTAAAAAAAAACGAACACTATAAAAGATTTTAGAAAGAAATTGTTAAAAGTTATTCAAGTAAATGTAACTTTCATATTGAACTTTTTTTAGTAAATAATTTGCTTTTCACGTCCTTCTAGGTATCAATACAACGCGCCAGTTTAGATTTCCTTTCACTTTTTTTGAATTATTCATAATTTAGTAATTATTGTTCATCCAAATAAAATTAAATTAGAATGGTCTTGTTTTGACACACTCTGTAAGTATTTTCTTTACGATTAATAAACTTTTCCTAACTTTATCTTCGCTTGTTCTTTATCTTGAATTATAAAGAGTTTATTTTCTTATCTTATTCATTAATGATACGAATAATATTTATAAAAAAATAGGAACACTTTTTTGTCATGTTAAGAATGAAAAATTTTGTATCATCAAAAGAAATTGTATATTCTAATAAATCGTTTTTCTAAAATAAAACGCTTCAAAGTCGTAAAGGGATCAGCGTTTCTTTGAAAATGCATCTTCAAATTAAACAATATTTTAAGACCCTTCTAGGTTGATTTTGGCTGCTAACGCTCTTGTTCCTTAATGCGCCATATAAGAGAAAATGCGATTAGCACGAGTGTAAATTTATATTTTAACAGAGACCGATTGAAGGTGAGCGTTTTGTGAGGGTTCTACTCTTTCGCAGTTATACTAAACCTGGATGTTGTAAAGTCGTTGGTATAGAGAGGCGACCCTTCTATCAAGGTGACCGTTAAAACAGGGTTTGCGTATACCTGATGAATGATAGCCTGAAAAAACTTTGCTAATGCACAAGTCATTAAATCATGTGTTTTTAAGTTGGTTTGGAATTTTGGTTAGCCAACCTGTTTGAAGTTAGGCAGAGAGTTGCCTAGTTAGTTAGTAAAGTGTAGAGTTTAAGATGTAATTAGTTAATTTAGTCAATATAACCGAGGTCTTAACTTCTTGAGGAGCATTGTGCTACATCGCCCAGAAGTAAACCCGTTCTGTGATTACCCTTTTGTAGATCATGAAGTTCGCAGCGAATGATTTGCGAAGACGCCTCTTTATCGTGTTCATCGGCGAAGAAGGACTGGACTATGGCGGCATCGCTAGGGAGTGGTTCTACTTGCTTTCCCACGAAATCTCAAACCCGATGTACTGTCTGTTTGAGTACTCCTACAAGAACAATTCGTTCCAGATTAGTTCTGCCTCCAGCATAAACCCGAACCACCTGTTCTACTACAAGTTCTTCGGACGAGTTGTTGCGATGGCGCTCTACCACGGCAACTTCATATACGGTGGCTTCACGCTTCCTTTCTACAAACTCTTTCTCGGCAAGAAGTTGGTGTTGAGTGACTTGAAGGATGTCGATCCTGAGTACTATACTTCGCTCGTCTGGATTCTAGAAAACAACATAGAGGAGTGTGATTTAGACCTCGTTTTCTCGGTAGATCTGAACAAGCTGGGCGTGGTGCAATCGATCGACCTGAAGGAAAACGGCAGCGAGATCAAAGTGGAAGAAAGCAATAAGGAGGAGTACGTGGATCTGGTGAGTTCGTGGCGCCTCTACAACGGGATCCAAGAGCAGATGAACGCTTTCACCACCGGCTTTAACGAAGTCATTCCTTTAACCTGGCTACGCTACTTCAACGAACACGAGCTCGAGCTTCTTCTGTGTGGGATGCAGTGCATAGATGTCGATGACTGGCAGCAAAACACGGAGTTTCGTGGCGGCTATACCTCTACCTCCAAGCAAATCCTCTGGTTTTGGCAGTTCGTTAACAATGGCGACAACGAAATGCGCTCCCGACTTCTCCAATTCGTCACGGGCACGTGCAGAGTTCCTATTGGTGGCTTTTCCCAACTCTTAGGGAGTAATGGGCCCCAAAAATTTTGCATCGAACGCTTTCGAGGAAGTGACGCAATGTTACCTCGCTCACACACTTGTTTTAATCGCTTGGACCTTCCTGCCTATCAAAGTTATGAACAACTCTGTGATAAATTGACATACGCGATTGAAAACACGCAAGGCTTCATGCAGGAATGAAACCCGTGTCCTATATTTCCATATTTAAAATTTAGTTAATGCAAACTCTATTTATTGTTTACTTTGTTTTGTGTTTATTACTTTCACATATAAATTTATATTATCATACCTACTGGTTTCAATACACAGAGTTTAAATATTAAATATATTACAAATAATTTTTAACCATTATTTCATCATTTCTCTCTGAAGTCTAAGGTGCAAATTGAGATGAGCTTAATTAGCTTGGTTTGTGAATAAGTTTTAGTTTAACCTATTAATTCTGTAGTTCTCAGTCAAAATGGCCACACTACCAAAACGGTCAAAACCTTTCTCAAACAAAACTCTCACAGTCGGCAACCAAAATGCTACAGGTCTGATGATAAATAGTCACAAACTTCATTTTACTGAGTGAAACAGGACACACTTAAAATGTATTTAACCCATTTAAGACCAAGCAAAGCAGACGATATCTAAAAAAACGCAGACGATTTATATTCAAAGTCATTGAAAAAAGCAGACGAAGATGAAATTACTTATGTTCCAAAATAGGAACATTGGTCCTAAATGGGTTAACATAAATCTCTCCAAACAAAAAATCTTGATTTCTTTGAAAATACCGAAAGCGGCAAGTTACGCCACAGGTCGTTTAATTTTAGATTAAAATATTTATTTTCTAAAATAATCATCTCCAGGACACGTTTTACTTAGTAGTGTGGACGTTTTGACAATAATCCATCCAAATATTCGAATATCCTTATAGTCTGTATTCCCAAGTGTCCCTTTGTCTTACCGTACATTTTTTTCTTTTCCATTCCATTTGTTGTCGTTTTATAAATTGACTGTCACTTATTATTCTCAATTGATTGTTTCATGTCAACAAGCAAATATATTGAGTGCCCTGTGTATAGGAACGCTTTAGTTTAGCGTCTGTGGCCTTTTTGGTTCATCGCTTGTGGAAGGGTCATTTTGCACAAGTTCCCATTCTGACTGTTAATTTATGCATATGTAACCTCTATAATATTAAAAGACAGAAAATACGCATTAAACAATTTTAATTTTCTATATAACATAATTAAGGTCCACATTAAGATTTAAATTTCTAACTATTTAAGCATTAACAAGTATACAGGCATACTTCTCGTTTCTATATATTGAATAACTGAGTTATTTAATTCATCTCTCTCTCTCTTTTCACCCATTCATCGGTACATTTCATTGGTCTTAACTAGCCCTGTTTCTCCTCTGTAGTTTTTCATATTTTGTTTGGAAGCCCACAGACAACTCGGTCCATATGAGCTAAATGAAATATACTTTTATATAAAATCCCAGTTTACTCTTTTATTTTTTCATTGTTGTCACACACTCGAAACATGAAGACTGGTGTGAAACCTCATCCTTATAAGCTGAATCTTAAAGCATCTAGAATTTTTTATTCACCCATTTGCACTTTCATTCCAAGAATTACCTACATGTGTCAAAAGCTCTGCATAGAAATAAAATCAAGATACATTGTTTTACAGCTGAGGGGGAACATTGTTTAAGCAAGAACTGCGTATTAACCTGTCTTTGAAATAATAATGAAAACTAAGAATCATTTGCTTAAATCATAAATCCTTCAAGTAGTAGAAACACTTCAATGAAGACCAGGTTTCTTTCAAAAATCGTGTTGCATGTCCATTGGATTCTATTCAGTCAGCGGTCCAAATGGCTTTTAGATATATATATGAACAACGCAATATCAATTTTCTTTTAGCTAAAGTTCTTAACTAATCCTTATACGTTTTATTGAAAGCGTTAACAAAATTTCAAACAAAATATTAGTTTAAGATTTTGACGATGTTAAAATTAGAAAGAAGGAAGAGTACATTTTTAACAGTATAATATTTATTTTGAATATAAGTTGGGGACTTTATCAAAATTGTGAAGCAAAGTTTAAAGTTAGCAGGCCGAAAGTCTTTTCTCGTGAGTTAAAAACATTGTCATTGAAGGATCATGCCGTCAAAAGAAAAGCTACACGCATCTCAACCAAGTAATGCAAAAACTAACTAGGAATCGGGAAGTTATTCGATTTTTGTCGGAGACAAGGCTTGGAGTCATGGCATGAGATTGCAAAGCCTCGTAAATCCAAACTGAATATTGAAGATTGCGTTTGGTTTGTGGACTTCTTAAGAGAGTGGGATGAATGTAGCTTCCTCCATTTGGCAGTTAGTGATGGATATTTCATTTCGGAGACCTAATTTTCACAACGACAGAGTCTGATCATTGACTGCAGATAAAGATCAAAAGTGCTGAACGTGTGCTAGCCTTTTTGTCCTCTTCTCTTCGCTAGGGATGATGTTGTGTAAAAAAGCCTCGTGACAATGTTAGGATGGGGACAGTGGCGGATCCAGAAATTTCTTATAGAGGGGGGGGGGGGGCGAAATCTATTTAATTTTTTTGCAATTTTGCTAATACGACAGCTGTATTATGTGTTTTAGAATCACTAATTACCTATGTTTTCATATTTTTAACATTATTTTGCCATGAATAAATTGCAAAATTTATTTTTTATACACATAAGGGTAATTTTCCAAGCCATTTTTCATAGGAGAGGGGGCCTAGGCCTCCCCCTTGGATGGGGATTATTTTCGGGAGAATATCTTGACGAAGCTCATGGTTCCCCTTCTACAAGACCCGCACCATGCATGAAAGTTCCAACACACAACCTTCTTTGGTAATGAAGAGGCGCGGTAATTCTAGCGACGTGAATGTCAGTGAAAACACTAGATCTATCACAAGGTTGAAAAAAGAGTGCTATTTCAACCTTTAGCAACTCCATTTATTTGTACCACGATGGAAGAGCGCATCGATGCTGCAATTCGTAAAACTGAGTTTAACCACAAGCTTTATGCCACTTTTTCATACATTCCTCGTCTTCGAGCTGCTCGTGACACCAATGAAGGGAACACTTAATATTGAGTGAATGCGTGTAAACTCACAATAAATTGTGCTAAGTACCTATCGGTTTTTTCCTTCATGCTTAGTTTACTCTGAGGAGGGGACTATCATTGTTTGCCATCTTGTACAACTTTAACACGAAATAACAGATTTTAGATTGAAAAGACATACAATTGTATATCGTTTTGCAATTTGTTTTCTTAGGAAATAAAAAGAGAGATACTCTTTTTGCGTTGATCTTTATTTCCTAGTTGTTTATGAGTAAGGACTTAAGAATCCCTACCACTAAAGTAGTATGATTTTAGATGAATTATACTTTACCAATCCTCAAAACATATTTCTAATATTGCAAAATGTAACCAGACTCAAAAGTTTGGGACTTTTAAGCTTGAATTTAAACATTATTTTGCCGAGATAAGTACGCACGATTAAAAAATTGTTCACCTGGTCTTTTGCCATATGAGAGACAAATTTTGAACAAACGATCAAAAAGGTTTCGGCATTTACAAAGATTTAGTGTTTTATGATATTCTACATTTAGAACAACCACTACGATTTTCTATTCGAATTTGTTGGCTTTAAACGGACGTTTTTGTTATAGAGCCTTTTTGAAAATTACGAGTGATAAAAATTTTTCAGTATGTAACAACTATCTCGAGTATAATTTAGGAAATATATAAATAAGTGTTCGAACCACATGTGTGATAAAATTTTGTCGCAATGACCCGATTTTTCGATGATTATTATTATCTATTAAAAGGACAATTTCCCCTTAACACAATTAGTTTGTCAATTTTAACGAGGCTAAAATCTTAAAAAGTATGGAAAAGTAGGTACTTTTTTCTGATTTGACTAATTTTATTTCTATCACGCGTGTTCTGGTTCTAAGATCTCTGAATAAGAGAAAAGAGAATGCCCAATGCACTTCATATTTTCGACTTCTATAATGAAGAACAGAGTTGAGAGATTTTAATTTTTGGCTATAGAGAATAGTAAAATTGGTAAAAAAGTTAAATTGATTTAGACTAGATAAAAAATAATGATTAGCTTACATACTAGAAATATAAGAATCTTAATTTTATTGGTCCATTTAGGTCTTAGGATAAGTGGATCTGGATGGCGTAGATATTGAAAGTTTAGTCAGTTACTATCATAATCAAACAGAATTGATTCTTTTATCTATAACTCTAAAGCAAAAAAATAGCAGTGAGCCTGTGTGTGTGTTTGTTCGTAATAATCTTTGTCTTGGCGAAACCGTAATTGAATAGCAAAGATCACATCTCGTAATGAACAATTATTTTGTTAAATTTGTTGGACGCATTTTCTGGCATGGAATTCAAGGCAAGAGAAATCGGATCAAATGGTAAGGAAACAACGTTGTCAATATGGCTTCAACTTGCTTATAAAGTCTTTTACTTCAGGCAAAAGATGGTCACGTTCTTCAAAAAACAGCCTTTTCACTACAATTAGTTGATAGGCGGATTATAAGGATGAAACCAAAACATCATACAATATTAAACGTCTATTCGATTTGCTTTGGATGCTGCTACGCAGCTTGGATTCTTTTTGAAAAAAGTTCTAAATATAGAAAATTCCCTCTTGGCCATTTTTTTTCACGACATTGATAACGCTTATTATTTGGAAGGTTTATCAAAGCCTCCTATTTCTTTAACAAGAAATTAAAAAGGTACCGGTAATTCGCTTTGAAGGTGTTGGACATGAATTTAAAATTTTAAAAACACAAAAAAGTGTGCTCTTTGTAAACGAGCTACAAGAAAAAAGTATGCTATGTTCAGCGTTTCAACTTATACTTTTCTAAATAGTTGAATCAAAACTTTTTCTGATTATAAAAAACTTTAATAAATTTGTAATTCATTTTTATATTTATTCACTTTTACTTGAGCAAAAAAACCGTACCGCTTTTGTACCGAAAACCGCTTTGCGTTTTCATAACCTATACGTTATGATTTTGTTTCTCAGGTTTTGAAAAAAACTTCATCTTGTGAAGTATGAGGTTATGTTCCATAGATTTTATTAAAATTGGGTAAAATAAAAAGTTTGGTTATTCAATGAGCTTTCATTTTTTCATATTAAATTGAAAGAACTAATGTTTTTAATTAGAAATAATTTGTTTGTTAAAATTGAAAGAAAATTTTTCTTAGAAATGTGCCCATTTTCAGAATGTTTAAGAGTATTTTCAATGAAGGACATTAATTAATGAGATAAATTGGATACAAGATCCTGCACCAAGGAAGTAAAAATGTATGCAGAATCATTACAAGCCCTATTATTTGTATATTATGATTGCGGTGACTTAATTTCAAATATTTTATTACAAATAAAATTTGATAAGCGTATATGATGTGTACACAAATAAAAATAAAGGGACCTCTTAACGCATTTATTTGGTGTAAAAAAGTGATTTTTGTGTAAAATGAGAGGCGCGCCTCTTAACGTGATGCGAGTGGGAGGAGGCAGGAGAGACGCACTCACTTTTTGGTTTCGTTTCTGAAGCTATCTAACGAAGAGCAACTTGTCTGCCGAAATATCGACGGGTTCAGCACCACGGAAGACACGTTGAAGAGCTTGTACCATCCGATAACGATGTTGGGAAGTAAATCGAGTTTGTCCAACGAAATCTGGCATAGTCCCATGAACATCTTTTTCTCCACTCTAGAAAGAATTCCCCAAACAGTTATCTGTAAGAAAATATTTCGGTGATTATTTGCATGTCTCAGAAAAATAAAAGTGGGACAAGGTACGGTTTATTTATTAGATCACGAACACTTGAATTTACTATACTTCATAGCATGGATAAAAACGAAAAGGTGGAGAGCTCACTTCAAAAAATCGTAAAGATCCTTTAAGCACCACAAGGTCCAAAGATAAGTTTATTCACTAAAACTGAGTTTTATAATATTCAAGGATGTTGTTAGATTCCAAATTACGACATCTCATTATCAGGGTAAACAATCCGTCAAAAATTTTTTATTTCCAGACGCCATCATATGTTACTGCTAGATCTATCTTGCACTTATGGATATTATTCAAAGATAATTTGGATACAACTAAGGAAATTTTTTTTGATATACACAGATATAGTTTGTGACATATGTGTCACTATGTTTAAAGAGTCCTTTTCAAGATGAGATGCTTATTCTTCATATTAATAAAAATGGAAAAGCATCGAAAATGAAGCAAAGTTTTGTATTAAAAATTAAAGAATCGAACCATCAAAAGAATTTTGATTTGCATTTCATAACCAAAGTGTTTGAAAAAGTTAATGAAGGAAAATAAGATTTATTGCAAAATAATTTAAAATTGAAAAGAGTTATTTCTGATTTTCTTCAATTTTTTTAAAAAAAATTCATCATATAATAAATAGTCGAAATATCAAAACATTCAAAATAAGATGCAAAAGTTGCTTTGCATTTTTCTTCCAACGCAAAAAAGCCTTTCTCTCTCATTTCATTATTTTGTGTTCAGATTGAGCTGTATAAATTATAGCTTATCCAAATCTTATTTTAATCATTAAATAAAAAATTTATCTTAATTAAAGCTAATTGTTTGTGACACGTGTTACCATAAAGTCCAAAGGAATGATGCACGATAAATTCCAATTTAGAAATAGTTAATTAACACAGCCAGGTCTCCTCGTTCGTTTATTTATTTGCACTCTCAACCGCAAGAGTGGAGATGAGCATATTCTAATATTTTTTCAGTCTTGCACGTATCCTTTATTTTGAGAGCATTGCAAGATCGCGTTAAAAAACTTTAAAAGTAGAATGCTTTTAAATTTGTTTCCTAGGTGTAACTCTTTAATGATGGGAATGTGAATTGGGTATTGAAGACAATTTTTTGGGAAAATCTTTTTCACGATACCTCATTATTGTCTCAAAATGATTCACTCCGAATACTTTAAATTTTCTATTTTCCAAAATTGAGTGTTATTAGTAGGTCGAACGCCATATTTACATTGGAATAAAATAATACTATTTGACAAAGTACTCAAGTTATCAGGATTATTTCTTTTGTCATTGATAAACAAAATAAACAAGTCTCCTTAAGTTTCAATTTTTTAAATTCGATATGCTTGATGAGTGATCTCGCAAAGCATACTTTGAAACGATTTTTTGAGAAAAAGTAAATGCAAATAAATTCTTTGGTCCTGAAAAAGCTTTAATTCCCATTGTTCTCCTATTTAAAAGGTGATTCAAACTCAATGATTCTTAAGAACAAAATAAAAGAGCTTTTAATCCAACGTATAAAGCTTTGAACCGTAATCCTATTTTTGTTTCAACTCGCCCTTAATCTTTCGTTAACAAAGACTTGCCGACTAAACACCCTTCAAGTGATATAATATACTCATTTCTATGTTCTTGCGGATTCAAGTACATTGGCCAGACAAGTCTGACTGTTAAACAAAGGATAAATGAGCAAATTAGGAAAGTTCTAACCTACAAAACTGGTTACAACAATAAATCAATTAATCTGGCTTAACAGCAATAGGTAGACACCCATATCACAACAAGGACTGCTTATTCAAATACAGCATAAACCAATTTGAAATCCTTAAAAGGTATCTACCTCAAATATCTTGAAATATTTGAATCCTTGTTTGTCAAACAGGAAGCTCCTAATCTCTGTACTCAAAAAGAATTCTTGTAAACTCTTAAGCTCTTTAAATATTATTCCTAAAAAAAAATATAATAACCATATGTATTCCCTCACATATATTATAACTTTCACGATCTTTTAGTGTATATTAAAATTTTACACTGATAATAATAATTACTTAACATCAAGGTATTCTCACATCTCATTATCTACACTCAAAAGTTACAGGTTACATATCCTTATCAATTAACACCAAGTTTCCTTAAGTAAACCACCCATGCATTTTCTTTACTAGCAAACCCTCATTGCTTAATTAACACCCACTTTCCTTAAGTAAACTTCCTCCGCTTGACGATCAGTTGAAAAGGACTTATCAAGTCGAAATATCCTATTTTTATGCCATGGTTTCTATATTTTTCGTATATTATTATATATAATGTTTATATAGTTTATTGGTCCCTATCTTTTATTTTATTTTATTTTCAACACTAATAACTTTTTTATCCTCATCCATTTAAATTAAATATGACTTGATCTCCAATTAAACAATTTCCTTGGAAATTAAAGGCAAAGAAGCCGTTTCATTCGATTTATAGTTACTTGCAAAATTTTCCCTTTGTAGGATTCATTGAAGACGAGCTGTTGTTGGTAAATTGGATCGAGGCCTTTTCTCACAACGGCAGTTTTGGCTCTTGCAATGCACTTGTTGTGGTTAAGCAGGTAAAGTTTTACATATGACGCTGAAATGAGATACACAAGATTTACACAAATCGAAGAAAATACTCGTCATCGAACCTGGCTTAGATTTATAGCAGACGAGACCTCTGGCACGAATGACTTCCACCTCTAGCTTTCCATCTTGGTCACAGAAGCTGACTTGAATGTCTCCCATGTTTGTAGAAGCAAGGGCTTGTCTGCCAATGATTTGCCCGGGTCCTAAACCTTCCACAAATTGATCGAATGGTTCAGAGTCAAATCTTCGAATGCAAACAGAACTCCCAGAAGATCCATGCCCTTGATAACTAAAAGAAACTAAGTTAGTACTGATACTTATCATTTGACTTGACCATTAGTCAACTTTCAAAATTCCCTTCGATACGATAACTACACCCGAGGAAGGAAGCAACGTCCAGCAAAACTTGCAAATGAAAAACCCTTTAAAATTAAGATGAACTTTAGTGTTTTGGGTGGGCGCGGATCACGAAGATTTTTTATCGCATAAAATAAACGTACAGACAATGCCTATTTAAGAATAAAAAAGATCCTGTAGAAATTTTTCTGTTTCTAACCTTTATTTATACGTCAATCACAATCAATCATATGACGAGTAGATGGGCCAATTCTTAGTTAAAAGTCCAATGTATATGCTCATCGCGGTTTCCTAGTCACAGTGATCGAGAAGTTAATCCGGAGGAAATTTCACGTTTAGAGGAAACTAGTTTCAACGGCCTTTCGAATGATCTTTTTCGGATGTAAAACATGCCTCGTTTTTTTTATAGCTATTTAAGCTTGTAGAGTATTGTGGGCTTTATTAAATTGAACTTATTTCATTATTAGCTACTGTTAAATGTAAACAAGGTACCTCCCATTTTGAAAAAAAAACTAAAAATGCATCCAACGACAACAGCCAATATTTTTAAATCTGATCACTTAAAAATGTGTTTTTCTGTATCAAAAAGGCTTTGGAATATCAGCATGCAAGGTAAATTTCTATTTATTCGCCTTGGCTTGATTTATGTATATGAAATTACGCTTAGGTTACAATGTAAGCAACTTTAAAGTCTGGAACGAATAACCTTGCTTTTTTTATGGGTCCTTTGCATGATTCTACAATTCTTTGAAAAAATCATTATTCTGTAAGTAAGATCTTATCATTATTCGTGAAATTATTTGAAAGTTTGTGAACTTATTGCCAAACAGGTTGAGTGCAAGATGATTCATAGAAAAAAAAGAGACTGTTTTCAAAGATTTGTTTACAAGAAGGAAAAAATTATTTTAAAGATTTAAAAAAGAAAAGAATTGCATCGACCATCTCTGTAAGAACGCCACATGTTTAAAAGCGGCATTTATAAACAACAGTTCATAACGCGGCCATGACCAATCGATCTTATGATACACTTTATGCTACAACTTCTTAAAGTCACCCTATTTTTTTTATTTATTCTCGACTATGAGGTCATGTGTATAATGAAAGATAAGGTCTTCATAGACGCAGTGAGCATGAAATAAAAATTGGTAGCTTATTCTAAAAAGTGACACATGTTCACAGACTCCTTTCTGCGTATCACTACGATAAAGGGACAAAAGGAGAATCAATGAAAGGGAATCTTGTTCATCATACCATTTTGCATCTTTTTAAGGACTAACTTAAAGTGAAAAGGGACGAACTTAAAGTGAAAATGCTATATATAAGTGTATTTCTCTCTATGTGTAAGAAATTTTAGGAATATAACATTTACATGTTGTTATAAAAGGTTCTCATCTTTTAGCTTTTTTGTCTCGTTGATATAGCATTTTTAGCTGTATTTTGTCTTTTTCATTTCTATTTGTTTCCGTCAACTTTTTTTAAATCTTAGTTTTTCATTTGTTATATTATTTTACTTGTAAATGTCCTATTTTTAATATTTTGATATTTCGACTATTTACATAATGAATTTTTTAATTTTTTTTTGGAAAAAAATCAGAAACTAAATCTTTTCAATTTTTTAATTATTTCGCAAATAAATCTTATTTTCCTTCGTTAACTTTTTCAAACACTAAATTTATAAATTTTAAATAAATTTAGTTTCTGATTTTTTGAAAAAATTAAAAATATTACATGTCAAATAATATAATATAACAAATGAAAAACTAAAATTAAAAAAAAGTAAGAGGGAACAAAATTGCAAAAGAAAAAATAGAATTGCAAAAAAACAAAATAGAACTAAAAATGGTAAATATAGGACAAAACAGAGAGCATAAAGTAAGGTCGCAAATTTATTCTCCAAGTCTGGAGATAGTTTAGAGATCGTTGACAAATGATGTCAACCAAAACTTAGAGGGCAGCAAAAAGTTGACATGAGGCGTGGTTAAAAAATAACCAAAAATTGGTTGGCATTATTCGTTAACGCTACCCTAGGGTAGGATAAGTTCAATTTTATTAACGTGTTCCCACGTTTCGACAAGAAAGATATAAAGTTACTCCTATTAGAAAAAAACATGCTCATTATAATGATTTGTTTAACCTAAGAAACGTAGCGTATAATGGATGAAGTTTTATCATCTAAATGTCACAAGGTTTTCCCATTGTTTGAAACCGAAAATATATGTTAGTGGGCTTGAGAATTGACCTATTTCTCCAGAATGAATATATCAAAGTGTCTGATCAAAAATTGCAATGTTGCTGCCAGATGTGGAATTTACACAGATAGATTTTTTTTACAAATCACCAGCTTGCTGTTTGGTAAAATCAAATTACTCAATCTTGTCTGGTTTTCTCGAATGAAGCGAGTTAAATGATTATCAAAGGATGTCAAATATAACATATACTTAATCGTTTAAATAGTTATTTTATTCAACTATACATTGAGATAGCTAGCTAGACACTGGTTAATCAGTCCTTCGGTAAATTAAAAGTTTTGACATTCGTATATTGGGGTGCACATGTGAACAAACTTTCAAAAACTAGTAATAAATAAAAACGAAGAACAGATATATTTTAAAATAGCATAATAGAATGCTTATTTGCCATACAGATTCCACCCACCATTAAATACATTGTCCAATGGTGAATATAAATTAGAGATGTACGGAATATTCGGCTAGAAGTTTACTATCCGGCATCAGGCTACCAAAATGCGGCCTTACTTTAAATTTTAGCGGATAATCCGGCCGGACAACTTATGTTAAATGACCATTATTTTGAGCAATAATACACAGATACAATTTTTTATAAAACTATCTTTAACTTCACTATATTTCTTTCTATTTTTCTAAAAATTATAAAGCTTTCATGTCAAATATTTTTTTATCTAGTACCTACCAGAGCTCAGCGGGGAGTAAAATTTTAGATTGGGTGGGACAGATGCTGACCCCGCGGGGAACAATTTTTTCAATGATGAAATATAAAAGTATTTCATGAAACAAAAAGATGAAATAAACTTTTTTATTTATGCTAATTTTTAAATGATTCATTATTTTATCCACAAAAATTAACTCTTCAACTTTTTCTGGATTCAAGCTACTTCGTTTACTGTTTACAATATTTGAAGCGGAACTGAACAATCCTTCTGAATGAGAATGAGCTATTAACCCTTATCCTAGTGTTTGTTACATTTTGTAACATTTTAATTTTAAAGAAAATCATGACTTAGATTTTTTTTTATTAGATAAAACTTTATGAGCATCTATAATTAAAATATCTTTTTGTTATAAATAAAAAAAATCAATAAATTATTGCCTCATTTTTTCTATTTTAAAGATTTTTGCAGCACTTCTTTTTTATATTATTTTTGTTTTTTAAAGATTTTCTTTTTTTTTATTTATTTTTGCTCCTCCTTATTGTTTTTATAATAAAATGGAGTCTAGAAGGCTTTTGCACAAAACAGGATTAAAATTCTTACTTCTTTCTAATAAAAAAGAAGAAAGTGAAGAATCTAACACAATACAAAATGTAGAAAATGGAGATAGTGAAGAATTTTTTTATGACAAAAATATTTATTCAGAAGAAACATCTGATCATTATCTTGATGAAAATTATTGTGGGGATAAAAGTGTCGAGGAAAACTCATATTCTGATTTGGAAGAATTGTATGAAGAGAATGAATGTTCTTCTAACACTGACAATGACACCGAAGCTAGTGATTCTTCTAATGCTGAAATTGAACCCGAAAAGTTTAATGCTAATGGAATAAATTTTTCTATGCAATCGTTTGATGGTAGAAGAAGAGCTAGAAATATTGTTGTAAAACAAAAAAAAAAGCATCAATGACTTCAATTCTGATTCCTTGTTTGAACTTTTTTTTGATCAATCAATTTTTTATATAATTCAGATGTATACCAACCGTAAGGTATCTGATATAAAGAGATTTGCTAAAAATCAATATTTTTACTTGAAATTTTTTTCACTCGATGAAATAAAAGCTGGCTTAGCCTTGATAATCAGAGCTGGTTTGGACAGAGACAACTTCACTTCTCTCCAGGAATTATGGAAACCGTTTGAAGGTAGACCTTTTTATAGAGTAGTCATGGGGTTGCAAAGATTTCAATTTTTTTTACGAACTGTTAGATTTGATAATTTCAGAAGTCGAAAGGAAAGAGTGAAAAATGATAGAATCACGGTGGTAAGAGAGATATGGGATATCTTCAATAATAATCTGGCAAAGTATTTTGAACCTTCCGAGACACTTACTGTTGATGAACAGTTGTTGGGTTATAGAGGTAAAGTTCCTGGACGCACGTATATTCCTTCTAAGCCAAGAAAGTATGGATTAAAAATATTTTGGATCTGTGATGCAGAAAATGGTTATGCATTGAAAGGAAAAGTGTATCAAGGCAAAGAAAATGGCGTAGTACATAGGGGTCTGGGTAAAGACGTTGTTCTAGAATTGTCAGAACCGTTTTATGATACTGGTCGCGATGTTGTCACCGATAACTTTTTTACCTCTCACGAACTTGCAAAGTGTCTTTTAGAACATAATCAAACTTTACTTGGCACAATTAGAAGTCATCGACGAGAAGTACCTAAAATTATGAAAAATAAAAAAAGACTGCTTTATTCGTCTATTTTTTGCATGATCACGAGAACAAAATAATTTTGGTGTCATATATCGCTAAGAAAAATAAAAATGTTATCTTGCTCAGTTCATCACACAATGGAGAAGAAGTAGTAAACGAAAAAGAGATGCGCCCTACATTGATTCTTGATTATAATTATGGTAAAAAAGGAGTAGACCAACTTGACCAAAATCTTGAAGAATTTACATGTCGAAGAAAAACAAACAGATGGCCTCTTTTATTTTTATTTAATATGATTGACGTAGCAGTAAACAACTCATTTATATTATCAAAAAATGAGGGCTGTTTTCAAACCAGAAGAGATTTCATGAAAAACTTGACCATAAATCTATCTAAAGCTTCTGTTGATTACAGGTATAAAAATAACAAAAAGCTTTCCTCGAAAAATTTAGAGGCTGCGAAACTTTTTGGTATAATTGAAAAAAATATAAAAATGTGCAGAGAAAATAAAAAAGTAGGAAGATGCTTCTTATGCCGAAAATGTGCTCGTTCAAAATGTGACAACTGTTCTCAGTTTGTTTGTACGCTACATAAAAGATGCGCTAAAAAAATAATTTGTGATTCATGCTCATAATTTTTATTTAAATAAAGCTTTTAAAATTGATCTATTTTGACGGTTTTTAGTTTCTATAGAAATAAGTAGGAATAAATTTTGATACAAAAAACATTTTATAGATTAAAAGTATATGTTACAAAATGTAACAAACACTAGCTTTAGGACGTTTTTTTCACCACATTTATAAGGGTTAAGATATAATTCTTAAAATATATATTTCGATAGTATTTTGTACTTTGAAATTTTTTAAAACCTATTTGCAAAGCCTTATAAGACTATTATAATAATAATTAAAAATATTAGATCGGAGTAAAAGGAGAGGCCATTTTGGAAGAAAGAAGAATCAAGAAAAGGAAAAGAATCTGAAACGAGCCCCGATTTTTTTTCGACGACGCACTGAATAGTGAAAAAATAGCGATTTCCATAAAGTATAGGGGCGCATCGATTAGTGGAACCGTATGATACGAAATAAATTTCGATTTCATGAAACCGAACCTAAAATTTTTTTCAGTATTATTTCATATTATTGAAATCATGTCGAAAAGTAAATAATGTACATATTTACAAAGAGATAATGAAGATAATAAAGACTGAGTAAATAATGTATATATTTGTAGAAAATGGACGATCAAATTTTCTATCAATTCTCCGATAACAGGGAGTCACTCTCCCCTCGGGGAACATCGGGGTCCCCGCTCTGCTCTTGTATCTACCAATTCAAAATAAATATACTCCAAATGTTAATTAACTTGAAAATAAAAAAATGTGTTAAATTTTTTTTCTAAATCAATTCATATTAAATTTTGAGATTAAAATTGTTTACTTTTTCACAAGTAAGAAAATATTTAAAATTTGAATAAATTTTTGAAACATTTCAAAATAAAATACTGATAAAAATTAAAAATCAAACTTTGAAAATTTTAATGATGTTTTTTAAATTGATATATAATAGTATTTTTATCCTCTTATTTAAAATGATTGTATTCGTTGTGTAAAATTAAAACTTTTAAAAGATTTTACAAAATGAAATAAAGCTTAAATTTTAAAGAATAAAAACAGAAATAAAAATCTCAAAAAATCAACTCCTTTCTTTAGGAAAAATATGAACTCTAATTACAAAAATAAAGTGATTTCAAAAATAAACATTTGTTTCATACCCACTCTGTAAATATTTCCAATTTACAAGTTTTTCTACTTTTTTAAAAAGATTTTTTTAATTTTTTTCTGAAATTTAAATAAATGCACCTAGATTATAGTTTTTCTTTAATAATAAAATCGTTAAACAAAATAATTATGTGCATTTTTAAATTTAATATACGTTCGGATATCGGATAAATTTGATAGGATATCCAAATCCTGTTCTTTTCAAAAGCTTTAATACGATCTTTATTGTGTGTTTAATAAAATTAAAAAATTTAGGTGAGCACCTGATTAAACTCGTTTCGGAGCCATCATCATAGGAATCTTTGCTGGCTTGTTTCAGTAAGACCATTTTTGCTAGATTATCCCCGGATGAGGGTACTTCTTCTCCTTTAACGTTCCTTTTACTCTTACTCGTGCTAGATGAAATAGATAGTTTCTTTACATCTAGAAGAAAAAAGAAAATGCACACGATTGCAACAAAATATTCTTTTCCTTACCTTCTGACAATGAGTTTCGAAATTTGCCAAGTTTAACAATATCGTTCATTTTTTCTCCTAAACTCTTCTTTTTAGGATTTTTTTTAGTATCCTTACTCAAAGCAGGTTTTTCTTCAACTGAAAGTTCAACCTGAAATTGGCATCCTTCGTCTGGAATGTTTTCACTTTCTTTCGAATCTTTTAAAAACGAACTATTATTTTCATTGAGTGATCTGTTATAAAAAAATATATACACTAAATCAATGCACATTTACCTAATATTAAATAATTGCCTTTTTGATAAACAATTTTCATGAGTTTAGGTGAAATAAATTTGTTTTATATGCTGATTATCGCATTAATGCCCACTATATGAAAAATATTTCAAATGTCATAAGATCTTAATGTAGATGAAGTTTTAACTTTAGAAATACAATAATTAGTTTAAATTTTATTTTGATGACATGTTCCTCTATGGAAACAATGGGCACATGTATGAAAAATGTTTTATAGCTATCAAAATATTCTGATAGAAGCCATTATTTTATATTGTGTATAATTTTACTATATATTACGTGAAAATTTTTATGAGAAATCAGCGATGACTAGATTTATGTTTATACCCTATTTCGAGGCAGCTCATATTCTCTTTTCACTCATTTTACAGTTTCATTTTTTAACTTACTACACAGTGTGTTCATAATTAGCTCAAAATTTTGTTCTGCTTTGAAAACTTGCACAATTTCGAAACATGTGTGATAAAGATGAATCTGGAGCAAGTGAATCTCAAAGGAGTTTCTCTTTACTCACTCTTTATGAGGCTCTCCATTGGCAGGATTTTGAATCGGTAGAAATTATTTTTTACTTAGAATGCTAGCTGATCTCTACAGGTTGGATGGAGTTTGATGCCATAAAATGCATCCTTCATATCCCATTTTAAAGCGTATCGGTACTTGGAAGGAATGATGCTAATTTCCTTAGTTGCGGCAAGGGCACATGTTTCTTCTTTGAAGAAGTGTTTGGAGAAGGAAAAGGAAGCGATAAATCTGATTTCGTCATTCTTTTTAGGTACTAGGAATATAGGCGAGATAGATGACTTTGGGATTTACACACGTTTCAATGATTTGATCCTTGAGAAGGATAGGAATAACTCTTCTTTGTTTTTAGGTTTAGTCTTGCTTGAGATGTCGCAGACTGTGCTTACACGTCTGATGAGACTTCTTCTGGCATCGAGGAGATTGAGATTCTGTGCCGTTTCTTCTATTATTGTAGCTTTGTCATCGGAATCTTGATCTTCTTCGGTGTCGCTAGATGGAGCGATAGGTTTAGCCTCCTTGCTAATGGCCTTTCTATTCTTTCTACTTTCCATCGTAGGCGATTCGGTAGTTGGTGACTCTGATAAAATATTTGCGAACACTGTTCGTCAGGTATGAGGAATGAAGAGGTTCTTTTTAATTAAGTACTGTAAGTTTACTTGCATTTTTGAACCAATTTCACTCGTGTTGGGCAACTTTTTAACCATTTCGACAAACTCTTCTGGGGTCAATTCCACTCATTGTCGTCGTCGTCTTCTTTGTATTCGTCGATTCCGAGTTCTTTAACAATGTTGCCCAGTATATCTTCTTCGCTTTCGCATATTTCTGGAAGGATAGGCATTTCTTCGTTATCAATGGCCTCTTCAATATCTTCAATACCTGGCCAGTGTTGAGCAGGTTCTACTTCTAAGCTGTCTTCGCTCTCCAACTATTCGACAGCTTCTCTGAGAGGAGTCGAAGTCACCGTAGGCTGAGGTTCGTTCAGGAAGTCGAGAATAGGAGTTTGTGATGATGAGTTCGAATCATCACTACTCTACTCCTCGGAGCTTTATGAGTTAGTGCTAGTGAAAATGTAAGTATTGTAGTTTTATCCACAGAAGCTGGAGATAGATTTTTAACAGATTTGAAAGTAGAAGATCAAAATCATGTGATAATAAACTCGCCAAATTATGTTTTAGACAAATTGCAAGTTTTTGTAACATCGAATTTCCATGAGGAACTTTTACTTACATCTAAAAAAAAACTCACGCAAACGATTCCTATTTGTAGATAAAACCTGTAAAGAATGAAAATTTGATTTCGTTAAAGTTCAAAAAGACAGGGCTAAAAGAAAATTGCCTTATGAATTATTTGAATTCTTCTACAATGAAAAAATGGATATGATAGTAGAATCAAATCGGTAAAAAAATAAAAAAATCGGTAGACTGCAATAAAAAATCCCCATATGAATTTGAAAAAATATGAATTACGTAGGTTCATTGGAATTATTTTATTGACAGGTTACAACACAATACCCTGCCAAAGGATATATTGGAAAAAAGATGACTATACCAAATCAAATGTCTAGAAACAGATATGAGGAAATAAAAAGTTTAATCCATTTTTTCAACAATGAAGCTCTCGAGAAAGGAAATAAATGATCAAAAGTACAGCCATTACAAGACTTTCTCGAATCTTTACAGCAAATCGGTATCTTTTGTGAAAAACTCTGCATAGATGAGCAAGTGGTGCCTTTCTTTGGAAAATATTTAACTCAAATGTTTATAAAATGTAAGCCAATAAAATTTCGATTGAAAAACCGGGTTCTTGCTTCCTCAAATGGTTACGCTTTTTGTTTCCAAAGTTATACTGGTGCTACACACAAAATAAAGATAAGTATTTTTCTTTAGGAAGAAATGGTGTTATAAGTTAGTTATCTGAAATTGATACAAATCCTTTTTGTCATTACTTATTTTTTGACAGTTTTTTTACTTCATGCAATCTTCTGAAAGAAAGAATATAACGCTTTGGGCACAATTCGAAAAAACAGGACAATGAAATGTCCATTGGCTTCTTCTAGACATATCAAGAAGAAAAAAGAGAGAGGATTTTATGATTGTTTTAGTGATAGTGGTGTTGCATTTGTTCAATGGAATGACAATAAAGTTGTTTTTAAGGGAATAAACTAACTCACCGTTGAGCCAATTTCATCAACTAAATGATTCAACACGAAAAAAGTTTAAGTTCCGCAGTCAGCGTGTTTTTATGAATACTTTGGAACGGGTGGTGTTGATTTACTAGATCGGTTTATATCTCAATACCGTCTAAATATCAAATCTAAAAAATGGTATCTGCCACTTTTTATAAACAAGATCAGTATTGCTACTGTAGCAGAATGGAGATTTGGAATTAAAGCGGATTGTGTCCTAACTAAGGATATTTTAACTTTCACCGGAGAAATAGTTTCAGAACTATTCTCTTATGACAGAAATTATGATATACTTCCAACTTTTAGCAACTTGAAGGTGTTAGTTTACATCATCCTATAGCGGTGAGGAGCAAAGGAAGATGAGAGTGTGTAAAAAAATAGAGTTAAAATTTATCAAACTTGTGAAATTCGATTACATCCTCATTGTTTTTTGATCATCTCAACAAATAAAATTTAGATATAATACCTCTTTTCCATTTATGATCTTTCAAAAATAGGTATATTACTATTTATAAAATTCATCTCATTGGCCCATTGTTTCTCCAGAGGAACACGATAAAAATTTCAGCTTTTAAAAAAGTATACTTGAAAAAATATTTTTCCTCCAAATGAAACAAAAATAAAGACTTTTTTATTGATACAAGCTGTTGTTTTAAAAAATATTGTTTTGGACATATATGGTAAGTTTGGATGAATGAATTTGAGATCGAAATCTTAGTGTTCGTATTTCTACATGTTTTTGTGTCAGATGTGTATTAATAGAAAAAATAAAAAAAATATTGTCGAAAAATGTATATGTAAATTAGCGGCGACCACCCACCCCCTGTCAAGTGAATTCACTAGAGTGAAAACGCCTTTCGATCCACTAATGATTTGGAGTTTTTCCAATTTTATTTAAGACTTGTTTGGCTTGTGAGTAGACTTTTCATATTACTTTACTTGTTTTACGGTTGAGTTTCAGACACAAATTCTTTTAAAATAAATTTTAAAATTATAAAAAAAGCCCCCCCCCCCTACCCTCCCGCCAATAATTTTAAGGATATGCATGTACTAACCTCAACCATAACACTAACTCTAATGCCAATTCTACACTAATCTTAACGCCAAAAATAGGTTTCCACAATTTTACAAGCTAAAGCCCATTTAGAAATAAATTGAGCACTCTTCAACAATTATGCAAATTGAAGAAAAATTGGATAGTCAAAATCAGTGATAATGTGCTTTATTTTAATTAGACCTAAACTACTCCAGCTATAATGGCGGCTGTGTTAATAATATTTTTAATTTGGCAATTTCTTATGAAACATGGACAAAAATAAAAAAACTTTATATGTCTGTTTGAAGATTGAGGTACAGGTGGTAGATGTCTTTTGTTAAAAGATGAAAGCATGTCATTCTGTGTGCTAGCATTGAAGTCGTGTGTTGTTTCAGAGAGAGTTCTTTCTTTTAGTGGAATGTGATGAGACTGTTTTGAAGAATTTGGAAGGGAAAAGGAAAAATTATCAGGATATTGTTTGGCAATATCTTAATTAAAAAAAGTATTTATGAAATTTGTCTTTGTACAAAAAATAGTAAAAGTTTGTGCATCGAATATTAGACATATCAAATATGGATATTTCATCTAAGATTTGAAAAAGCAAGACAGTCTCTCATACCCCAAACATTTTTAGAATAATTTTTGTACAAAAATATTATATATACCAAATAGCTGAATAATGCATACATTTATTTTAGATCCAATAATACGAAATATAGTCAAATAGAAGGCATACAGATGCGAAAACTTCTTGGTCAAACTGTGACAAGTTTATGTAAGGAAAATATCGATGATCTTTTAATCTTAAAGAACCTATACGTTCAGCCAATCTCATTGACAAAATATTCCAATACAAGAAGCTGATTTTGGCATAGAAAAAAACTTATTTCGATTTCAATTTCATTGAAATAAAAAAACGTATAATAAAAGTTTGGGAATACTCAAAAAACAAGGTTTGTTAAACATGAATCCTAAGCGACTCATTTTCAATTAGTTGTCAAAATTCTGTTTGTTTAAATTCATTTGTTCGGTGTGTATATCAGGGCTACTCAACTAGACTCCTAGCAATCTGATACTGAAGAAATTTTTTCAGCGCTATACTTTATTTTATAAACTATAAACGCGAAAAACATCTTTAGGCTAAAATTAGAAAAATTAAAAGTTTCAAAACGTAAAAATAGCTTTTTATATGCGTGTCTTACGTCGTAAACAGACTCATTTGTATTGGGAAGGAAGTATTTTGTTACAGTTGAATGATAACAAAATTAGGTTATACCTAAAAATTTCTTAAAAAAAGAGCTAAAACTTATTTTTTGAGAAAAAGATGTCTGTACACTTTAATTCACTCAAAGAATTTTAACTAAGGATTATTACTTTCAATTTTGAAAAATTAGAATTAGTTAGTGCATTCATTATGTAAATTCACCATAGACAAATGCTATATACTTTATATGAGTTTTAGAAGCAAATTCGAAATAAATCATTTTCTATAGTTTGCCCTCACACAGAAGCTGATTTGGTCTTAGACTTAAGGCTCTTTGAATCAAGTCCCTTTGATATATTAAAGTATACGCTATAAATTATTAAAATATTGCAGTGCTAAACTATGTCAAGTTGGCTAATTATGTAATGTTAGGGAAAATTTAGAATAAAGGCTGAAACCTTTTCATACTCATCAGACATCAGTCATGTTTATTCAACCTTTCAGATCTCTTTTTTATTTCGAGGAATCCGAAATGGTAAATTTTTGAGATTCCTTTTCGATGTTACCAAACCTACGATTTCCAATTCAAGTTAATCGTTCCATCACTAATTTTCGCCAAAAGGATACATTATCAATATTCTTTCCCAAATTTAACCTTTAGTGTTAGAATCAACACGGGTTTTGGAATGAGAACAACCATGCTTAAACGTTTATGCAAACGATTTAAATATTCTATAGCAAAAAACATGAAGCGCAATAAATTGTTTATAGGAATAATTACCTTGAATATGCAGTTTTGTAGAATTTAGGAACAAATTCAAAGATGGGTCACTGTTGACATTGAACTCAATTCCTTTTAGGATGTGCTAAAAAAGTTAATAGTACACTTAAAAATAGTCATAAAAAAGAAAAAATAAAAGAATGAGAATTTATATTCTATCAATTTATATATCTGAATATAACACGTATCAATCAGATTTTAAAACATTAATGATCAACTTTCAAGAGGAATTTTTATCTATACTACATCAATAAAATACTCCCATGTAATTATTTTAATTCGATCCAAATTTACGATGTTCATTTAGAATGTCATTTCTTTAAGGAGAAATGGAAGTTGAATCCCTTTTTCAAACGAAAAGAGTGTAATGTTGGTTCCTAAGTTGGCACTTAAACAAAACATAAGGAAAACACAAGTTGGCACTCTTTTCGTTTGAAAAAAGGATTCAACAATTTTCAACACGCTTACTATAAATTCATTTAGGTTGATCATAAGGTGTAACTATAGGCCCCAACTATAAAGTGCTATTTTTGTTAATAAAAAATAAATATAAATTTTACCTAGCAAATTAACATTAAAATACATTTTTCCCTTATGTTTTTGTTTAATTTTTTATTGAATGCCACCCATACGATTTAATAGTATGGAGTCGGAACATTTAAAGTCATGTAATCGGAGTTAGAATCGATCACAAAACACAACTCGTCAAGAAAAGCATAATAATATCAAAATATCGTTTGTTTATTTTCCCTCTTATCAAAATATCGCTTTTATATCCTGCTATTTTCGCTGCAAGGTAGTTCTTAGCGAGCAAAAAGGTGAGAATCTGGGATCTACTTCTTTACAAGAATTTATTAGATAATCTTAAATTTGGGGTATGTAAGTATAGTTTAAATGCATACATCTTCAAACTTGTGAGGATTTAATGAAAGGCGAACAAGGGAGTTATTTAGTGCGAAGTCAAAGAGAAAGACGCAGATCTAAAAAGAGTTTTATTTATCAATAATAATTTCAAGAATGATAAATAATTCTACCTCGCCTAAAAATTGACAAGAGTCGTGGTGCTTGTGAGAAAGATCGTACTGGTTTTCTGGATCAACGTCGTCCCAAACAGAAAAGTGAACAATCTTACTCTTTATATCTGCTTCTTTGAAAGGGGAATAAATAAAAGTACTATTCCATTTAGGAGATAAAGTTTCATGAGCGTTTCTCGTTCTACGAACACTTTTTCTAAATATATTAATAATTTTAATCATTTTGCCCAAGAATCATTATGATGTCTTTAAAAGTAAAGATTCTTTTTGAATCAATGTGGCAAATTTTCTTCAATCCATTTTGAAGAAATTGTATTTTAAATATATAGTATTGTCGCAATTAAATTTTCTAATAAGTTAAGAATTATGATATTTAATCTGTTTTTCTTTTAAATAACTAATTCAAGATGAATAGACAAGAGGCTATTCTAGGCTGCGCCATAAGGCAAAATAAAGACAACATAAAATCTAAAAAGTAGTTTAAAAATCATTAATAATTAAGTAAGGCTTAATAAAAAAAAACAAAATGACTGATAGACTTTTGAATCAATGAATGGTTACCGAGTCTGCCATGTTTTTAATTTTTTTTGTAACGCTCTCAGTTTATCTTCTGTGGGAATATTCTTTGATAGAAAGAAAAATGATTTTATCTCATTATATGATAATATAAAAATGGCATTACAAACATACTAAAGCATATATACCAGTCGTTCTCAACCGTGTTTAAAAATGGCCAACTTAGGAACCAACATTACACTAACTAAAAGGCCGCACCAAAAGCATAAAAGCGGTTTTTATAAAGGCATTTTTAATCAAGTACAATGGAAAAGGAAAAAAGATTGCCAATTAAACTTTATGCTGACTAATATATTTTCTTATACAAATTTACCTTATTTACTATAATTTGTTTTTTTCCCTAAAATTCGGATACATTTTTTAAATTTCGTATTTTTTTTAACAAGGATTTTACAGTATGAAAAAAGTGAATTTAAAAATATGAAGTTTATTTTCCAACGGTAACGTAGGCCATCACTGCATATTACTGCTGTTTAAATGCAACCATTCACCCTCGTGTCAAGAATCACCCTAATGAACTTATTACCTTTTTCTATCATTCTCTCAACAGCAGTATACAATAAGGTAACAAAAATATTGAGGAAAACTAAGAACTTTAATCTCTTCTAGATATTCTAGGCGAAGTTCTACAAGAGGAAGAAGAAATGTTAGACCCGCAATCACCAATCTTCTGAATGAAGTAACAAATTACCATATAAAAAGAAAAAGCATATAACAGAGAAATTGAGAAAAAATGTCTACCTCCTCAAGATGATATTGAAACGAACGAACACTCTCCTTTACGTCGAAAAAAATCTGGAAAATAAAGAAAATACTTGGGTACTTAGTTTGTTTTTACTCCTTAACGACTTCAAAGATAGTCCTTAAAGTACTTAAAAAAACTTACTTCCAATGTTCAAAATTTAGGCTGGTTTCATAAAGGCCTATTTAAAAACAAAATATCATGTTTGTTTAATTTGTTTCTAGATGTACATAACATTATTTTGCCCAAAGAAGGAAATGAATGACAAAAGCAAAATGAATGCTCCATATACTCTCAATGATTCAAGTATAATTGATATTGAAATCAATAAATTGTTCAATTGATTTATTAACAGTTACCAGGTATTAACCATGATTTCACATAGTTTTAAAATATATTCAGAGACGTTAATTTTGCTAAACTCAATTAGATCTACATGTAGTTTCAAGATTCTGATATAAATTTACCAAAGAATTAGTTATTACCACTTTTGTTTTCAAGGTTACATAATTTCATCTGAATATTGTATGAGGCATATCAATATAAAAGTTACAAACAAATCAAAGAGACAAAGAATATCTAAATAATTTCTTCAAAACTTTTATTTGATTATTTTGGGGAAAGTCTGGGTTTTTAATAATCATTTCCAAGATATGAAAAAATTGAGGAATTTTGAGGGGGGAATAACTATGCTAAAAATGATTTTGGAATAAATACAATTTTTTAAAGTCAGAAAGAATTTCTAACATCTATGAAAAAAATTAAAATTATTTCTTCTTTGTCAAAAAACTAAGTGAGTTTAGAGTTTATATTTTTACAAACTAATAATACTAAAATAAAGGAGTGTTTTTTGTTTCGAATTAGTGAGTTGGTTTATTCTACAGTTCCATCTGCATGAAATGTTTGCCATAAGGCAAAGATGCCTTAAAATATTTTCATCGACAGGGCGCAATTGAAACACTTGTGCTAAACTACGAGCAATGAGTGGATCGAACCTAAGACCTTGTGGTATCGAGGCCAAGTATCCAACGAACCCTACTCACACCACAAGCTAATTTGGTTTTACTCTTGACCATGATTAAATACAATGATCACTAAAAGAAGGCCTACATATAGTTTACATTACGGGAACGCACAGTATTCTAAATATACGAGAAGTAAAGAACACTCAAAAAGGAATGGTGAATCCGAAAAGCTTCGCAGATGAAACACTTTGTATACATTTACAACATGATGCAAAAGGCGTGAAGTGTGTGCAATTAGTTTTCTCCGATGTCAAATGCCAAGGCTGGAGAGGGTGTATTTATTGGAGCAGATTGAACAATAGTAAAAGATTAAACAACCGCAAAAAGATGGCTAAATTAGTTTGAAAAATATAATCCTATAAAAGTTTGAGGGCTTACATCTAAAGGCTATAAAGGCAAAATGAGCTTTAAAGATCTTCCACTTTAGAAAGATGAAGGTGTGCGTGTGGCATGATAAAAGTTGATAGAAAGCTCACAAACAAAAAGTTGTAGACGTAGCCTACTTAAAAAATGATTGGCGCACTTGTAGGTATTCTATGGTTTCTTTTTTAATGCCAGTCACATTTTTCTTTGATAAATATGGTAACATGTACATTATTAGTTTTATTTTGCCTTGCCTTATGGGAATTTACATAAAATTCTTGCATATTTCATTATCAAATTAAAAATAAGGGGGAAAACGATTTTCAATATCAGCATTCTAAAAATCTATAAGATAAGATAAAATCCTAAAAACTAAGACATCCTCTGCCTCATATATTTTTACTAATGATAAATTAAAAATGGTGCTGTTCTTACTGATGAGATAAAAAATGTTTGCAACTTGAATATAAGTACGAAATTAATCATATATATTTCCATTTTTGTATGATATATTACTTATTTATCAATTATTTATCAGTGTTGGTAAGATAGATACAAGGGCTTATAAACTGATTTATTTGAAAACTCTTACGTATTGTGAGGTAAAAGCAAAACGTTAACAAAAGGATTCTTTAGTTTTCTGTCAGCTTTTCTAGGAAAAAAATTTCCGGAAACGACGCTTATTGAAAGTTGGTAAAAAGGATCAGGTTCGTAAATTAATCTTATGTCAAGAAAACCTACAATAAAAAGTCATGAATACATATCAAAAGATTGAACATAAAGTAATGAATTGAAAGAATATTAAAGTAGAAAATGAAGAGGAACAATATGCTTTGATGGACGTTGGGTAATAAGGCCTAATACTAAATGGATCCACACTCAACTAATGATATTTATATCAAGCATGGAAAAATCTAACAAGGGCATACATTTTTTCTATAATATAAAATTATAAATTTGAGTGAAATGTTTTAATCAGGGGAAATTTTTTCAACTTCAAATCAACCCCGTCGACAGACTTCAAGTACAGGGAGGGCAAAACTGATTGTAATGGGGCTAGGACTATAAGAAAGCGTATACATTTATATATTTCAAAGGAGTTTCGGCGGGCAAAATAAATCAGGGGGGGGGGGGTGGATGGGCAAGCCTCCCTTTGTCTCTCCTTATCGAGAGTCCTGTTCAAATTAAATATTTTACAAAAAAGGAAATCTATTTTTTAATAAAATTAATGTTTTATTCTTTGTTCTTGAAAACAATCCAAGCAATTTTGTAAAAAAAAAAGGTCAATTTTAGCTTTATTTTATTTATTAAAAGTCTTAAATTAAGGATTAATCTTATCCAAAAAGGTACTTTGAGACGTTTAAACCCCTTGTTAAGGACACACACAATTTATATTTATGTATCTCATCATCGCCATTTTATTTTTAACAGCCATGATTAATCTCAGCATGCTAGGATGAGATGGATCACCAAAGATGACAATTAAACAAACTGATTCAAGTAATCTTGCTTTTGCGTCTCCAGGAGCCTGTCTTTTTCATCAACAAGTTTAAGTCCTAAACTTTTCATATTCTTTCCATCCAGGTTAGTTTATCTCTGCCTTTCCCTATTCTACTCTAACTTAATTAAAAAGCATCCTTTAAAAGTTCGCCACTATTTCTTCTAGAAACATGTCTAAACCTTCTGATCTTTGTGTTTTATAACATTGTTGATATCAACCACGACTCTCAAATTTCCAACCTTTTCACTATTTAACCTATCTTTCAAAGTTGGTCCACAGATAATTCTTAACATTCTCCTTTCATTTGTTAGTAGTTTTCGTTTATCAGTTTCTTTTAGCGCCCAGTTTTAAGCTCCATAAATAAAGACAGATCTCACGCATGAATAATAAACCAAGATTTCATTTTAAGTCAACTTTCTTTACTGCACAAAAAACTGCCTACACTTTGAATTTATTCCACGCATAACTTTTTCTGAAAACAATTGCACTGCTAACACCTGAACTACTATCTATCATGTACCCAAAAATGACAAAATTGATCCATTTTTTTCCAATTTGTATTTCTTTTGAATATTTATCATTCAACGTTAACATCTTTGAAAGGTTCTTTATAACAAAATATGCGGACAATTTTGCATACAACGAAAACTTTATTATTTTACAAAAAAATGTAAAAAAGGTATAAGCACGGGACTGATAAAAAGTATATAAACTTTTTAAAAAATTACATATTATTTTGCTTCAAAAAAATGTTTCAGAAATCTGTTCTTTCTGTAATTTTTAAAGTAGAATTGCTAACATTGGGTTAAACGTACAAGTAAATATCTCCATATCCTTACACGATAAACAACAAAACAAAACAGAGAAAGCTTTTTAAAAATAAAATTTCCAGAAGACAACATTCCGAAAATAATGACAGCGATTGGACTTATTGTATTGCAACAGAAATAAATGAATCCATACCTCAAATTGCATAGGTAGCAAAATGAAATATGTAACTTGCTTTGAATCATTATGATTTTGATTAAATTTTATTTTTTAATAAAGATTTAAATTTAAAAATGATTTTATTATATAAATTTTAAAATACTAAGACTAAAAAAATTCCCTTCACTTTATAGAAATGAACTTGGAAATATTAAAGCAAATAAGAGAATTCTAGACGCTAAAAGATTTAAAATTTAATCCTTTCATTTTTAGACAAAAAGAATGTGAATTTGGACACCATAGAAACTTAATTCACACAATTACTGTCAAAAAGAATTCAATTAATAATAACATAATGAACATTTAATGAAATGCAACTATACTTAGGAATAGGGAGTTTGCCAAAACTCCTAGGGCATCAAAACACGCTAAGAAAGTTCACCAAGATACTACATATTTATATGTACGATTTTACAACTGCCAAACTAATTAACTTTTTCATATTGGAAACCGACATCATTTTGAATATATGTTCTAGATTTGAAAAATTAAATTATAATAAAACTTTAGGTCATTCAGGGGAAAAATCAAAAATTGTTTAGATGTGTGTGGTGTGAACATTGCAAGCGAATATTTGGATCTATTCTAATTGTACTTTACTCCAAGTCTTTCCTCATTCTATTCTAATGTGCGAACATTGCGAGCATTGGCTTTTATTCTAACTCCAAGTTTTTCCTCATTCTATTTTGTTTCAATAGTATCCTTTTGCTGAATAAAGCCTTGTTAGGTTTTTCCTTTCCTTCTCTTTCCTGCCAATTTTACATTAATGTGAAAAATGTACTTTAGTTATATGTGTGTATATGAATACATCATTGAAAAGGTAAAAATGTTTAAGACAGCAAGCAATATAATACATTTCAACCGAGGTTGTAACTGCATATGAATAATTTATATTATGTGTTTGAAAGGGATGATATATATCATTTTTACTTCTAAATTATCTTTTTTCAAAAAAGACCAGTTAGAATTGGAATTTTTTAAAAAGTGATCTAAATGTGACGGGGGAATCTTTAGGTTTATTGTTTATAAACTGATGAATATTCATTAGTCAAATGCTTTGTAACTTACGAGGTGATGTAAAATTAAAGGAGTTATCTTTTTATATTTTAAACTTAATTTTCAGTTATTGTTAATTTTTAGGTATTATCAAAATCTTATCAAAATGCGCTCATTGATCGCATTTTCTTATCGGCTTCGTTTAATTTTTTTGGTATTGAATTTCATTTATTAAGTGATAAATTAATTATTTTGACAACTTGGTCGATAAGAATTTGAAAATGTCAAAAAGAGTCCATAGACCAAAAAGTTTGTCGACAGCGTTACGTGTAGTAAGGAATTTTATCTTAAAATTGGGAATTTAAAATTTAAAGCTGGTAGAAGTTATAGTTCTTACCTCAAAAACTATTATTGACGATGAATATATCAAAAGCGTTTATATCAAAGAAATAGGCCGGGTCCTAGCGTCCCTAACACTGTAATAAGGGACTGATGTTAAATTAGTATATTAATCAAAATATTAGAAACAATCAGAGTTAGTATAACACGTAAACAAAACACGTACACATGAAAAAGAAAATAACAAGAAGAAAAGAACAATGTGAATAAATTTAAAAAATTAACCACAAGGTGGTTCTCCATTATTCAAAGTTGTTTCATTTATATTGGGATCTCTAAACGTATGAATATTTATTATTTTAACAGGTGTAATAAAGAATATAAAAATAGAATATAAAAATACTTGAAAAGGGTTTGATAACGGCGATAAACAACTAAGTCCAATTCGCTATATGATGGAGTTTTGAATATAATATCTGCGATTTCTTCGTACGGCTTATTTTGCATATGAGTACCATTCCAATAAATGACTTCATCTCCTAAAAAAAAAGAATTTATGTTAACTTTTCAAAAGTACTATTTTTGTAGGAAAATTTTTGCAATTTGAAATTTTTGTAATTCATTTCTTTCTGTTACAAGTACAGATTAAATTAAAACATTTCCAAGTACTTTATTGTAATACTTGGAAGTTGAGGACTTCGATTCCAAGTACTTACAATAAATAGACAGAGTTTAAATCCTTGAAAAAATCGGTCTCCCTAAATTTTATTAGATCGACTCCCAACTCCGACACATGTGCTTTCAAATCTCCGACTCTGAAATTGTGAATTTAATATTTTTAATAATAAATAAAAAGAAAGTTAACAATCATATTATTACGCCTGAAAAAGAGTTCTCATTAAAATCAAGGGGAAGATAATTTAACAAATCAAATTAGTTGACCTTATCGATTAAGAAAGTAGAAACATTTGTAAAGTGCCGGTTAGAAAAATGAAGATATTTGTGAATATATGTTTAAAATCATTGCAAGAAAAGTTTTTTCACATAAATGCAATGAAAATCGTCCAAAAGAAAGAAAAAAAAGAAGTATTGATAAAAATTATTCTTCCATGCGAGTAGTGACAAAAATTTATATTATAAACATATTCCAAAAAAAGAAAAATGTTTTAATTGTCATTACTTTTTTTATTGTCTTGAACTTTGTGATGTGATTATTTTATCTAAAACTTGTATTAATAAGTGAGGTCAATTTTGATCTAAAAATTTTAAGTGTTAAGAAATAGGTTAAATAAAGTGCTAACTCATCCCATAGGATTTTTCCTTTAGGACAAATAAAAAGTCGCAAAATTTAACAACACTCAATAAATACAGAGACATATTTACTGCCGCATATAAAGTTATCACATAATAGCAACATCATTGGTCTAGAAAATGAATAGACGAGGAGGCCTGCCTTCTTTTGAGAAAAAGTGAGATTCTGAATCGAGATCGCAAATTGCATTAAGAAATAGAGTCATATCATTGACGTAGTAAATAGGTATACTATTTATTCTCGTATTAAATCATTTATATTTATAATTACACACAAATTCATCAGCAATTAGATGAGAATATTCCTTCTCCCGATCATCGTAAAAATAAAAAATGCGACAACACCCAAACTGCGAAAAAAATGTATTAAATTAGTTTATGAAAAATCCAGATTTCAAAGAAATCTAAAATAGATTTATTGTGAGAAGGTTGAATAATGAAATTAGATGCAGACATAATCATATTATAGGAGAACTCAAAAGAATAACACAAGCATTCATCGAAATGATATTCTCCTATTTGTATTGGACATTTCAATCATAAATTATATTTTCATAAATCTAATATACTTAAATTTTATTAAATATTTATTATATATACAAATTTTCTCTTCATGTTTCTCGTACTTCTTTTTGATACTTTTCTTTATCCTCTTGCGTTCATGAGTATTTCTTTTGTGGCAGCCTTGTTCTCATTTATTCCAAATCTTACGTACACTTTTATAAATGTGTATGGGTTTTATTAATATCAGCGGCCTTAAGGCCTTTTTGAATATTTCCCTTAAAAAAACTTTCTATATTGAAAATATATTGTCTATTCTATTTAAATTTGTAAAGATTTTGTCTTACTGATGTCACGAACTGTTCTTTTTTCTTTATAATTGTATGAATAAATCTTTCTTAAATTTTATTAAAATTTGAAGTCAGCTTGCAATAAAGATATTAAAAAAGACAATTGCATGTTTATCCTTCTATATTCTTTGAATAAGATGTGAGTTAGCATGTATATAACTAACTTTTGCTGGTGCCCCTCAAAGCTAAGTTCTCATTAGTCTCTTTGGGATACTCACAACAAGTTCTGCCAAGGCTTTTTACCTTCTTATTGTACTTCAAATAATTTGACAATTACGAAAATGAAGTTATGTTGTATCATTTTTAAAGGTAATACGTCAAAAAAGGCTCAAACCTGGAAGAAGATTTCCATAGACATCAGCAGTGCTTCCAGGTTTCACACTTGAAATAATGGTTCTCAAAATAGGATTTTGAATAGAAAGTTGCCCAACAATCACTTTAATGCCAAAAATACTGTTATCATAAAGTAAGGAAGAAGCACCAGTAATCGCATTCATTGAACTTGACAGTGGTTTATTTTGGAAAGCCGATTTACGTTTATGCAGAAGCATATGCCCGATCAACTTTTTACCAGAACTTGATAGCGACCACTTAACAAAGTAAGGATACTAAAATATAACAACATTAAAAATACAAAAGAAAATGCAAGTTAGTAAAAGCTAGATAGCAAAATTCTACACTCTAAGATTTTTAGCAAACTGTCCTTTTAAATACACATTTCACAACCTATAACTATATTAAAAAGAGAAAGCGCCATCAAACTTTTACTCGCAACATTGCAATGTTTTTGTCAATTTTTTACATCAGTTTTAAATAAAATTGTAAAAACCTTAACTTTCTTTTACTTTAGATTTAATTTTCTTCTTTGACGTGTACTTTATTCTTTAAAGAACATATTGTTAACCAATCCTTTAACACAAAAGGATATTTAATTCATTAGAAGATACGATATAAAATTGCGTTATTTATATTAATACTCATAAAATTATATGTTTAAAATTCATTTAATGTTCTATGAAGTTGGATAACGTATAACAGTAGACTCTCTCTTTTTAAACGACACGCCCTATATTTAAGATTGAGACCCATTTATCTTTTCTCAATAATACGACCACTTGTTGCTTTCATAGCAGACTATATTTTATAAAATGTAAACCCTAACTATCAAATTATACAAACATAATGCATCCAATATATAACAGTGCACATATGATGGACACATAAAAAGTAAAGAAATGAAAATAATCATCGTCGTCACACAAAACAATGGAAGTCAGGAGAGTTAAATTGAAATAAACAGATTTTGAATAACATTAAATCTCTAACACTTTCATGACAACACTTTTAAATCTTCCAGATTGTCCAATGCAGTATAAAGTATAAATACTTGAACTAAACTTTCGTTTATGTGTTCACAAAAAAAACTTACATTAAACTTTTTTATTTCAAGAATAATGAAACTTTTCTTGACGACATTGGTTTCACAAGCATTAATCAAAATTCTCTAGTCAAGCCAAATAAAGCAACGTTGGAGGCTTATTATAAAATACATTTGAAAATTGTAGAAACTAAAAAGCCGCATACCATATGTGAAACTCTTATTAAACCTTGCATTTTGGAAGCAACAAAAAATAATTCTTGAAGAAAAATAGTCAAAACTGAAAGGAATTCTTCTATCAAATGACACAATAAGAAGTTGAATTTCAGACATGAATGAAGACCTCTTTATTCATTACAAATTGCTCCCAACTTATCGTTTATGTTCAATATTTTGATGGAAATTTAATTAAAACTTCTGAACCACTTGCAGCAACAACTCGTGGGGAAGATGTTTTAAAACTTTACAAGAATCATATTCATAAAAGCGTAACAACTTAAAGAATTTCTACAATTCTTTGTCAGGAAATGGGATCAGAGTATTCTGCTCTTCTATTTCATATAGAAGTATGATGGCTTTCCAATGGCGAAATTTTAAATTGTTTGTTACAGTTGTGCGAAAAAATGAACATTTATTGAAACAGAATTGTGAAGCAAAAAAGTTTTCTCTATGAAAAGTTGAATTTATCAATTACAAGTAATAGTGCATAAAGTTTTTGAAAAAGTAGCAGTGGACCTCTCTGTAAAAAATTCAATTGAAATTAATCTTCAAATTAGACAACCATTATTGACGCATGGTTTTTAAAACCTTTCGAAGTGGAAGAAAGTATCATAAGTGATTTTGATATTACTGCTAAATTCGAGTTTCTTAAACTTCCGAAGATAGCGAGTAAGTTTTACTGAAGAAAATATTTCAACATTTTGGGCAAAATTAAAAAAGACCATATTAGTTCAATACCCTTCTATCTTACAGCTGTGAAAGAGCAGAAGTACCATTGTAAAAACTTCAAAAGCACCTAAACATAGCAAAAATTTGATGACAATATGAGTTTTTCTTTTTCAATGTATTGGTTACTCGAGACCAACAGCTGTTACTTTGTGTTCAAATTCTTCGAGAAAAATCGCTTCTAAACATTCTAAATAATTAAAAATTTCGATCATAGCAATCAAAAAGCGTGCATTACGATGGAAATGTAGAACACTTTTGACTCATCTTGGAGAAGAGTTAATAAAATATAAAATTAAATTTTATTTACTTGACGACAATGCCCTTAGTCATATAATTAATAAACAAATTTGAAAACGATAAAGATCATTCCCCTACAAAAACACTTGCAATGAATGCAGGCATAATAAGGACATAGATTATATGAATGTGTTACAGAAGCAGTTCGCATTCACTATGGATATATAAAAGCATAGCAGGCATAAAATAGGAGGGTGAGGAATTGGGCCATAATCCTCCTTTCTTAAAATTAAGTATCTATCTTTTATATTTGTTTGTCTTCAGTTTATTTATTTTTGTAAATAGATATATATTAGAAATTCTTTTAAAAGTCCAACTTCATAAATACTAAGCAACTAATTATGATGATTATTTTTATATACTGGACATTAGCCATATAATCAATAAACTATTGTTAAAAATTGAATACGTAAAATTTAGTGAAAATTTATATTGAACAGTATAATTACGTAAAAAGAAACTGCAATTTACGGTTCTATATAACTTTTATAGAAATAATAATAATTCGGTTTTACGGCTACTTTCCCAGCAAGCTAGGGTCAAGCGGGTGTTACAACTGTGAAAACAGATATAAAAAGACTACCTAATTTTACTTTTCCAAAATTCCCTATTTCGTTCATCCCCTATTTTTACATTTCTTTTTTTCATACCCTTGCTACTTCCTTCCATGTTAATTTAGATTTATCTATAGTTTGCTATTTTTACGCTATATTAATTAATTCTTCAGGTGGTCTTCTGTTTACATGCCCAAACCACCGTAATCTTCGTCTCTCTATTACTTTATTGATTTCATTTACATTACATAAACTTCTTATTTTTTCATTGCTTAATTTGCCTTTCCAATTAGATTTACAAATAATTCTTAACATTCTCATCTCAGTTGTGGTTAACCTATTTTTTCTCAATTTCTTTTAACGCCCAACGTTGACTACTGTATATTAAACTAGGTCTAATACAACTTTTATAAAGATAACCATTTATGTTTGAAGAAAAAGTTAGAACACTATTAAAGATTTAAATTTCTTCCAAGTTAGTTTTATTCTGTGTTCTACTGAGTTACTAACACTACTTATCTGATCTATAACTTCTCCCAAGTAACAAAATTGATTAACCTTTTCTAGTTTTATATCTTTTATTACTAACTTTACAACTTTTTAAAAATCTGAAAAAATATTACACTTAAAATTTTTAACTTTTAATAAACAACTTTAATGCCAGAGCATCTTTTATGTATCTATTTACTACAAGATGTACAAAAATGGAATTTCTTTTAACTATTATCCCACAAACATCACATGGATCTATTTTTGAAACTAGATTTTGTATATTTGAAGAATCACCTATTTTCATCGACTTAGACTTCCTAAAGTTAATTCTTAAACTCTTATTTATGAAAGTTGTTTACCAAAAACTTATTTTCTCACTTAAATCTTCAAGAGAATCTGCAATTAAAATGATATCATCAGCATATAAAATTTCGTTCATATATTCTTTGATAGCATCTTTAAGAATTTCGTCAATGATTATATAAAAAAGAAATGGACTTAATAGTGATCCTTGATTGTACACTACTCTTATTTTAAATTCATCAGAAATTGCATTTTCAATTTGTATACAAGTAACCTGGCGTGTATCCATTACTGCCTTAACTAAATTTTCATTTACACCCTTTCTTCTTAAAGAGCATTCAAACAGAATTCTACAAACAGAACCAAAAGTCTTCTCCAAATCAATTAAAGCAAAATAAAGTCTATACCAGTTTCTCGATTTTTTATATATTAGCCGTGTAATAATGAAAATTGCGTCATTTATGCTTTTTCCTGGCATAAAACCAAACTGAATTTTACTTATCTTAACGATTTTTTTCAATCTATTCAGTATGACTCTTTCCATTATTTTCATATCGTGTTCTAAAAGTTTTATAGTTCTGTAACTTGAACAAGCAGTAAGTTGGCCTTTGCCTTTATACAATTGTATGATTAGACTTTTATTCCATGACTCTGGGATGGGTGCCCCATTAAAAATGTTTTGAATTAGAACTTTTAGAACATCGATTACTTCATCTTTAAATACTTTTAATATTTCTAATGAGCATTCACTATACCCTGTCCACTTCTTTGATTTTAATTCATCAAAAGCACAAATAACTTCTTCAACGGTTATAGCGCATAATGATTATCTTTTTCAACTAATTCTAGCTTCTGCTTCTTAATCTCATTTTCTTTATTAAAAACATCTTGGGCATAATTTTTCCATGTACTCAGCATCTCAGGTATTTTATTCATTAAAAGTTCGGCTTCATTTCTAACACAAGACATACCCAACACGTCTTCATCTTCTCTTTTTCTTTGTCTAGCTATTTTAAAATTTTCATTCATCTTCATTTTTTCATTATATAACTTTTATAGAAAACACAACAAAATTTAAAAAAAAAAAAATTTAATGTAAGGTTACACACTTGCATTGGAAAATTTCTATATTTTTCTTTGTGTGTAGTTTGAATGGCTTCATTTTCATCAAAACTTCTTGAAACGCCATAAACAAATTTATTTCTTGATAAACCTAAATTGGATAATTTAGGTTTATCTATATTTTGCTTATATAAAACTTCAGGATTTGTCTGATCGAGATATGTGTCTAAATAGTTAAGTGAGTATAAAATTAGCAAAACTCTAAGGTTCTAATATAAAAATAATATTTTTAAATATAAAGCTTTTAGTAAAAAATTGACCATTTTTGTTTAAAATGTCCTTTTATGGTTATAACGAACATAAAGAGTTTATATCCCTTCACCGTTAAAAATTTTAATTATGTGATTTTAGCAAACCATAATTAAATGATGGTCAGGAGCTAATAAATCGATGATGATGATGAGGGTGATGATGATGGATACAGAAACTACCAATATTCTGACATTTATGACGAGTTTAGCGTCACGGTGTGATAATTTAAATGAACAAAGTAAAAGAATTTAATTTGAAAACTACTAAAGCGTAAAGTGACCTAACTCTATCCTAGTTAAAACCTTGTTTTCCATGGAAAAAGTGCTATCGAGTTAGTCTTGTAGAGCAAGAGCGTAGAAATTAGAGTAGAAGAGTTTTCAGTAAATAATCAAAAGTGTAAGAAAGCCATAGATGATAATGATGATATTTATCAAGAGTGATAAACCGCAGGGCGAAAAAGAGTAAAGAACGAAAACAGTGTAGATTATGTAATATCCAAGCACATCGATAAGGGAGCAAGATGCGCTTTGCCCCTCCTGGCATTTATTTTGCCGCCTGATACTTCCTTGAAATATAAAAATGTTTACACTTTCTCATAGTCCTGGTCCTATTTAAATCACTTTTGCCCTACCTCCTGTACTTAGAGCGACAGGGCTGGTAACATTATTCAAAGTAATTCGTTGTGGCAAAAAAGATATTATCTCTGCTTTTAACATCTACCTCAAATTCATGAGCAAGACCTAGATTTAATTGAAAGTGCATCTTATGAATGCATCATAAGAAAATCAGTAAATGTTTACAAACAAAATATGGGTTATTAAACTATTCTTAATAAAGACACATTTGAGGGGGTGTTTTTCGTCCCCCCCCCTTATGGAACTGCCACAATTTACAAACTGATAAACAAGTTTCCTATATAATGAAATCATTATCTCAGTAACTAGTATCCCTAACACACATATGTGCTTTGAAACAAACTTAGGTGTGCCGTAGGAAAAATCTGCACTCTTTTAAACAAAGCATTATATATTTACTCTGGTCTAAAATATTAAGCGCCTCATTGATAGCTTTCTAATACACATTGACTAAAAACTAAAAATGTACGGGTATACAAAAAAAATATAATTAAAAATCTTATACTAAATTAAATTAAGGAAACCTTGTCATTCTTGGTAAAAAAAATATTGATGGATTCATTTGTTCAACATATTTTCATAATTTTATATTTTATTTGAATGTTATCTTTTGGTAAGTTATCAAAGACCACATATAATGAAAACAATATTTTTATAGATAAAGAAATCCTCCAAAAGTATTTTCACGAAACTGAAACATGATAATGAAATTTTAGCGAAAAGTTTTTATTTTTTTCAACTCTATATTTTTAGAGTATAATTCAATAACAAAGAAATAAAATATTATTCTGATCTATTAATATTTTTTGATTAAATATCTTGCAACAATACATTGTTAAAAATAGGAGTAAAATCTGTCAATAGCAGCCCCTCTTATTAGCGACACCCTTCAAAGGTAAATAAAATTACCTATAATGACCTATATTCTCTATAAATTTTGCTATGCTTTTAACCTGTGTTTAGAGACCCTTTTAAAATATTCTGTCAAATTTAAAAGCTTCTCTTCCTCCTGCTAGTTACGCCCGTTTTTGTTTAGAATATATTTTTTATCTAAATAGTATTGATCAGAATAATTTCCTTTTTTGCGCTGGCTTAGTTAATTTTCACCTCTAAGCACAGTCCTCATAGGTAAAGCAATTTGTTTGAAATGATAGAATATTAACGAATTTTCAAATTTACTTATTTTTTTTATATAAAAAGCATTTCTAGTGTTTTAAGTTTTCTTTTATATTAAGAGTCTATTTGACTTAAAAGTAAATTCAAGTCGCTGTATTTCCCTAATTTTGAGCTTAATGAATGTAAAATACTTAAACTGTAAATTGAATAACTATTTAGTTTTTTAGCCAAAAACACTAAGCGCGCGTACCTAAATTTAAGGAAAAAGCTAGAAATGATTGAAAAAAATAAAGATCGTCTTCCTTGTTACACATTAGCTAAAGAATTTGGAGTAAGTAAAACCCAAATTCAAAATATTATCAAAAATAAAGAAAAAGTAAAAGTTCAGAATCCAAAACATTAAAGATAAGCTCATCTTTCACCGATCTTATTAATTATTTTGTCTATGAGTGGTTTTGTGCAATGAAAGCTAAAAATGTTCCTATTTCTGGAGGGATGATTCAAGAAATTTATAAAGTTTTACCTTCAAGAGCACTGGTTCTAAAAACAATAGATGTAAAAGTGGTAAAAAAATCAGTTTTCATTTTGTGTTGTAGTCCTCATGGTGAGAAGCCATACCCTCTGATTATTATAGGATTTAATGAAAAACTACGTTGCTTTAAAAAAATATCATTTTCAACTTTGGAAATGACATAATGAAATAAAAAACCCTTGATGACTATAGATCAACTACTTTTTAATTGGCTCCAAATTCTCAATAATCAAATGATCAAAGAAAAGCGCTAGATCCTTTTATCGGTAGATAATGTTGCACCAGATAGAAATATTATGCGCTCTAATATTGAAGTCTCTCTTTTACAGAGAATTCAATCAACCGTTAGGCATTGCAATTATCAAAAATTTTAAATCCTTTTATACACAAAACTTTTGAAGCAAATAATTATGAGAATCGATGAAAGTGAAAATCCTCTTGAAGCTTTAAAGAAGATTGATCTCTTGGATGTACTTATATTGATAAAAAAAATCTTGGAATTCTGTAGAAGCATCTATAATTATTAATTATTTCAAAAAATGTGGATTTAAAGTTCAAACTGACCGAGATATTGGTGAATATGTTTCACTTCCTGAAGAATGTTATGTCCTGTTTGATCAAGTGAATTGGGAAGATTTTATGTATTTTGATAAAGATTTACTTCTCCAGATGTAAGAATAATTGTAATGATCTAGAAGGAAAACTAATGAATTTTAGGAAGTCAACTCCTACGCTTTAAGAGGAAGCATTAGAAGCAATCCTTTTAAGATTGCTGCTTTTAATGAAATCTTTAAAACATAAATGTAAAGCATCTGAAAGATTTTTGCTAAAATTGCTGAAACTTTACATTAACAAATAAGCATAACTGTAATGCCTTTTAAGATATAAGCGTCGACACTTTAACAGAAGAGTTTTTACTTAACAAAAAATTCAAGAATGAACAACTAGATAATACATTTTTAGAATAAGTCGCGAATCTTTTTAAACTCATGGTATTTATTGGACTAACTGCATTTGCGTTTGTAATGATCGTGTTTCAGCAGTGATAAAAGGAGATAACGAATTAGTTTGAAGAGTAAAGCTCGAAAATCACAAAATATAAATTACGCATTGCTGCATTCATAAGTTCTTAACATTAAAAAAGTTCTTAACCTAACGAACTTCCAGAAACACTAGGTGAATGAATCCACATTAAAATTTTAATAGCAAGAGTTTTAAATTGGCAACGTTTTATTGTAATTTGAAAAGAAATATGATCAGATAATCACAAGTTTCACACCGCACTAAGTTTGTTTTCTTGAGGCAAAGTACTAGCAACTATATTTGAACTCTATAAATTAGTTAATTTTATTAAATTTAAACCATCAAAACATAAGAATAGAGACAAATATAAGTTAGATAAGTTTGCTTTTATGGCCGATATATTTGACCATATGAATGAAATCAATTTTGTTAAAAGAGAAAATATATTAGCATGGTCTGACAAATTAATTGTATTAAGGAGAAAATGTCACTTTGGCAAAATCAGTTAGAACTAGGATCACTAAAAATATTTTTAAGAATCAAGCAAAACGAAAAGAAAATTGATTAACATTTTTATTATTTTTGGACTAAAACTCTAATCATTGTTAACTCGAAAATAAGGAAATTACTTCCATACAATTAACACCAAGCAATTGATCCAAAATAGTTCTGCAGCTAATGCTGATACTTCAAAGGCCTTTTGCAAATATACGAAGATTTTGAAAAAAATTGAAAATTTCCAATGATATTATGGAAACCTGAGATTAAAGAATGAATTCCACTTGATATCGAAATATCAATAGAAAAAGAATATAAACACACTTCTAAATTAGATATTGAAATTTACAAATTATTTGTGCGAAAAAACTTTTTTATCATTATAAATGATATGAAAAAGTTATTGATAGGGCAATTCCAGACATTGAGCCAAACATGTACTCATTGAAAAATGCACAAATATCACATTGAACAAAACATACCAGAATCAAAACGATAAAAATTACATTTTTCCAAATATTTATTATCCTCACACGTTTTGTTTTTAGCCTTTTTTACATGGAATTAATATAAAGGTTAACTATCACTAATTAAGCAATTATTAATCCGGTAGTATCAGTAATACAACACTGATTTTGTTTCATGAAACATGAGTTTTTTTTATGAAAAGTTTAGAAAAAGTATTAGGGAAAAGCTTAATAATATATTGTAATGAAATAAGTTTATAAAAAAATTTAAAAGTTTAATTATAAATTTTAAGATCAAGATATTGTCATTAGTTTGCAAGTTTGGTGTATTTTAACCTAATACATGGCTATCCCCCAAAACGACAAATCCGGAAATCTACAAGTCCCAATGATACCAAATTAGTGATAATCAATTTATGATTGTTTATATAAAATTAGTGAATAAAATTTATATTAACTCATTTATAGAGGCGTATAGGCTAATTTCTTCTAATGGAGAACACACTCACACAAACGAAGAAGGGAGAGAAAAAGCTACCCCTATCTTTAAAAGATTTTAGTTACATTTTACTTTGGGTGTAATGCTTAAGTTTGAAATGAACATATTTTCAAATGAAAAGCGGTTAAGTACCACTTGTTTAGAGAAGGATTAATATCAATTAAATAGCATAAAAAAATTTAATGAAAGCAAAAATTATTTACGCAAAGTATATATATATATCTCTTACGCCATGCACATAATGATGATACCATTAGAAAAATTCATTACATAAAATAAATGAACTAATATCAATAAAGATCGAAGAGAACTATTTATAATTGAAAATGTTTATCTCTAATTTCTCATTAAATCATTCAATCAATATCATTAAAAGGAATGAAGAATTAAAATCGATTCATAAAATTTAAATCAGTTCACCTTATCTTTCGCAATTAAATAAATTTCCTCAATTATTTTTGCCGCAATAAATATACTTTTTCGACATAAATATTCTTTGGGAATCTCAGGGAAATAAATAAATTGCTATATGCGAATAAGTACAAGACCAAGGGTAGAGCACTGCACGTGTATCGGTGAGGCCGTTTTACCACTGCCCAGGGGCAAGTAATCGTTGAAAAAATTGCAGAGAGGGGCATCGACGAATTCTATTTTTCCCATACTGAAAAGAGATTAAGTGCCTATAATTTAGTCTTTTCATATTTTTTCTTAGTAAAATGTTTATACGAAATATACTTTTGATTATTTCTGATACAAACTAAGAAGCAGCATGTGACTGTTTTGACCAATCTTTACCAATGCGTTAATAGTGATTCTGGTAGGAGAAAATACCAATTTCCAAAGATATACAGATTTCCCTAAGTGATACACAAAATAATAGGAAAAATAAAAACGCTATTTGATCCGCTTGATCCCCTAAGTGATTTAAAATTTATATATACATTTCAGAAAAGCAAATAAAAAAATTATAACTAATTTTGCATTGATCACCATATGTTTAAGATAGAACCAAGAAGTAGAAAATGTCAAAAAAAAAGTTATGCAATGAGTACCGTATTTTTGGAACTAAAGGGCGCAAGGTCAATAAATATTAAGGTGGATGTCTCGTTTCATACATAAGGCGCATTGATAAAAGTCAAACAAAATAAACTTTATTAAAAAAATTTCACCAAGTAAGAAATACCTGCAATTATACTCAATTCCCTGACTTATTCCTCGCTTTCGAACACATCAAACTCTTCATTTTCAGTATCCAAGTTTAAAAGTTGCGCAATCTGGGCATTAAGAAGATCATGATCATCATTATTTGAATCACTATCATTGCTAGTACTTTGCAACTCAACAATGATTCCAGCTTTAGTAGAACCACATATAACACTAAGGACTGGTACTTTGGACCACGCATCCAAAATCCATTGACTGATAGTGGCATAACTTGCACGACGTTCTCTTCCTGTTTTGGTAAAGGTATGTTCCCCTTCTGTCATCCAGCGCTTCCATCGCAATTTTATTTTAAACGATCTATATTAAAAAAGTTTTAACTTTTTTGACTTTGGCATTGATTCTATCAGTGATATGGGCCCGCATAGAGGCGCATATTAACATTGATGGAAACGAATGAAAAAACCCATTCTTTTGACAAACACTTCACTTAACCATTCGCTCATCTTCTGCTCATCCATCCACCCATTTGAATTAGCTTTGATAATGATACCAGATAGAAACTTTTCTTTTGGTAAAGTTTTTCTTTTAAAAATAATCATAGGAGGAAGTTTTTGATCATTAGACTGGCAACCATGAACTACAGTGAAACACGATTTTTCGTTGCCTGTGGTGCGAATAGATACTGAACTAGTTCCTCTTTTCTCGACAGTACGATTTATAGGGATATAAAAAATTAGTGGAATCTCATCCATATTAGTAATGTGTTCGAGTCGTATTTTTTCAGCAATTATTTTTGGCAGTAGTTCCGAAAAATATTAAGTTTTTCTTTGTAATCTTTTGGCAGTTACTCGGAAACGGTAGTTTTTGCGCGTTTGAAAGATTGTGTCTTTTCATAAAACGAAAGCATCAAGAAGGACCTCCTTGAAAGTTATTGATTTTCATTTCACGAGAAATTGCTTTTGCTTTCAGTCTAATTGAAACAGTTGAAATGTTTCTACCTGTTGTTCTTTGTTCAATAACCCACTGTTCAACATCGTTTTCTAACTGGGAGCATCTAGCTTTGTTTCCTCTGAAACTTTGTTTTTTCTTCTTCACTTGGCGCAAGTCATCTTGTTTTTCGAATTTCTTAACATAGATTGATTTATATTAAATTCTCTTGTAGCTGCTTTATTTCCATGTTCTTTTGAATAATCAATAGCTCAAGTTTAAAACTTGCTTCATAAGCATGTCTTTTTGAAGGTATCATTAAAAAATAAATAGTAATAATTTAATCTAAATAATCTAAACACAAAACTATACTCAAATATAAAATATTTTGAACAACCTAATTTAAAAGATAGACATTTTAGTTAGAAGAGAGGAAGATAATAAATTTAAAAAAAAATCAAAACCTTTTTTTTAATTAAAAATCTCTAAAATATTTTGGAATAATATTTTTTATGAATTAAAAATGCCTTGTTTTACTCTTTTTTATACATAAGACGCACCGTACTATAAGGCGCATTCTTGTTCTCACAAAAAATAAAGTTACTCAAAGTGCGCCTTATAGTCCGAAAATTACGGTAAATGAGAATATGGATATTTTTAATTAATGATAAAAGAAAATATAAATAATAAACTTGTAGAATTTGAAAAAAGTCTCTTTGATTTACACAACAATGGAGTAGAATATTACACTTTTCACAAATTTTCTTTGTCTTTTTTTGCAGTAATCACATATTCGTTGAGTTGGATTACTCTTTATATAATACTAAATCTATATTATAACCCCCAATACTAAATCTAAGTTCATTACACACTCTTCCTACAGAAATTTGGATTTCTTAGGACCTATTTTAACTCTGTTACTTGATTGAGTAAGGTAAGCAAATACAATGTTTCTTCTGACATCTAACAAACTCACTTTTTCATCAGGATGTAATTTTTGTCATGTGATTTTGTGTGATATAGGCCCAAGCTCATTGCCAATACGAAATTCGCCACCTTGTCAAGGTAGTCACAACCCCCTGATAAACAGCGCAGTTTCCTAGAGAAGAATGTACTCCCCAAAATGGTGGCGACAGGCATCAATCTCGTATGGAGAAACTGCTTTTGCATTAAAGCAGCTAAGCAATGCTGGTAGTTCACTCGCCTCACGATGGGAGCCTGTTTCAGTCCAGCCATACTGCAGGGAGTCATGGCCCAACTCTTTGGAGTCTTCAAGGCTCGACTCCCCCCCCCCCCCCCCATAACCAGCGGTTTCCGCTTCATCTTCTACTTGGGTGGTTTTCTCATCCTGGGACCGGAATAAGAAGCAACCAAATCAGATACCAATGCTTTCATCCTCTTTCTCGAAGACGAATGTGGCGTCCATGTCAACAAAAAAATCTTCGCTCAACAGATCGGCACATTAGCTTCCTGGGCACAAACATCCAACTCGAAAACCATCGCATGAGAGTCCCTGACGAAAAGAAGGAAATGCTGCTCAAGGCCCTCTTTTCCTTCCTAGTGTCACAGAGTGAAGGAGGTTCTCCTACGATGGAAGCAAAAGGTAATGGGTGTTTTCAACTATTATGCTGCAACCCTTTCCAGGAGGAGACTGGAGACAGCTGGCTGTAGCATACATCACCAACACCATCCTGGTGCCCTGGAGTTTGGCGGATCCCGTCAAAAAAGATCGCGTGGTCATGTGATTTTAAAATTACACCCTTCTTTTAATGTTTTAGCTTCTTTAGTCTCTATAAAAAATTAACAGGAAAAATATTAAAAAATAAATAAAATCAAAAATATAAACAAATTAAATTAAAAAAACATTTTTTTAATCAATTTGTAAAATCTTATTATTTTTTATTATATTCAAAAAAAGTTTATACATTGAGGCATTATCCCACTTATGGGATGTCAAACTTGAATAAAAAAAAATAAATAAAAGTTTTTATTCATATTTAAAATAAAAATAGTTTTTTATAACTGTTTTTAACATAATTATTAATCTTAAAATTATTTTAAAAAGGAATTTTTTGAAAATATAGAATTAAAAATTCCTTACCAGAATTTTCAAAATTAATACTAATTTTATTTGTAAATATAAGATATAAAAAGAAACTTCCAGAAATTTTTTTGTAATGCACTGGTCAAATATGAGTTATATTTGATGTTTATTGTGAGTTTATAGTAAATATTTCATTTTAAAATCGTTTAAAAATAGTTTGTAACTTGCATAATGGCTCAATTTGGGCTAGTCTAAATACTAGAAAATATGAATAGGCCATTAAAACCTCTTAGCCCATAAGCACTGAAAACATATATTATGCATATGGATAAAAGGAAAAGTATTCCTTACTATACTTATCGTCATAGTCAAGATCACACTCTTCACAGGATGTGCAATCAAATGATGAATTCCCTGGATCATCTTCGCTACTCAAAGAGTTGTATTCATAATATTTTGCATGCCCACCCACATCATTGAAATAATTTGATGAAGATAGGTTGTTAAGAGAAGGGGAGCGAATATCGGATGAAATCCTAACAGGAGAAAGATGCATATCACTATCAAATGATTCATTTTGTAGGGGAAAATTGGAGCAACCTAAAAACAAAGATTTATGTGTTTAAAAAATTCGATACAACCAAAAATATATAGTAAAAGAAGTACTTCCTTAAAGATGAAAAACACCAGATATTTAAGCATCATTTTTAATGAATCTCTCTGCATTCAAATTTATGCAAAGAAACCGAAGGTTTATATTTTTCTAAACTTAGTTGAAAAACATCTAAAATAAATGTTGTTGTTTTATGTTATTTAAAACTTGTACATGATCACTAAATTTTACATTTTCATTAATATTCGTGTACATATTGCATCTAGTATATACATATATTTTGAACGCTACATTACCGTTTTTTTCATTTTTTTAACAGTGCTGTATTTTTATCATTACTTATATTATGGCAATGAAACCTTTAGTTGTTTTACAATTATATAAAATTTTAAAAGACCAAAATTTACTGAGAAAAGTTGCTTCTTCAGAAAAATATGAAAAAAGCATATTTAGCATAAAAAATATATAAAAAAGTTTTTTGTTATATTTTTTTATACATATACAAAAAATAGTTTTATTATAATATAATCGTGAGTTTAGTTATATAAGAGAAAGCGGTTCATAAAAAAATGTTGTTTAATGCAAGTACTAAAGTGAATAAGCTGAGCAGTATAGTAAAACATCAAATATTTCAAAATTTTTGTACAATAAAACAGTAAGATATATTATTCTCTAAATTAAAGTATCTTTGGCCATTTCATAAAATATATTAAATAAACTTTAGTCAAAAACTATAAACTAAAAATTTACAGCATGAATTTCATTTAAAAATAAATAAAATGTACGTGTATAGTCATGAAACTGTCTAGAACTAGTAATATCTTGAACGTAATCCATATCTCCTTTACTGTGACAAGTACTAAAAAAATAAAATATATCGGATGAAAAATGACGGTTTAAGATCCTGCAGTAATATATTTTCTTACTCATCCCTTACTTTACCAATTTCTAATGCTAGAGAAGTCTTTTGCAAAAAAAATTTACAAGATTCTCTCAAAGTGTTCCCCAACCAAATTCCATTTTAAAAATAAGTAAAAAAATTTAAAACCAAAATTATTAGCCTTCGTATCTTAATAAGGTGAAAAACTGTTATAACAAGTTCCTTCGGATCCAAAGTACTCATGTGTTATAGGATTAGGTTATCTACTAACATAAGCCGAATATTTGCACATACACCGATACAGACGCATACACAAGCTTAGTAGAATCAGGTTTCAGAGAAGGAAGGTGAATGTTCATACACAGTGTCCAAATATAAACAAAAAAGGATATTTTGAAATAAAAATAATTTTAATGTAGCTCGATTAAAGAGGGAGAAAGGCTACACCTCATAGTCAGGAGGCTTAAATACAAGCTCCTTTTGGTAGCCATTTTAGTCAGAGATAATTGACTGGTCACATGATAGGATAAAGCTGCTAGTATTTTTGCAGGTAGGTAGTGATGTGATATTGCTGGCAGCAAGAGTCACCGCGGAGTGGTCTGCAGTTTCGATTAGTAAAGAAGTTTTGGATGTACGATACGGCAGTGTTTCTGAAAACGTTGAAACCAACATTTACTGACAAAATCCGAAAGGATAATCAGAGGATTGTCAATAATAATAAATAGAGTAACTTATAAAGAATTGAGTTTTTATGCCTGAGCTTCTTGATTATAAGGTGTACCTTGAAGTGGTCAGTCAGCACTCGTTTCTTGTACTAACGAGTTGTACAGTCTTGTTTAGTTGTGGGTCAGCAGCTGTACGTGTCCACACTTAACGAACTGGAGCTTGGTCGTGTCTTTCAGTCAATCCCATTAAGTCGGAATCATACCTTGTGATTAACCACTGCGCATCCCTTCAATAAATTACAGTTTGTAGTAGGGAGAACATCCAGGAGGCAAGCACACAGTAATCTTATTTATAATTAAAAAATTTCACCCATCGCTTGTAATTAACACTATGAGCTTTTCATTTTCGCATTATGTAATAAGTTCTTTTTAAGTGACGTTTTTTCCAAATAATAGATAACACACCCACTTTTAGACGCATATATGTATTAATGTAAGGGTTTGACGTCATATTTTTCAGTTGACAAGACATGGAAAAATGGAAGCGGTATGTTATAACGGTTCTTCACAGTATCAAAATAAATAAAGATGATGCTGATCTTTCTACAATAATCAGATTAGTGTATTCGAGTTCAAACAGAGGCGATGCCCCCCCCCCCCCCCCCCCCAAATAAATTTGAATTCTCTCAATTCGGTTTCTTTATTTCAATTATTTAGAAGAGTTGTTTCACTTGTGAGTAGATTTTCCATATTACTTTTTTTCTTTTAAAGCGAAGTCTTTAAATTGATAATTAAAAATTTTTTTATATTAATTTTCGGTTCATTTGATATAATAATCAACACGAATTTGAGCTAGTTAATTAGAGGCAGTAATATAGTCTATAAATTAAAGCTTAAAAGGTTTATCCCTATTCATTACAATAAATTAACCCTATATGAGGCAGGGGACGGAATTTGTCGGTGATAATTTTGAAGATAATTTATGAAAAACAATGAACATATGAGTTTCGAACATTATGATATTTCCAAAATACTTATTTCAAATGTTTTTCTTTTAATATTATTGCAGGGTATGCATTTTTGTTTATCATAAATTGAAAGAATAGAAAGAAAGGAGGTAAAATTGCCCGAGATTTTGGAGAATTAGAGAAATGAATGAATATTGAGTATCTTTTTTTCTTTAGATACATGTAAACTAGCATTTTCAAGATACACCCATTTTATTGGTGATACCTATTTTTTTATAAAATATATCGTAGCTATGCCAAACAAATCAATCAAAATTAAGTTGTATTACTTTATATTTTAAAAAGTTTAAAAATATTATTTTAAAAAGATAGAAAAAAAATTAAACTATTAATATTTATATTATATTTTATATGCGAACTTTTCCGTGGGCATACATTTACACATAATAATATATGTGTCTCAGGGGAGAATCTAGAAAAAAATTTTAAAGGGCGGTTTTATAACATTTTATCAATATTCTATATTCTAAGGCATGGAGTGTTTTCACTGAGAAGGCATAATTGCATCGCTTGTATAGAACTATGAATAATGAAGAGTTAGATGCTGGATCTAACATGGGGGTTTGTGGAATTGAAGTTGATTTATCTAGCCCACCTTACAAACGTTCCCAATTGCCAATGAATGCCTATCTAGAGTAATACTTCTATTACGCTAAGAATATTAGCGCAAAAACTTAATCATCTGAGCTACAAATCCTCTGTTACAAAATCAAACAAAATATAATGGAAACATGCTCACTAACTCAGAGGGAAGGGGTGCGTGCTAATACTTGATCCCTTATATCAGCCATACGTGTGTTTTTATTTTTGTGTATAGATATAATTTTCCTTTTCTTTAATTGTGGAATTAGTTCAATATCTTTATTTCAATTATTTAATAAGAGTCGGCAAGACCCTATAAAATTACACATAAAATTTTTACACCAAAATTTAAATCTTTAGCACATTTACATTTATAGCACAACAGGAAGAAGAGCGGGTAAAAAAGCAGTCATTCTTTTCCTCCATAAATTTTTTGAGAAGTTCGGGTGAATTGATTTGATGCATAGATTAACCCGTTAACGCCCATGTCGACTATAGTCAAGTTTACAAAAATAAAATCGTCTGCGTTTATCAAAGCTCTTTAATACAAATCTTCTGCTTTACATTAGATATCGTCTGATTATTCTGGTCGTTAACGGGAAGAAGGATTCGAATCCAATTGCCTAGCAAAATGAGGTATAGAAATAAGAATACATCGATGTGTAGAAGAGTGCAGAAAGTATGAATGAGTGAGTGGCTCAGAAGAAAGAGGGGTGACTTTCACAATGAGCAAGTAAGCAGAAAAAAGCGGAAAAAGAAATGAGGAAAAGGAGAATTGGTATGGTACCAATTTAAAGAAAAGAAGCCTTCAACGATTAAGGATATTAGGATGAGAAATTGAACCTAGGACCATTGGATCAACACTTTCAATGCTAGACTTCTAATAAATATTTATAATTTTTTGCCATAATATTGTAAGCTTTTTTTTAAATATCAGATTGAATGGAAAATATTGGAAAGTTTTTTTTAAATATTGACTTATTTTCACTATCATTTTTCATCCTAACTATCTTCTCACAATATTATTCTACACTCTCAATATCTTGAAAGAGACAAATAATCCAGTGTGGAATTTTTCATTTAAACATATCTAGGAATCTTTTCATATTTTGCTACAAAATAATCAAGAGATCAATTGAATTTTGGATGAGGATATCAAAGATAGTCTCTTTAAGTTGATTGAAAACGTATAATTATTTAGGTAGTAAAGAAAAGAAAGAGTGTGAGTTTGGATGTAAAAGCCACACTTACTATTTTATCTATAGAAATCTGTAAAAGAATATTATATTATTACGTCACTATTCCTTTCTCTTTGCTGTTTCAATGATAAAAACAAGCAACACAGCGTTACTCCATTTTATGATATTGATATAAAAATGAAGAACTATGGACATCTCTTGAAAATACATATCTGACTTTGCAAAGAGACAACAGAGCAATCTTTTACTTCTCATCCTTGTATATCCGTAAAACTGAATCCTCAGTTATGCCTATACAAAACAAAAAGCAGAAAAAGCAATAATAATCTACTTTCTTAGCTTGACGCATCAACTCAAACATCAATTAAAATTGGTCAAATCAAAAAGAAGACATAACATTTCATTATCAGTACAACTTTGCTAAAATATTGCAAATAAGACTAATTGTTTCACAGATATAATAGCAGTTTGAAATGTGAGGTGAAACCTAGATAGTTCATGAAACGGTATATTAATAGGAGCAAAAACTAACTTTTAAATCAAGTTATATGAGAGATGAATATATCAGGAGCACACATCCGAGAGAGGGGTGATGCCACCCCTCCCTGTAATGTGATTTCAAGGATCGTTAGAAAGCCTTTCGCACCACCAATAAATTTTAATTTTTCCAATTTTATACCTTTTTTTATATCATTAAGGACTTATTTGGTTTGTGAGTAAACTTTAGATATTACTTTACTTGTTTTACGGTTGAAATTTTTTTAAAATTATTAAAAAAAAGTTTCATTTTAAGGATGCGACCCCTCCCCCTGGAATACGTAATAATGTATAATATAAATGCAAATAAAATAAAACATAATATAAAACAAATAAATAACTTATTCTTTTGAAAACAAAGATGATATTTCGTGATTCATTAGCGGAACTGAACTTTCAATTTATTCTACAAATATTTCAGGTGAGAACTTTTCTAATCGGAAACAACTAGGAACTCTTATAGCTCCTTATATTTGATATTTTAGATTTTTGAAGGAAAAGTTTAATCCTATTTTTAAAGTTTAAATTGGACAATATTATGAAATACTAACTTTAAAAAAGTTTTAATTATATTTTCAAATAAGGAATGGGCATTCCATAAAACTAGGTATGCCAGTAATCACATGTAGAAGGTGGAATACGAAACAAAATTGGAATGCAGTCAGAAGAAAAATCGATGTAATAAAAGGAAAAAGGAGTATTGAATGTGTTCATTTCTTTGTTGCACCAATAAAAATTGATCTGAAGGACATATTTTTATCAAAGATTGTCAAAAAATATAGTAAGAAAAAACAGAAAAAGTTTAAAATTCATATTGTATGTAGATACACATTTTCCAATTCAACAAACAATGATAAGATGAGAGTATAGTAGAAGAGTGTATCTATCCATTTGTCAACTTACTGTATTTTAACATGATAAAGCAAAAGAAGGCTTTAAAATTAAATGAGAAAATAGTCCTTAATTTGTAATTAAATCAAAGAGGTTTACATAAGAGAATATTTGAAAAGAAAAAGAAGTATATAGTCAATAAATAATAATGAGATTCTTTTGCTCATCAAATTACAGTATGGAAGTGATTCCTTTTGTAATGTATGAAAAAAATCGTTAAAAAATAATAATTTTATGATACCTTGGAAAAGTGGAAAATAAATTTGAGGAGTGACTGAAATTCATATTTTTAACGGAATTAGAAGAATTTGTCGTTGATGTTTTGGGTAGCGAACGATACGATTTTCTAAAAGGATCACAAATGTTGTTCATTTCTTTATTATCCTTTTTGTCGTAAATATTAAAGTTAGAGAAATTGGAAGGAAATGAGTAGTTCTTGATAGGAGAGTTGACAAAGTCTCTTACTTTTTTAGCAAACTCTATCGACTTACAAACATTGAAAAAGCTTCTGGAAAAGTCTTGAACACCACTACTTTCACACTGAGCTATGAAGAAATGAACAAATAAACGGAAACTCTTTGTGTGGAAGAAAAATAATTTCATACGTAACACAGTACTATCTATAGTCGAATTCAAGCCATCTTCTTTCTGTTTAGTAACTCTTTCACTAATATTATTATTGATCCAGTCTCCTGTTTTTGTTACCGATTTTATTTTCTTTTTGCATACAATACAAATCCAAGATATCTAAATTCAGTTAAAAAGTTTAGAAAACCAGAAAAGATGAAAATAAACAGTACGTGGCAGTCTTGCTTGCTTAAAGTAATCTTTTCTCCACAGCGTGTGCAAATGATTTTGTGACAATACGAGCATTCATGGCCACAACCATCAACGAATTTGGTTTTGAGGCAAACACTACAAACGTTACCGGTGTCTTGTCTGCCTCCTCTTTGTCTCCCAAATTCACAGATTGAAACTATTGTTTTATGTGCAAAGTTGGAATTCTCATATAATTCACACGCATTTCTATAATAAAAAAAAGCATCGATTCACAATACAAACATGCGGGTTAAAAATGATTAAGGTATACATTAAAAACATAAGTTGTTATCGTTTAAGATGCAAAAATTCGATACTTAAAGTCTCATATTATATATGTTGGAATCGGATACTAAATAAATGTTTAAACTAAGTAAATAAATGATAAAAGAGTTTAGAAAGATACTGATTGAGGAAAATAGAAGTTTATCCTTATCTTTATGCCTATGCCTGCCTATTGCATAAAAGAAAAAAACGGATAATAAAAAAGTCAAAGGATTACAATCACTTTTTAATTAGAGACGTTATATTTAAAAATAAGCAACGATGAAATTCCAATATTCTATAAACCATGTTTGCTTTTTAGGCTAATATGTATAACCAGCCACGTAGGCAGCTATAGGGCAATTGGGACCGGGGCCCTCCATCTAAGTTATGGGACCCAACATTTGAAATTAACAAATTAAAATGAATTAATGAATTAATTTTTGACATTGGGCTTATTCTAACAATATAAATCAAATAAAATAAAAATATAGAAAAATTATTGATATCATTGACGGTAGAGAAGAGTTGTTATAAGCAGCATTTGCTGCTTTAATTTTAGACAAAGCCAGTAGGTACGCATGTATATTAGTGCCCCATTTGGCCCCTCCAAATATAAATTTCTGGCTACGTTACTGTGTATAACTTAATATTCGAATTTAGGAAATATTTAAAACATTAAAATGTTTACAACTTTTTAAAGAGAAAATACACTACACTTTTGAAAACATACGTAGTAGAATAATCCAGTTATGAACATTTTTAGCGCTCTGTTTCAAGTTCAATACCTAGAACAAATGAGAAATCTTCAAATCAACAAGATCATCCAGATATCCCCAATTTTAGAGAAAAATATTTGACTTTTCAAATTCAAAATTTAAATTAAAAACACAAAACTGATCAAAGTAGAATAATTAAGAATAGAAAATTGAGCGAAACGGATCAAAATATTAAATAAATAATATATTAGTATTACTTCAAAAAGTATCGTAAAAAATGATATGGCCTAATACTTAATCCTAGGGCAAAAAACGAATTTAACATCACACACTCATCGTTACAGAGCCTACAAAGGTGCTTATTGCAAATAATATTTGCAAATCAGTTTTATTTACCCTAAAGTCCTTTCTCACATGGACCAAAAGTCGTTTTGAGTAATGAACTAAAGTAGCTTTATGGTAAGTATAAAATAACTCACTAAAAAAAGCTCACCAATCTACAGTCTAGACCAGGGTTTCTTAAACGGTGGGTAATTACCCCCAAAGGTAATTAGCTAATTTCCAAGGGGTAATTTTAGTCGTGAGGAAAACTTCTTGATTTCCTAAAAATTTTTGCATTATGAACCTCAAAACTTGGTATTTTTATTTCGAAAGTTTTTCATTAAACATTTTTTTCTGTTCATCATATACCTATATTCAGGGACCAAGCTAGGGCAAAATCAAATAAACGCTATTTTGCCAAAATTTTGTTAAATTTTTAAATAATTAAAAATTGTATCACAAAAATTAAAAAAATTTTTAATCTTTATAACTTTTCAAATCAAACAAATAATTAAACAAAAAAATATGTCAAAATTTATCAATATAAGTACATTCTGACTAGGTATTCTGACTAGCAATAGCTTAGTAATCACCGTTACTTTTTCATTTTTTCTGTTCATATTCTTATGTTTTATTTGTGTTCATATTCTTGTTTGCATTTAATTAATAAAGTTCTTCAAAGCCATAAAGGTATAGCTATAGCCATTTAAGTAGCCTGGTGAGCCACATGGTGGTGGTAAAATACCCGTATAATATAAAACTATTCGGTACCAAATAGTCCACAAAAAGGCCGAATACCGAATAGTGAGAAAAATGACCGAATACCGAATAGTTACCGAATATTCGGTACACCTCTAGTCATTTGCCAAAAAACACTTTTAAACGAAAGTATGAAACCATCCAAACTCAAAGATCATCTTAACAATGTTCTTCCCCTTGTTGCAAAAAAAGACCTTGAATATTTTAAATTAATGGAAAGCAAGTTGAAAAAATTTAGATTAGAAGATGAAGCAGGTGGGTTTCTTTTTCAAGCCAGCGATGTGGTGAAAGCATCTTATAAAATTTCATATATGATTGTAAAAGAAAAAAAACCTCACGCTATTGGTGAAAGGCTTGTTAGCCTTGCAAGATTGAAGCTGCACGACTCTTTCTTGATAAAAAGTCGGTTGACAAAATCAAACAAGTAAGTCTTTCGAATAGCACTGTCAAGCAACGCGTCGAAGAAATGTCTTCAGATAGCAAAGAACAAATCATTGATAAAATTAAACTTTCTCCGTTTTTCGCTCTTTAACTCGATGAGTCGACAGATATCTCAAGTCTTCCTCAGCTCATGGTTTTTGCCCGATATAATTGTTATGAAAAGGTGGAGGAGGAATTTCTTTTATGCAAGCCACTTGACACGACTACAAAAGCAAGCGACATCATGAATGTACTTTCAAACTTTTTTACAGAGGAGTGCCTTTCATGGGATAAACTTGCTGGAGTGTGTACAGACGGCGCACCAAGCCTGCTTGGTTCCAAGTCAGGATTCATGGCAATGATAAAAAAAGATAAATCCTGATATCATAACTACACACTGCCTAATTCACCGTGAGGCTCTTGCTTAAAAAACTCTTCCCGCTTCTCTAAAAACATCTCTTGATACCGTTGTCCGTATAGTGAACTTCATTAAAGGATCAGCTCTCAACACCAGAATTTTTCAAAATCTTTGGGACTCCAATCATCAAGATTTGCTTTTTCATACTTCTGTTCGATGGTTATCGAAAGGAAATGTTCTTGGCCATGTTTTTGAGTTGTTCGATCAAAACAAAGTGTTTCTCTCAGAACAAAATGTTTTTAATGATAACACCTTTGAGTTCTCAGATAATCGAAAAAAGGATATTGTTGATCATTTAAACATGCTTCAAAGCGAGTTTAAGTATTATTTCTATGAGATTGGAGAAGAAGAAAGCACACAAGTCAAACTCGCGAGAAACCCTTACCGTTGTGCTGTGGATGATCTTCCCAAAGGCATTCAAGAAGAATTTCTGGAACTCAGCAACACTTTGGCAAAAGAAGAATTTCAAGAAAAAAAAGATCTGAACATTACAAACTTTTGGAGCAAAATGTTAGCCATTTTTCCGAAGGTTTCCAAATTTGCCTTAAAAAATTTGGAAAAAAATTTTAATATTTGAATTAAAATATTAATTCTATTCTCTTCAACATATCTTTGTAAAACTGCTTTTTCGAGTCTATTGATCATAAAATCCAAGGCTAGAAATAAACTCGAGGCTGAAGCAGATATTAGATGTGCTCTGAGGAAAACAAAGCCCAGAATTGATCTACTCACCTCTAAAAAACAAATTCAAATGTATTTTTCTGTTTTTTTTTAATTTTTAAATATAAATCTTTAACCATATTATATTCATCATCGGCCAAGTGGATGGTAGAGAGGTAAAAATAAAGGTATTTAAAGTGATAAACATTCATTGAAATGTTTGGATAGAGAGGGGGTAATGAAATTTTTGAAGTAAGCTAAAAGGGGTAATCGTCAAAAAAGTGTAAGAACCACTGGTCTAGACTCTAAGTAGTGGACTACAGTACATTAACAAGTTCCTATATAAGTATTACAAAAGATACAAATGAATCCATTCTCTTGTCAAGATAATTTTGTAATCTAAAGAAATTATGAATCGTATATCTTGTTTTTTAATTATTTCGTTTTTCGTCCTACTTACGCCTACAATAATCCCTTCTTCATACTCTTAAGTTAACATGGGTGGGTATTCCTCGGGGAACAGTATAAAATACTTTAGTTTATATATGAATATGATCAATTCTCATAGTTTCCCCATATTTAAAAGCTCGTTAAAATCCATTTTACTTTGATTAATTTGGATAATGTTTGTGAATCTTATGTCTAAATGAATATAAATTTCTCCCCTTAATACGTTTTCCTTCAAAATAAGAGTATATCAGGAACAATATTCCATAATGTTTTGATTTCTTTATGTACGTTCATACTTGCAGTTATTTTAAAAAAATATAAAATGCATAATTTTTATAGAATTTTAATATAGTGTGCACGAAATGGAATTCCTCATGAAGATAGCTCTTAGCAACCGAATAAAATGTGTTATCACGAAAATTTCATTCGAATTTAGTCACATCCTTTCAAAAAAGAATAAATCAAGAATTTATCTGTTGCAGAATTCTTTTTTCAACCAAATGCTCTTCTTGACATTGACAAATAATCGTTTTTGAGTTAAGAACTGAAATGCCTTAATGGTGAGAATGGATTGAATTCATTTGCTACGCAAGGCTAAACTCTAGCCAGCGGACTACAAGGAACTTAATCGCACGACAAAACAATTTTAGAGAATAGGACCGGTTAGCTTGTTGAATTGCTAAAACATATTTATGCACGAAATTAAGGAAGAATATAAATATAATATAAGACAGCGATGAGGAAATGCAATAAATTTAAGAGTAAAAGTAGTATTTAACTTTTAGCAAAGAAAAAATAAAAGTATCAATCAAGCAACCATCTTAAAGCATTATTGGTTGCAGTATAGTTCTTCAATTGAGCAAAATGACAATAAAATGAATCATTACGAAGGAATATGTATGTCAATTCCCAAAAGATTTTACAAAGCATAGATATATTGCAACAAAAAAGATAAAACAAGAAATCGATTCTTTAAATATGAAATGCATGCAACTCGGGAAAAATAAGGAATCGATTACAATTTCAAAATTAAAAAATAAAAAATTTAGTTATTTAAAAATAAACAACTATGTACTTCAAGATGAAAAATCAATCATTAATTTTGTCATTTTCACCAATTAAATATGACTACACCATACGTACACTTGATCTCTCAATATTTTATATTTGTTTGAAAGACAAAATTAAATATTATCAGGTTAAAAGCGGAGAAACAACCATGATCTACATAGAACTAAAGAAGTTTGATTGTAAAATAGTTTTGTATATAAAACGGTTGAATAATAAAATGTCGACAATTTGCGGTATCTGAGAAAATGACGATGAAAAAAATATACGGAAAAACGGAAAATCTTTAAACTTAACTTACTTACTATCTAACTAGCTTATTAATTAACTAGCTACTAACTTTAGTTTATTTTTTTCCATCGAATCTAATCTCGATAAAATATAAAATAAAATGTGGTATGATATCTTACACTTAAGGTAGATACATTATCAGTTTCACTAAAAATAAAATCATCTCATTAAGTGATATAATATCTAAGTGTTTGGGTAAAAAACCTTACTTCAAAAAGTTTGACAGAAAATATGCTTAAAGTGGTAGAAATCTAAATGTTTGGATAGAAACCCTTATTTTATAAGGTTAATTTTTAAAAATATGGCATTGCTTTTAATCATCTGAAAAACGGATTAAATACTAAAGGCGAAATTTCTTAATAAATTATGACGAATGACTCAATATATTGAAATAAGGAAAGGATGGTATAAAAAACACAAATTCAATGAGTTTTTAAGAAAAGTTAACCAAAAGAGTAAAAAATACTTTATAAGTAGATCATAAAGGATGGGTTAATCTACTGCCTATAACACAAATGTTAAAAAATTATTTCGCTGAAATATAATTCGATTGCAGTAGATATAATAAAATTATAATTGTTTAGGCTAAAAAAAATCATTAAAAAAACTAATAAATAGAATCTTTTAAATGGTAATTACTTAAAGTTCCAAGATAAGCACAAAATATTAGGGATCTAGCTGATAGTGATTTAGATAGAAATTCGGAAATCAGGCATCTCCACTTCTTTCTTACTTACCAAGATACCGTAAGAGAAGATATTAATTTTTGAGCCAATTTGATCAATATTTTTTTTGACATTTCTATATTGTATTTTTGTTTTCCTTCACAAAATTTGGATTGTGTAAATATCACATTTTATCGAAAAGTTTCATAACTAGTAACTATTACTATATACAGGTCATTGTCTAAGTGAAGATAATCTTAGATTTCACATTTTAACTTCCAAGCGCTTCCTTCCAGCTTTCGTAGAATTTATCAAAAAAATTTGTAGAATGATCTAGAATAGTGGTTCTCAAACGCAGCTCCTAGCAATATCATGTTGAAACACAACAAGTACATCTTCTATGTACTGCACGTAGGTTGTGGCGTAGTTTAGTAGCGAATTTAGACAGGATGTAATAATCGCCAATCGTCTATTTTTTGAAAGCTCACACTGGAATTCATCAAACAAAATTATATTTCATTCTGAATGACTCGTATGAACACAGTAACTCATTAATAAAGCACATTTATGTTTATACAATTAGACAAGAAAAGCGACATTGGTTATGAACTGTGCCATAAATCTCGACTTTGACTGTCATAAATAAATAAAATAAAAGGAATAAAACCAATATATTTATACAAAATTTAAAGGAAATCGGTTAGCCAAACTTGCAAAAAAGTTATCATCTCTGTTCGACAACTGTATTGCCAATTTCGCCATGGCAAATTAGGAAATGCCTAGTCTTCCAAACAAACTTAAGCTTCACTATAAGGAATTTATAAACATATTCAACATCAAATCCAATCTTGTTTCACAGATATAATCAAATTCAACGCATTAATATCAAATTTAGCCCAAGATATCCGATTCCACAGGATGAAATTTAGCGCATGGGATTAATATCAATTGATTGAAGTCTTTTTCATTTTTGTCAATTGATTAATGATTTAGATTAATTGATATTGATGGATTAAATATTAGTAATTGACAAACATGAGATTATTACAGAAATTTACTATAAAATTTCATTTTCCAGCTTATAAGACGCGAAGTGGTTTTAGCATTATTTTTCGGAAAAAATGCGTCAGATGGATAAACCGTGAAAAATTATGATCTCTCTTGTTCTACCCCAGCTAACATTCCCCATCGTCAAATACAGAAAAAGATGGGGTCGGATCGGAAACCGGTGGAGTAGATTTTAAAGAGATAGGAGTCGGAGTCGGTATCTAATAAAATTGAGGCTGGTTTCAATTTTTGAAAAGATCATTTATTTTGTTTTGAAAAAATAATGGAAAAATAGTTTTATAATGTAAGTATGTAGAGTGGCGCGTCTTTAGTAGAAGTCAAAAATGAAGAGTGGAGTTAAATTTATTAAGTATTTGGAATCGAAGTTGAGTTTTTTAGTGCTTGGAGACAAGGTAGGAGGCAAAATTTTGTAAGTATTAAGAATCAGAGTCGAAGTCTGATATTTTCCCTTTGGACTCCCCAGCCTTGCATTTCACAAGATCCTGGCAAAATCTATAAATAACATAGGAAAAAAATTTATAAATATTTGAGTTAAAGTAAATGGTGGATTCATACAATCAAATTTATCTTTCATAAATTAGTTTAGAGAAAAATTATACTAAATTAACAATAAATTTTAAACACTATTTCATTGAACTCGATGAACAAATTGTATTAAAAAATATCGGTCAGCTAATATAAATTAGTATTCAAAACAAGAACAACTTTATATATACTGTCTTTATTAATTAAATATAAAAATGAAAATTGAAAAATATAGTTTAGTGATATAAAACTGAACCTATCTATATCTTCCATTCCAAGTTTGATTGATTTTTCATTAAAAAGAGTCGCACAAAATTAGAGAAAATATTGAAAGGAGTAAATTGAATATTGAAGCCAATTTGTAACGTTTATGCTTTGGCAATAAATTTACTAAAGGTACTTTAAAAATTTATACTTTAGGAAATGAGTGAAAAAAATTATGTACTCTTATAAGAGTACATGCTTTGTTCTTATAGCATTAATATCAAAAGAATACCTAGTTTTAAATAATTAAATATTTCTGTAAAATTTCAATTAAAAAATATATTATTGAAACAGCTCCTTCAAATTCAATGTAAGTAGTTCTTAAAAAATAATAATAATCACGAATAGCTCAAATTTAATTGATTCGAAATATGTTAGATAAAAGCAAATAATATTCAGGATGTTCTAAAATTTAGAAACATTATAATTATTAGTTAAAAAAACTCTAACTTCATCAAATATATACAATATTTTATAGACATTTATAAGCTTTTAACATTCATAAAAAACATGCTTTGAATTAACTTTGAACAAAATTAATAGATGCCTAAAGATTGATTGATTCTAAGTTATTAAAATTTTGCGATTCATTTTTCACAAGAAATTGCTTAAATTTAAAAAACTTAAACTCAGGGGCAGGGAATTTTCACCTTAAAAAAGTAGGAGTGGACAAAGGGTTTATAGAATTCTCTGCGCTTTGGCTTTCCGACTCACTTCAAACTTAGTACAAAACCAAGAAAATTAACATTCTATTACATATTATTATTTATCTTAAATTTGATAAAATAAAATTATTAACAACTTATTAAATTTAACTGTATTCGATAAATCATACTGGGGTTTCCCAACCCATATTAAAAATTTATCTGAACAAAATAGTCTGAAAACAAAAACGATCGAAACAAAACTTCGGAAAACAAAAAGGTCTTAAAGCAAAACGTCCAAAAACAAAAAAGTCATAAAGCAAAAAGGAGAAAACGAAAATATCATAAACTGAAACAACTTTCTGGGTAACAAATAAATCACGGTTCTAAAAAATGCAAGGTCAGTAAATACTTTTATGGCGCTTGTGTTGAACTATGCATAAGCATTGTTAGATCGTGATTCGAACAGGTGAAAGTTCGAAGCTGAGACAGTCAACCCTAGACAGCAACCTGTGATAATATTTTCTGTGCAAAACACAATTTCTAAACATCATATTTTAAACACTTCAAGACCTTATACTATCAGTTTTAGTTTCTCAAAAAATGACGTCTTTCATATAAATGGATACTGAATGTAAAATTGAAAACAGTGTGAATGAATTATACTTATGATGTAATATATATGTATTGAAGATTGACGTATTAGTGATTATGATTTCTTTTCTTCAACTAAATGTAAAACAAATGGTTAAGTAAAAAGCATGATGATGATTAGTATGACCATTATATTGCTATTGGGATCAATGACAAAATTTTAGGATGCTCTCCTTCAAAAGTGGATTTATTAATTTTTTGTTCTAAAACTAATCAAAGTTAAATGTTCATTACTTTGGATTAAAAACTATTTATACCTATAAATTCATTGGAGTAATATCAGTTGTACTTATATTCAGTGTAAAATTATAAAATACATTTACACATATATAGTAATAATGTTAGTTGCATCATTGAAAATAACATTACCGATTAAATCAAGGATAAGTATAATGTTTTTTATAAATGTATTTAAAAATAATTATGTTAACTTTAATATATTGAGATCACAACGATTTGGCCAAAAATTCTTAATTTTCAAATCGTATTCAATGATAGAGAACGAATTTCATAGAATAGAATATAATAGAATATTTCATGAATTTCATAAAAAAATTTATATTGTATTAATTTTAGGCTTAGTTTTTAGTCACTTTTGGCATAACTCCCTTCATATCTTAAAAAAATTAGCTCATTACACACAGATAATATGTCTGTTATTTAAAGGTTTTTTAGGATTTAAAAAATAACAAATTAGATACATATCAAATTAATAATTAAAAAGTTATCGAAAAAGCCCAAATAATATATTTGCAGACCCAAAAATAAATCTAGAATAGTAAAGAAATCATAAATATTAAATAATAAAAAATAGTGTTAACAAAAAATTAAATTACGACGAAAAAAAATTGTCCATTGATATGATAACAATTAGAACAAATCCATTAAAAAAATAAAAAATAAAAATAAAATATTCTTTCTCTACCAAATGAATAAAAAAAGGCTAGTGATGTAAATACTGTTAATACCAGATAATCTTCCTTTGGAATCAAACTTCAAGATAGCAGTGCCTATGTTTCTTAAAAAAAATTTAATTGTTCTCTTGATATTTTCAATTTTTTAATCATTTTAAGTAAAGTACATAATCTATCTTAGCATTCTATTAATTATCTATTAATTAATCAATTATATATTGAGTAATTCATCGTAAATTTTTAATGACTAGACACTTTTTATTGTTATTAAAATCGTAAGTCGCTAAAAAAGTTTTGTGTGTCAGACAAGGGAAATATTTTTTAAGAATTGAGATAGGTAATGAAGGTTAATGCGCATAACGTCTAAAGCTAGCCTTCCTCAAAGTTGTCGACGTCGCTTTGCAAAAATTTGATTGTATTAAAAGTATGTGAAGGATGGGATCTATTAGAATGAACCAAAGAATGTCTGAAAAACAATCTCATTGTTAAGATTTATTTTTATTTGAAGTGTATCATCGTACTTTTTACCGATTTTTAACAATGGTATGACTTTAACTTTTTAAGTTCATCCTTTCAATTGATAAAAGAAGGTTGAACAAATATACTAAGACGTTAGCAATATAAATTAAAGACATTATTATATACTTCAAACCTACTTCATCTAAACGAATCCATTATTTATTAGAAATAGAGTTAATGCTGATAACAACATTGTTTAAAGTGATATCGGGGAAAACAGAGAAAACTCATTAAGTGGAGCTATTTTAACAACATAATTTAAAGAATTAAAATAGTCGATTTTTTTCAGATGGAAACTAAAATGCTTTATAAAATAATGGAAACACAAACAGGATCGTTGGTTAATATGTTTATAGATTTGAATGCCGTACAAAAACTATTATTTTAAAGGATAACATTTTTGTTTGTTAAATAGGCAGGCTTAGTTAGTTTAATATGACACTTGTAAAATTTAAAGTATTATTAAAATTTTAAGTATACCCTTTTAGTTTATAGAGTTAGGGTGTTTTTATTTAACTTCTGCTTTTTTTGATATTGCTTAAAATTTCGGCCGTAAACCAAGGATTCCAATCTTTTACAAATGATTTTCGTTTATGTACAGAATAAAAGCTTATATCAAAAATTATTTTAAATAACGTTAAAAAATATTAAAGGCTAGTTGACATTCTCTTTTTAATGTTGAGCATAATTCAAGGGGGAATCTAGAAATTGGCATTAGGAGGGCGGGGAGAATTTTACTAAACCAGAACTCAAATTTGAAGCATATAAATTCAAGCTTTATCAAAAATTTTAACCTATTTTTATTAAAAAAAATTGTATAATGTAAAATTAATAAGTGTCACACTTAACTACGATTGAAACATAAAAAACTTTTTAGAGCTTCTCTCTTTAGAGAAAAATTGAATCTAAAAAACGAGTTGCAGAAATCATCATAATATTTGAGTTCTACGAAATAAATTAGATCAATAAAAATTTTCAAGCAATTGGCAATGCAATAGAGGGAGGGGCGTAAGCCGGTTCCACCCCCTTTAAATTTGCCAGTGATAATGTTTAAAGATTCCATCTGTGATTGTAGCAACTCAAATATTTCTTGGATAAAAATCCTCCTATTTAATTCTTTTTCGGAATTTCTATTTTAATTATACAAAATCGATAAGATATTTGTTTCATTTTTTCTCTATATATTTTTATATTCACAAAAAAAAGTCCTGCTAATAGCTTCTAAGACGATAATTAAAGAAAAATGCAACTATCTGTATTATAAGTAAAGTTAATTAAGAAATAGTTTGCTATAAAATATTGACTTTTATCATGATTAGAATTTAAATAATTTAAAACTTTCAAATTTTGTATATTTATTTCGTGGAGAAAACTTATAATAAAAAATATCAAATACTAAATCTATCGTATAATGAAATTATAACATGACCTAAAACTGTCGCTGTAGCCATAATCGTTGTGATTTCTCATCAATTTCTGTTGATATTTTATAAATATTATTCTCCAAACCAACGCTTATATATTCTTGGAATAAGTTAAGTTCAGTTGCAGTCTTTATTCTCAGTTCATTGTATAAATTTTCGTTACAACAAAGAAGCCTGGAGATGAAATTGAAAAAATAATTACCATCAAGAGTTCTTGAGATTGGAGTTAGATCAGATACATGGATCAGATTTGATGCATAATCTACACTAAAACTTTCAAAAACAAAAGGAAATTTGACAGAAGCTTCAAAGAAATTGCTTCGAGCTTCTTTACCTTTTCCATTTCCTCCTTTCACACCAATTACCTTCCTTGACATCCTCTACTTTCAAATTTGAAATGTGAAATCTTTACCCTTTCACATGCCTGCACTACCATTATTGATAACATTTTAAATACCTCTCCTTTTCCATAATTTCCGTTGAAAAAAATATAATCCAAGATCTCTCGCTCTCTATCACATGATATCACTTTTCTTTTCTTTCAACTCGTTTCATCTATAATAAGATTTACCAAGCATTTTTACATACACCTATTTTGGTGTCTTACCTAACTAAATATACCAGAAAACTTATTCGTTGACAACTTAACCTCAAACTTACACTCAACATCTCTCTCATCTCCTCCCTATCTTTCAAATTCTTTCTAACGGAAATTAATTTATCATGTCTCGAAGAATGGCAAATGTCCATATCTTCATATCAAAATGCACTAATCTCATCTTATCATATATCAGCGCTATACATATTACATTCAAAACAAAAATTTTACACCGCGGCGCTCAACAATTAGTTGGCTATATGCCTTCAAAGTTAGCGAAAGTCCTTACTGCCTCTTTGGATGCGACTTAATAGAAACATCATACCATCTCATCTTCACTCTTCTAGGATGCTGACTTTTTGATTAATAGATCACCCGCACACATACATCTTCTTTTAATACCCAACATTACTAAAAACTTTCGTAACCCTTATTGATACCATTTAAACCAGTCTCACAATCGAAGAAAATCCTATGGCAGATTAAATTTTCTCTATATTTATTTTATATATCAGAATAACAATGGTAACTCCTCCTTGAGGAAAGTGGTTTGAAATCTACCTACCTACCTATCTTAACTTATGTGAATAAGTTAATAGAATTTAAAATGACTAATAAAACCATACTATAAATGTCTCTCAATGAAAAAATGATTAATAGTCAAAAGTTGTATTCTCATGTTGATATAGTGGGACGGAGCTATGAATCTATATATTAAACAATAACAAGCCAAACGACAAAAGCGTAACAACCATGACAATGGACTAATGGAGTAAGTATAATTTAAAATATTAAAAGTAAAAATCTTTATTTTTTTTATTTAAAAACTTAACACTCCCAGTTTTTCATGTTTCTTCGTAAATCTTTAAATCCAATCTTTTACCATTCTGCAAATTATAGAAAATGTCAACCAATCGATAAACTAAGGAGTTTTAAACATTTCAATAAAATTGTTTTTAGTTTAGGCGTATGTTTTTTTACTTTTTATTTTTATGATCTTTTATACCAGTTATGTGGCCAGGAACTTGGGGCTCAACAGGACTAAAACTATCTTGAACTTTCCTTTGCTAAATTTCTATATTAGAGGCCTAATTGGCATTGAATTATCATTTTTTTCCATACTATTCACCCATTTTTCTATGTTGGAGCATACCACCTTCATAGACCCCATTACATAATTTCAAATTATAGCCAAACCAGAGCTAGGAAGTAAGAAGATTAGAGTAAAAGACTCTATAGTTGGCCAAAAAAATTATTGATAAAATTAAATATTTAAAAATAGATAAAATTTACATTTTTTATAAGTCATCGGGAAACCTAGATTAAAAAATGAAATAACGTTAAAATTTAGTATCCCTATTTATTCCATGCTTTCTGCATATCACATTAATGCATATATGTCTCAATATTAGATCAAAGTTCGAAACTGAAAATAATTTTTTCGCTAAAATCTTTATAGTAAAGAATAAACAGATAACACTTTTTAGTAAAATTTGATTACCCCCTCACCTAAAAGAATTATTCATGTCTTTTCTGATAATGGCCCTATCGTTAAAGCAAAGAAAGCACTTATCATTTTAATGTTTAAACCTTTGCTTGATTTGATTGAAAAATGCAAAGACGAAAGTTATTCTGTTAAAAAGCATATAAAGATATATCACAAATTAATATACCTGATGTTTGTTGTCTGAACAAATATATCAGTAAAAGATTAAAAGGTAATGATATTTAAGAAATTATGAAAAGAAAAAATCGTATGTTAGCGCTTTAATATATTCCTTGTAAGAAAATGGACAAGCTAAATCAATAAAAGTGGAAAAAAGTTTTTCTGTGCTTTAAAATATATTGAGAAAAAATCGAAATTATAATGATGCAAGTGTTTGCAAATATTTCCTCAAAAACTATAATTATGATGTACATTATCTAAGCTCAAATTTGTAAATAAAATTTCTATTTTAATAAATAAACGTTTTAAAAGTCTTATTATTTGTAAAGTAAATTTTTCTTGTGCTCTAGTAATTATATAATGTAACAGCTCTTAAATGTTTGATGATTCATACGACAATGATAAAAATTTTTAGGGTATTATTTTTTTAAGAGTAAGAGTAACATTATAAGAAAATTTTTTACTCCCGAATAGGAGTAAGAATAATTTTAAAATTTTGAATAGTCCCCAGCCCTGAACTAAATTAATGAATCTTTCCTAACCCTAACAATTTCATGAAAAATCTAATTACTGGTCTAACACATTCCTTCGATTTTAACCCTATCCGTAACATGCTTTCTTCCTTGGTGACAGGGAGGGACTATTTTGGTGCCCTTCTTTTTTCTTAAAATATTGACCATTTTTACAAAATTCTCGCGTAAACGCGCTAAATAATTAATTGCTAATATGGTGTCATTTATTTTTCATAAAAGTCAATCAATGCCAAATATATAAAATTCAAAAATTATTTAAATTCCACATTTTAGCTGTTAATATTGTCTTAATTTATTTAATAAACCAACTTTTATCGAATAATTCAGCTAAAATATTTTATCTGACAATAAATTAGTTTTAACAGGTGACAAGCACTTTTTCTTATTATTTAAAGTAGACTTAAACATACACAGCAAATCGAACATGTTCAATTTTGTTCTCCAAATATTTTTAAAAATGATTATATATTTATTTAATGATATATAATTAATTCAGTAATAAAATTTAAATGACATAGTGAAAAATATTACTGGGTGCTACTCAAACTAAACCGAGCACTTCTCCCTGGTTTGATTCTTGTCCTCCTTTCTATCATCTGCTTATTAAAGAGATCGTTTTGAACTATAAATCTCAATAGAACCTCTATTTTCTTGCTTACAAATTCGCTATCAACGTGTAGTCTGTACTTAATTTTTATACTCTAATTTTGCACTTAATTCTAAACTGATCCTACCTTGGTGATATAAAAGCATTTTATTAAACGTGTTACTATTTCATTTTTCTTATGATCTCATTTCAATGTCCTTCAGTTCCCTTACTTCTCGCATACTTAAATTTTTGTACTATAATTAACGATTCTGACAACAAACTTAACAAATGATTTTTTGGAAAAAAATGATTTTTGCTAATTCGATTGATACTTTCACCCATTTTTACACTGTAATGACCAAAAAGAAGTACAGAAATGAAAAACATAGACGATTTTGTATTAAAAAAATTATTTTAAATTTGAGGGATATTCTTAGTCAAAATTTTATCCTCAATCAAAATTTTAATAGTGATTTTCAAACAAAAGGGAATTTTTTGATTTAAGTTTTTTTTCAGAATTTGTTTTTTCCAAAATATCAAATTTGATTGATAATTCTACACATTCCTGCACCGTAATTGGGAAAACTTTGTCCCGAAATGAAGGGAGTATCGTAATAAAAAATGAATAAAAATGTATTTTATTTAAAATATGGAAGTATGTTTATGAAATAATTTTCAGGCATACATCGCTAATTCTATTTGTTCTTTGACACATTTTTTCAGAGTAATAGTAAAAACTTAGGCAAAAAATGGTATTAACATCGTCAATTTAGTTTAACAAATATTGTACTTAAAATATGGATAAATGTTTTTAAAGAAACTTTTAAGGCGAAACTAACATATTTGATTGGCATTTTCACATTCTAATTACGAAAACTGAGTCCAAAAATGAAATCAGCATGGAGATTTAGTATAAAAATATATATTTCATTTAAAATTTGATTAATATTCTGGGACACAATTTTCAGGCGAAAACCACAAATTTGATTGAGATTTTCATAAATTTTCACACCATAATAGCGAAAACGGAGTCGAGAAATTAGATCAGCATGGTCGATTTGATATAAAAATGGAATAATATTATTTGGTTAAATTTGAGATTTAAACCGCTAAATTGATTTTCTGAAGATTTCATCCCAGAAAGATCTTGAAATTCTGCCCACAGTTAACGACAAAGTGACAGCGTTACACCATATCCTTTTCTTAGATGACAAATATAATGGGTTCGCTGACGGAAGTGAGTGCAGTTTTCGTAAAGAGATCTCGTGTCGTGACATTGAATGACCGCATCAAAAGTTAGTTAGTGGGTTGATTGACCGTTGTACTGACACGTAGAGCTGAAAACACTTTCAGTGAAGGAGAATTCCATCAATGGTATTGATGTTGGTGCACTTTCCCACATTTTTGACAAAACTGAAGGACGACTACCCTCTTCTTTCAATACATGCACTGACTCTTTTGATCTAGTTCCCCTTGACCTATCGTTCCGAAGCTCGATTGATGGCTCTGAAAACAACGGTGGTAGTAAGCTTGTGATTGACGCAAATATGAAGCGTTGTCTCTTTAGCCATTGGTCCTTGCTTTCATCTACTTATGGCTGCAAAACAATGGAAAACAATACACTGGGTGAAAAGTAGCTTTTGTATGATTTATAGTTATTCCGTAAATTTTGCATTTGTTTAGCAGTTGAAGCTTTCTTTTATTTGTATTATTTTCAATAAAATAGATCTTTATATAATTTTATTTTATTCTAATCTTTTGCAAAATTCGCCAATACAAAAATAATTATTATTATTTACTTGGGAGTTATGGTCAATCTACCCATTGTGTTCAAAATGATTAGTTAGATAAAGGGTGGGAGGGGGAATAAAGTTCTTTAAAAATGTGGTTTTAATATCATAGATGATTTTTCTTAGTATTTACCCATTTTTACGCACATTTCTTTGTAAGATATTGATTTACAACAGTTTAATGATTTAAACAGTACTAAGAAAAATTGTGCCAATAGGAAAAATTTCTTTTGTGATATATTGATTTAAGCACGTGGGTTTCTAAAATGCCTGTAGTCCATTATCCTTTTACCTTGATGAATAAATAAATTTGAAATGTTTTATATTTAAGTTTTCAGGAGTTGTTTTCACATCTTGCTGCATTTTGAAATATGAGAATGAAGCGAAATATACACCAAAATACTATTTACTCTCAGCTTTCACTAGGACTAGAGGAGAAAGCGAAGTAATATTGAAAATGTATAACAATTATTTCAATGCATTCCTTTATTATTAATAGATTAAGAAACGGTGGAAATCCTTGCTAAGCTCCGAAAGGCTCTCTTGTGTTTTAATATCCATAAATGTTTTACTGTATCTTCTCTTTCTTATCCCGAAGATTAGCTCTCCTTTACAAAAAGCATGTCTTTGTGGTCTAGGTATTCTTTTTCAGTGATATTACTGCTGTATTATCTGTATTTTCACAAATATTTTTCAGGCAAGAATAGTTTCTCTCTATTTTTCTCAACTTTTGCTCATGCCAATATTTTGCATTTATTTTTTAATATGACTTGCTTCTGGAGTTTTTTTCCTGTCGTATGTAACACTCATGGTACCGAACTTACCCTTGCCGCTTATTTAATGGGAGGTAAGTGATTTTCTCTACTTATGTGTGTATATGATATGCAAATAGTGTTGTTGAAGGCGTGTGATAAATAATACTACGGCACATATTTATGCTCTCTGTAGCAACGATGTGCTTTTTGAAATTAATTTAAATTTAACTAAAAAATACGGCTTTTTATATTTTTGTTATATTGACGAATTTTAAGAAAATAATATTATACTTTTAAATTTAACCCTATCAAAACTTCTACCTCCTTGAACACTATGATTATGAACATTTTAATACATGTGATTGCACTGGTAAAAGTACTTTATATGTAGTAGGTTGCCAAATACATCGCCATTTTTAGTTAAAAAAATTGTCATTGACAAAAGCTTAATGTTTTTAAAGTTTAGGCAATATATTTAGAACCTTATTTCTTAAACATTCAAATCATTTTGTTAATGAAAATATTTTTAAATCGGAACATCAATATGGATTTTTTACCCAGTAAATCAAAATAATCGTACCTTTTTTCGGTTCAATTTCACTTTTTTTTTTAAATATATTGCCATGTTTAGGTATTTTTTTATTTAGGGTTTCCTATGCGACTAATATTTTCAATTAATGTTTTATATTAATAATAATAATTATTTTAATTTGTATTATATAAAGCATATTTGAGAAAAAATTAGCATTTTTTGTTAACTGGAATCTTAATGTAGTCACATTATTTGCAATGATTACAGGCGTTTTTGCTTCATGTGCGAGCTATTTATTAAAAGTGGTTACGCTGAGCAAGACAATGTCATTGGGCGCTTCTGGAGGCATTTTCACCTTATTCAGTATGACAGCAATCGATTATCCTGAGTTTCAAGTGAAGCCCATTGGAACTAATTTCATTTTTAATGGTGTTAACGTAAGATCTTTTTATTTTTAATGAAAGAAAATTTCTGCTTTTTTCATTTTTACAAATCCCAGTATGATATGAGTATCTCTTTAAAGGCAAGAAAAAAATCATTCAAATGACTGCAACCATTTCATATTATGTGTAAGAAGTTTAATGTAAATATATTTTTTGAATCGATACAAGAGAGATAGGAAGACATGAGCAATTGCATTTGTTTCGAGCTAAAAAGATCAAAGGAAGATTTTCACGAAAATTCTAGTATATTTAGGGATAAAACTGAGAATAAATTGACAAAATTACTGATAATTTTTCGTCGTTTCGTTCTGCTCTAGATAACATCATTCATAATTTTCAAAGTTTTATATTCATTCATCGCTGCTACACATGTCCCTTATTTATCTAAACTTCTTTTTGCGTGTGATGGTTGAGTCATGAGTAGGGTCATCTAGAATGTGGCTTTGATTATTATTATTGATCTAAACTTCGAATCCAGCATTCCAACTTAATTTTTCATAGTTCGATATGAGCAGCTGACATTGTGCTTTATCAATGAAAACACTCTATAGTACCTTTGCCTTTGTAGAGCAAAATATAATGATATTTTTCTTTCAACTTCTCAATAAACTGAAACTCACCATTTATACAGAAAGCATCAAAAATGCTTCGAGAATATATTTACGTTTTATGAAAAATTTCATAAAATTATCCAAGCAGTTGAAATGCTTCATGGAGCCTATTCTTTTGGGAGAAAAAGGACGATTTGTATAATATACTAAAAAAAGTTTCACTTTTATATCTTCAGCAACAGTTAATTCTTGTTTCATTCAAAAAAAAGTCCCGAAACAAATTTTAAATCGGCATATTCTTGAGACCTTTTTTGAAGTTTTTTTATACCTCAATAAATATAAATTTTTTATCAAGTCAATAAAAGTCCATTTTTTCATAAAGCCATTATATAGAATAATTTTTAAATATCGTGTAATTCATCTAAAATATATTTTGATGTCTGAAAAATTTCCAAATGAATTTTATTTTTTAAATTATATTTCACAAAATTTAAATCAATCTTTTTTATTGAAAATTATACACAACACCTAAAGCACAAAACTAAGCTTAAAATTGCAGGTTATTTTAACCCAAACACGTTATAAGCACATGTTAATTATGTTTCAAATACTATGGCTAAGTTAGGGTTAGGTAGATTGTAGGTGAGGCCTATTTCTAGAAATAAAAAACACTTCATCCAAAATTAGAGATATGATTTAAAAAATTTCAATTCTAAAAATATTTTTAATTTATTGCTTTCTTAACTGAAAATTGTAAATGGTATTTTTCTTTTATTTGTTCAAGTCAATTCCAACGTAAAAGCAATTCTTAAAAAAATTTGGTAAATTTATGCTCGTCATTATTCAATCAGGCTATTTTTATTATTCACTGGAACAATAAAAGCCAGTAAATGCTTGACACCTTTTGAGGAACCCATTTTGCAAGGTCATCTTTTAGAGGATGAAAAATGTCAAATTTAAGACAGGTTCGTTAAAATAATAGCTGTATCATATACGTCCGCATACATCACATTCACTTGCAATTATACAAATTTAAATAAAATAATTCTTTATATTCTAGGTGCTGTACTTGCTGATGGCTTTTGATTTTATCGGTATTCTCCTAAAGTGGAAAATAATAGATCATGCAGCTCACTTGGGTGGCGCTCTCTTCGGAATGTAAATTTAAACTTATTACCTTCTTATGTCTTTCTATTGACATTATAGACCTGCAGATAGGCTTGTGGAGTCGTTTAGAGTCGTTATCTAATAAAATTGGAGTTGCAGTATTTTTTTAATTGTCTTATTTCTGCAAGTATATGGGGAGTCGCCCTTCTTTAGTCGAATTCCAAAGTAAGTTGACTAATTTTAAGTATTTGAAGTCGGTCAGATTTTTATAAGATGGAGTATAAGTCGTAGATTTGTATTACACTAGAACCTACGTTTTACGTACGCCACGGGACCGATCGGCGGACGTAAAACGTAGGATTCGTAAAATCCAGGTTGACCTTTAAATTGACATACAACACGAAAATCCTAGCCTGGATCACACATGGTCACACCGTGTACGACGTGAGGGGCTATGGCAGCTAAAGAAGACTACTACAGTGAAGTTGGATGATCATCCCTGAAGTTGAGCTGTTTTCATAATAAAGTCTTAACCTTAGCAGGACGGAACTTTTTAGAGCAACACTAAGGGCGGTTAATAGGAGTTTCACTCCAATTTTTAAAAAAAGTATATTTCTTTTTTTTAATAAAGCTTTAGCATATCAAAGTCCTTTTAAGAATGTTTTTGTTCAGTTTGATATGTTTTCATGTTTTTTATAGAAAAAAATCAAAAAACTTATTTTAGAATTAACCCATCTATAATAAAAAAGAGTTTGTTTTAGTTAACTCATCTATAATAAAAATAAAAATTGCATTAGAACTTCCATAACGTTTACACTTATTAGATATAATATCTAAGAAAAATTTTTAAATTCATCTATTATATTATTTGTTAAATTATTTCAACAAACCTACTTCATATGAAAAAGGCATATTAATCATAGATTAATATTTAGTTTTTTTCAAATATATAAAAAAATGAACTAACATTTATTCAACTATTATAAAAATAAAAAAAGTATTATAATAAAAAATTCGTAAATATTTACAATTATTATGTGTTTTTGCACTTTTTACACATAAATAAAGTATGCTTTACAAATGAATTTTCCACATACACATTTTGTGTTCCCCTTTTCTTGGCTTACAATCAATAAAAGAGAATATCTCGTTGAATGATGTAGTTGGTTCTGTCAACATCAAAAAACTAAAAAGATAATAAGTTTCTCGTAGATAAGTGAGTAAATGAACTTTGACTTCTAATCAACATGATTTTTCAGCTAAAAGTAGAGAAAGGTGTTTTATAAAGCATTTTCTTCCTCCTCTGAAACGACGGTATGCATCTGAATCATTAGCTCTCATAATTAAGCTATTATTAATGAATATCAAGAAAATTTGTAAAAATTGAATCCAACATCTAGAAGACTTATAACAGTGTAATTTCTTGCCATTCTGTTAAAAACATCCACTCCAGATTTAAACCTATTATAATCTAGAATAGTTTGAGGTTTTTCTGGGCCAAAATTATCTATTTGTGATAGATGTTGACTAGATAAAATAGACTGGTTTGAAGTTTTTTTAGAATGTTTTTCGGTATATAAACTGTTGAGAAGAGGTTTCTGAATAAAAATCTATCTACAATCATTAAACCAGACTTTAAATGCGTGAATAATGGCATGAACCTTCTATTATTCTTACCGAAAGATTGTATTGTTTTGATTTTTGGCTCAATTAACAAATCCTGGGAATAAAAAACTATCTGATAAATAAATAGGTCGGTAAGCAAGAAATATTTACAATCTTTTACTATATTATTGGGTTTAAAATGATCCCTGTCCACTAAACCACTTTCATAAATTTCGCTAAAAAAACAAAAAATGGAGAGTCTAACAGTGATAAATTTTCATACCATATCGACTGGCTTGGATGGGTCGTATACTTTTATAGGTGACTTCTATACTTGACGAGCTGTGTAATTGTAAAATTAAATGGTGAAATATTTATGAAAGTTTTGAGGAAAAATTTTGTAAGTATCTTATCGGAGCTAATTTATCTGAACTATTTTTGTAGTTCTTGAATAAATCTTATAAAGGTAAATAAGAATAATACTTCTACTGATTGGTTTAAAAAGGGGTTCCATACTTTTAGAAAAAGATGTTTGACATCAATCTGCTGATCTTTAGACTGCCAATGTAAAGAATACAGACTAAGTATGCTAGCAAATGTTCCATTAAAACTTTCATATAAATTTTGAGGTTCTCCAAAAACAATTAGGACTTCTACAAAAAACATTTAACTAAATAATGTTTTCTAATAGAAAATTATTGTAGTTTTTTCCATTTTTCTTTTGTGCAGAAAAAATGTGGTTCAAAAGAGATTCAGTGAAAAAGATTAAAAATTTTCAAAGGATCTTTCAAATTTTTTGGTATCTTTTGGACTGGTCTACTTAGATGATATTAGTTGATGATCTTCTTCCACAAATCTCTCTCGGTTCAAAAAAATTGGGTTCCATCTGGTGCTACAAGGGAACATCTTGCAAAGAGTTTCTTCATCGTTGAATCTGTTTGCCTTCGCTATCAACTGAATTTTGAATTTCATATTACTATTTGAAAAACTCAGAACAGAGGTTTCTCCTTCATCACTACTTGTATAAAAATTGAGGAGCTTAATAAAATTTTGGAAGTAAAGGAAATCAAATGAAGTTGGTCAAGAAATGGAAGAATTATTAAATAAAAATAAAGAAGAGAGAGAGTTTTGTGTAATCTATAGCGATTTCTTCACTATTATTATGTAAGGAATTATTTACCAAATGTGGTGAGAAAAAAGATAAAAATGGTAGAAATTATATATGGATCGTGTAGTCAATGGAACAATTGAGTTACTCTATGATGTATTTGATAAAAAATCAATATAAGTGAGAGTTCTTTGTGTTTGAAATCATATTTTGATTTATTTTGGTTGTATGATGTGTCTTTATAACAGATAATACCATGACAAAATTAATAAAGAGTCATTTCTTCATTTTTTATTCAAGTAAACATGGTGTTAACAAATCGATCTAAAAGTTATCTAATTTTTTAATCTTTTTACTTTTTATAAAATATTTTGACTGTAGAAAAATAAATTTATAAAAAAAAGTTTTGAATAGTGATAATATAATTTTTTACAAAACTAATAATATAGTTTGTTTTGTTATTTTTTTTTGTAAATAAAAAAATATTATAGTTCTTCTTTTAATTTTTTATATATAATATTTTGACTATGGAAAAGAAAGTTTTGAATATTGAAAGAAGGAAATAATAGAAACATGATTTTGAAGTCATGTGGTTCAAAAATAATCTAGAAAAATTTAAATTTGAAATCCACTTAAATTTATATTTTTATAACTTGTTTAAGGTTAAACTTAAGTTTTATAAAAAATATTAATTTTAGATGGGTTAAATTTAAATTTGTATAAATTATATAAATATTTTTTCATGTGGTGAAAATTTTATATTTCTTTTTATCTTTAAACCATTAAAAAAATAAAATACCAAAGTTAATATCGACTAGTATATTTTTCTATCAGAAAAATAGATTTTAAATATTTACTAGCCAAAAAAAGCCCTACTCCGTCCTTCTAAGGTTAAATAAAAAATATTAGTGTATGTGTGTTATTTATCAATTATACTCAACTTAGTCTGCTCTAGGAAAAGGCGCCGGTTAATTTGCTCTTTTAATAATGCATGCAGAGGGGAAATAATTTTAAAATAAGGAAAAACTACTTTATTCATTCTCTTTCGAATTTGTTGGCCCTGAAAAGGGCCTTTTGTTTTAAGATTTTTTTTTATTTTTATTTTTTTACTGAAAGAAGTTGGTTATCTTTTTCTCCTTTAACCCATTAAGCCCCAATGTTCCCATTTGGGAACATAAGTAATTTCATCTTCGTCTGCTTTTTTCAATGACTTTGAATATAAATCGTCTGCGTTTTTTTAAAATATCGTCTGATTTCTTGGTACTTAATGGGTTAATGATGCTGCTCTCATCTGAGCCGCTTCGTCTCTCCATCGGCGAATCTGTCTGATGTGGCACTCCAAGGGCTTCAAACGCTTGCTCAGGTTTAATTCGGTCGACTATTTCTTCCTCTTCACGTTCACTCTCTTCATCAGATGACTTCCTATCAATTTCACTGATTATCTCTGCGTCAGTGAGCCATTGGTGTCCGGGATCTTCGGCGAGCCACTCATCATATCCTCAGTTCCAGAACCAAGTTCTTGAAACATGGCTTTAAATATAGTACGATCCGCTTCCATGTTGTCTACGTTCTCTGTCTGTTCTTCTGAAACACTTTCATCCTCACTTCTTTCTTCAACATTTTCCATTCGTTTTCGCCAAGAGCGTTGAAGATTTTCCTGTGTCGCCGCTTCCAGTGACCAATTGACAGTTGTATATGAGGATATCCTTTACACGTGTTGCGACTCGCTGATAGCCCATTCATTCACAAGGCGGCGTATCGTTTGATGTTTGACAATGCGCGCTCATTATACGAAAACAACAAGAATAGCATAGGAGATAACAAGTACACTGTATAGTACGTTCAGTGTTAGAATGCATTGTTTTGCGATCTAATTAGCGTTATTTAAATTACTCATAGTGAAATAAAACTGAAAGACAATAATTTATTAACCTTTATAAACTTTTTAATATATAAAATCACAAAGAAAAAACGTATTAATAATGCATTTAATGACCAAAAAGATGGCGTCATCGATCATTTGGCGAGGACGTAAAACGTAGGTTCTACTGTACTTGGAATCGGAGTCAGATATTTTCCCTTCGACTCTACAACCCTCTCTTCACGGGCGATTAGGCTCATACCCGTAATATAGAGCGCTCCTATCCAGCCCGCTTTTCACAATATTCAAAAACCACGCTTGCCGACTCATTTCTCATTAAAAATCCTTGAAGCTAGCCAGTGCTCAGCGTACTTTTATAAGTCTTTTACTTTAAAATTTTACGAAACATTATTTCGTTAAAAATTATAAATTGCTATGAAAAACAAAAGATCGTGCATCTCGTGTAAATTAAATTTCTGCCAGTGTAATTCCTGCAATACCAAAGTTTCTTTCACTATAATAAGCAATGTAGGCATTGTAGAAAACAGTGGAGACAAATATGGGAGCTCTCCAAAATCAGAAACTCAAATATTTTGTTCATTAATTTTAAAACTCACTTTATTATCCTTCTGTTAGAGGCTGAAATGTCATATTTATCACAGAATAGCTGAACTCTTCATTCATTAAATAAATGTAAACAGATTATCTCGTTGAAATTACAGATATTTTCAAAAATATATATTTCAACAGATTTTCAACAATGATATCCTTTATGAAAGTGTAATTTTGTAAACAGAGTGGTGAGCCAGATAGAAAACTTTGATACAGGAAAACATAATCAACTAATATGCTTTATCCCTCCATACTCATTCGTCAGTTTTCTAAAACTAATTTAGGATGCGTGCATGTCTATAATTCACTCTCACGCATGAAAATCTTGCTTTTGGTATTCACATGTATCGTATGCATAAAATTGATTTTTAACCGCGAAGCACAAATTAACTAAACCTCAATATATTTATTTGTTCTTTTTATATTGGTTTATTTTAAGATTTTTATTCGTTGTAGCATTGTTAAATGACGCAAATCAAAATGTTATAAAATTGTAATTTTCATTTTTAGAATATTTGCCAAATATTATTCAAGTAATTTTGTCCATTTTGAAAGGAAAATTCAAAAATTGTGGAAAGAAATGAAGGAAGTACATTTTTGATCATACACTTGTAAGACTATTTTGAATTTTTATAAAACTTTAACATTAATGAAATTTATTTTTACAAAAAGTAAAAACTATATGACAATTTTTTGATAAATGGAATAATTACCATATTCAATGAAATCTTTAGATACAAATGAGGGAATATAAAAGGAGCGGAATAAGGCTTTGGATCTTAAAAATACTAAGTGAGTTAATATGCATTGAAATGTAGAACGAAAAATCAAACTTTTTGTGATTAATGATACTGTATGAAATAATCGTTTTCCATTTATCTCTTTGCTTTTGAAATTCTGGCTCAAGTTTACTAACTTGATCAGGATACGCATATTCAATATCTACCAAATACTCACAATTCGATACATCAATCTAGAAAAAAATTAACATTTCTAGCTCTAATTTATCATGAATTAGATACATATCGAGTAATTTCCTCTAAGTTTTGATCATTCATGTCTTCTGGAATTATACTTGTAGCCCTTTCATGACTTTCAAAGTGCCTTGGTAGTTGTCCAGAAAATTCAGATTTGATGAAGTTCACTTTAATTCTTAAGATCAATAATTTTTGCATATATTTAGAATATAATCAAAGAATACACAATATATATTACAAAACATGAATAGGTAGATTGGACCCGAGTGTAGTTATTCCCACTAGACTTCGCTAGAATAAAACAAAAAGTATACAACATAGGGTTTTACTTTCTAGATTTGCAATGATTATCACTCGCCATTTTTACAGAATCGAAAAGGAAATAAAAAAATTTATCAATTTACTTTGAAAGATGTTTAAAAATGAACTCATATCGAACGTAATATAAAAGTATAAAATTTATCAATTTACCTTGAAAGATGTTTAAAAATGAACTCATATTGAACGTGTGTACCTATTTTTGTGTTGATGTACCGATTACACATTCAATCTCTTTTGGGAAACCTAGATATTTCCTTTACTTTAGAATTAGCATAAAATATACAAGGACGTTGTCGGTTATGTATGCATATAAAAATATAAATGATTAGTCTATTTTACACGTACATTGAAAGAGCAAAGTACCATCACTTCATCACAAGCCTGGTATGACTTATTTTAGCTCCCATTTTTAAAAACAAACAAAAAATTGTATTTTTCTTGAATTTAGCCTGAAAATAAAAAAGGAAATGCTAGGTGGTTGAAATCACTGCTGATTACACACTGGTCAGTCATTAAAATAGTGGTATATTTTTGTGACGCATTATTTTAACTAGATAGCATATTTATATTGACCATTGCTCAGTAAAATTATATAGAAAATATTAGGGAAAAAGGCTAACCAGATTAACCTTATTAGTGCTGGTTGTACAACATTGGCTCAATTATATCCCTTCAAATTTTGTGATTTTTCCTAAAATTGTTACCTGCATCTTTTGGTACCATTTTCATGGTAGCTGAATGTTTCTTTTTTTGAAGTTGGGGTTGAAGTTGAACCGATAAACTATCAGCGATTTCTTTTCCTTTTAAAAATGAAGCATTGTTTACCCAATCTTTCAGTAGTTCAAATATAAAACTGCTATCGATGAAGCAAAAAGTGCCACCAATTTGACCAATCAAAAAAGAAATATCTTTGAATTTTTTGATATCTAAGTTTGGAAAACTTAGTTTTCTAAATTGAGAGCCTAAACTACTCAAAATTTTTGTCTTCTTCCCATTTTTTCCTTTAAATAGCATTTAGAGCAGATCTACATAACAAAACACAAAAAATTCAACGAATCTATTAATTTTGGTTATTTATCCTGCGCCAAAAAATTCTTGGTCAACTTCTTTGAAGTTTGTTTAATGAGCATTTCATTTTTCAAAATAATATGGAAGTTTTGACATGCATGTAGCTTTGTGTAAAGCTCCAGGTTTTTTGAATCCAAAAAAATTATTTTTTTTCTTTGACCAAAGTACAAAACCACAAGCTCTTAATAATCTCTTCTTATGAAGTGTTGAAATTTCATTTCTTAACAAAAATTTAAAACTTCTTTTCGTTTTTATAGTCTTTGAACAAAAGCAGTGAAAGACAAATCTTCTAAAGACTGAGTTTTCAAAGTTGAAAAGTTTGACTTAAATCCTTCAAATATTGGAATGTTGGGGCTTTTAGAAGGTTCAAACTTTAAAGCATTCCAAACACTTGTAAAAATTGTAAATATTTATTTAATAAAAATGAAAATAGAAGTAATTTTAATTTGCTAATAAATTTGTTTGGTTTTTTTATGCATAGAACCTTATTTGGTTATGTCGCTATTGAACTGAATTCAGAAAAATGAGTATATGTGTAAAAAACTTTATATAATTATTTAAATAAAAAGTTCCTCTTTAAGATGAGCTGTCATATATAAATCAACAGATGAGTTTGAGAGAGTACGGTTCTGTTTTTTCTTCTAATTATGTTCTATGTATTTTTGTAAAATCCACATGTAAACACGTTCATTATATTTATTCTACTCACATACTACTCTTTCAGCATCTGTTCGGCTTTCCATTCTTTCAACTCGTTGCTTTTTGCCTTTGCATCAAAGATGTTCCCACAACACCCTGGTGTTTATTCATACGACTACGCTTTCATTTCTCTCGGAAAACTCTTCATTCGTTCACTTTAATTTTATGACTATGAACACTGCGTGTGTTCAAAATATTAAATAAAACACTTTCTTTGGAGACATTTTTTTATAGAGAGAGAGAATAATAAAAACATACAACCTGTACTTTCTGATGGACATGTTCCGCCTATTGAAGGCTCATCAGCAACGCTTTAAACATTTGAGTCGAAGTCACGTTAGCAAAGCGTGGCTGATAAGCATTCAATAGGCGAAACATGTCCTGCGCAAAGTACATAATGTATTTTCATCACTCTATATATATATATCTCATAACCTGTACGGTTGAACGCGGGTAGACAACTTGCGTGTTATCTACTCAAGAGCACGGGCTCACAACAGGGGAGCTGGAGAGCCAGTCCGTTAATTTAGATAGAGTAGAGTTGAACTCATTTTATATGACATATAAAAAATGAATACACCATTCGAAAACATTAAAAAATTCGCTCCTCTCCCGCCCAATTTTAAATCCGGGTGCCTCATTTAAAGATGAAAAAAGTAATATATAATAATTTTACGAATTAGGAAGAAAGAAGTGAGATGGAAAGCGGTACCAGTCCTTTCCAACACACAAATTTGTCGCATTCCAGACCTGATTTTGTGTATTTAAGTAACGATAAAAATGAGTATATGCGTTGTATGGAGCATTGTAATCTAAAAAATATAAACAGTTGAAAGAAAGAGAGAAAAATTTGACACTCACAGTTTATTAACGCAAAAATACGAGATAACGAAAAGAGAAAGTAAACGCAGAAGAAAGAGGCGATGAAGAAGCGAGCGCACATCCTTTTATTGACGGGGAAAATGGCATTGATACATTGAGTGCACATTCTCTAAAATAATAATGCATCTCGTATTTTAAGTTGCTCAGTTCTGAAAGTAAAAACGATCCTACAAAATTACTGGGGGCGTAAAACGCCCCCCTTCACTAAAAAATTAATTGTAGAAAATTGGCTGAATCATATCCCTTCAAATTTTGTGGCTTTTCCTAAAATCGCTAGCTGCATCTTTTGAAACCATTTTCATGGTAGTTGAATGACCCTTTCATGTCCAAAACTGTCAATCAAAAATTAAAAAATTTCAGCAAAATTTTGACATTATCTGTACTTAACCTTATAACTTAGGATCTATATTATATAATACCCTGAAAATTTATAATTATATCAGTTTGGAATGCATAACACTTTATATATTTAATTTTTATAATAATCATGGCTACTTTTTAGAAAATGTCAATCAAAATTTTGATTGATCAAAAATATATCTAATAAAATATACCTTCAAATTTTACATAAAATATATGTTTTTATACTAAATCGGTCATGCTGTTTTCATTTCTGGACTCATTTTTTACATTTAGGATTTGAAAATACCTATAAGTGTTAATCAAATTTGCGGTTTACTTCTGAAAATTGTCTCCAAAAACATTCCTTCACATTTTACATAAAATATATGTTTTATACCAAATCGATCATGTTATTTTAATTTCTGGACTCATTTTTTATATTTAGGATTTGAAACAGGGGCGCACATCCGGGGGGCGAAAATTACCTTCGCCCCCCCCCCCCAATAATTTTCTATAAGTAAGAGTTGCTGCTTGTTTATAAAACATGTATGATGATCGCATTTTTCCTATCGAACATATTTTACAGACGATGCGTGAGAGCTATATAATAATAATCAATTGCTTCAATATGCACACAATAAGTAAGCAATGTTTATCACAGTGTCTTCTCTTTGTAGTATTTTTGAGCACACACATGTTGATGATCCACTAAATTTCCTCATATTCTGTCACAGTGATTCTATTTCTCTTTCTCTCTCCTCTGTTTTTCTCTTCCGTTTTCTCTGCTAAAACTCAATCATTCACTCAAGCTCTCTTCTTTCATTCAAGCCCTCTTCTCTTGTTAAGCTCTCCTATCTCATTATTCAGCTCTCTTCTCTCCAGTGAAGTAGCTAGGGTGGGGCATGAGGGGCCGTGCCCAGACTCCTATGTACCACATGGTGCCCCATGCATCTTATGCGATATAAGTTTTTGAAAATTTTTCCAATGAAAGGATCAAGAAAGTATAAATAATGTTGCGCAAGTTTTTTGTTTAAATTGTGCCCCTTCTATTAACTTTTTTTGGCTACACCACTGCTTCTGTCTAATTTCCATTTAGAGTTAAATTAAAATAGTTTTCAATCGTTACGATTTTATATCAATGGATATTGTTAGACTCGCGCTAAGAATTTTTTTCAACAAAAGTCACATCTTTATCACTACGTTTGCTACATTTTATAACATTTGAAAACCTTAATTTTTTCAAGTCAAGAAATTTTTTTCAATAGTTATTTGGGAATGAATATTTTGATTATCTATTCAGTTTAAAAGCAAGAATACTCTATTTGCTTAATATTTGGGCAGAGATATTTTTTATAATGTTCGATTGTTAAATTTTATAAATAACACTGTACATAATCAAATCACTTTTTTTAAGAAAATTTGTTGATTATTATAATAAAAATATAATATCGAAACAAAATGTTTCAGTTGTTAAAAATGTACTGGGGGTGGGCATTTTTTCCCACTTTTTAATTGGGAGTATTTTTTCTGCGCACCATATTCGATATGCAAATTTAATTAAAATATTTTCGCTGGAAGTATAGTATTTAAATTCACCAATTTTGTAAAAAAAAATATAAAGTAGTCTTATAAATTTAGGAGTTTAGGTATGCGCTGAATACACTCTATTTTAAAGGATTGCTTGAATATTTGGTCTCCCGTGGTATTTCCAGACCACTAATTTTGAAAATTGCAAGAAAAAAATTTCGCCCCCTCCCCCCCCCCCCCAATAATTTTGAAGATGTGCGCCCCTGGTGAAAATATACTTTTTTTTGTATATTTTGGCTTATAATACTTTCTACAATCATCTTGAGTATGAAATATTTATTAAAAAAAATAAAACGTATTATAAAATCTTTTGAAAATTTGTATGATAGAAGGAACCAAAAAATGGATCAAACAAATAATTAAAAAAATATGTATCTTGACTAAATGGAAGATCTACCATGTTCTAATGAACAAGGGAGTGGTTTAATTATATAATAGATGCTTCAAAAAGATTTTGACTGTGAAAAAGAAGTTCCTCTTTTACAAATGAAAAATATTTAAATCTATAGCGTATCCTATAGGATTACAATTAACATTTAGCTAAGATGGATAGGAAATCTGAAAATTTAGAATAGGTCAGATTTATCAAAAATGGCACAGATGCCAATATGTGAGAATTTAGTCACTATCAAGATATTTTTAATTTAAATTGAATTTGTCCATCTTTTTCCTTTTGCGTCAAAGAAATAATTTTTTAGATGAAGAACGTGGACAACTTTTTGTAATTGAACAATGAACATCACGGATGATTCATCAGAAAAAAACCTTTGAAATGAGATTGGTTGACAAATATTCAGGCCTGATAATAAAATACACGATACTGATTAACCGTTTAACCGCCAATGGTCCACTTTCCCTCTGTAAAATCAATTAAAAAAAGAAACTGAAAGAAAAAAAAAAAAAAAAAGTTAAAAAGTCTAAGATCAAGAAGATTCTTTAATCAGTATGGTTTGAGAGAGGAAAAAAGTAATTTTATCATCATAAAAAATTTTTCGAACACACATTGAAGAATATAAATTTCTAATGAAAAAAGAGCTACCAAGAAAGGATCATCATGGAATGAATAGCAAAATTACATACTGTAAATTATAATATGACGTAGAGACTACAAGCCGATAACGAATTTGTAGCCAAAAAGATGGAGGTCCTATCGAGTTACATAAGTTACTATAGAATGAAATATTTTCAGTGAATTATCGATTTTTTTGACAGGTTTTATTGATTTTATAAAAAATGACATCACATTTAAATTCTAAATACTTGAAATGTATAAAAACTTTTTATAAGAATAAAAATTTTAATTTTGACATGGGCTGTCATATTTAAATTATTTTGTCAGGTTTGACTAATTTTTTATAAAAAAAAAAAGGAATATAACCAGTAAACACAGCCTACTTGAAAATGGGTATATGTGTGTAAAATGCCATACACGGTAAACTATATCATCTCCCTATACTTTCTATTAAAATCAATTTTTTGACATTTTTGATTAATTTTCATAAAAAAATGAAACCACTGAATTACGCATGCTTAAAAATGGGTGTATATATGTAAAAAACTTTATATTATTACTTAGATAAAAAGTTTCTATTTAAGATGAGCTATCATATATAAATCAATGCTTTGATAACTTTAATTGATTTTTATAAAAAAAAATGAATATCACCGCTGAATTCAGCATGCTTGAAAATGGGTGTATATGTGTAAAAAACATTATATAATTATTTGGATAAAAAGTTTCTTTTTTGAGATGAGCTGTCATATGTAAATCACTTTTTTGACAGGTTTGAATGATTTTTATAAAAAAAAAATGAATATCACCACTGAATTCAGCATGGTTGAAAATGCATGTGTGAAAAACATTATATAATTATTTAGATTAAAAGCTTCTTTTTGAGATGAGCTGTCACATTTAGATCAATTTTTTGACAGTTTGATTGATTTTCATAAAAAATGAATATCACCACTGAATTCAGCATATTTGAAAATGGGTATACATGTGTAAAAAACTTTATATAATTATTTAGATAAAAAGTTCCTTTTTGAGATGAGCTGTCACATTTAGATCAATTTTTTGACAGGTTTGATTGATTTTCATAAAAAATGAATATCACCACTGAATTAATAAGTAAACTAACTATAAGAAATTGCTAAGTTATAATTTCAAGCTTCATCTATTTGCATTAATTTTTTACTAACTATAAGAAATTGCTAAGTTATAATTTCAAGCTTCATCTATTTGCATTAATTTTTTTCCAACTTCCCATTTTGAAGCTAAATTATTGTGTCATGAAATTTTTTTTAAATAAAAAACAAGTGGATACTTTATTCTTCGTTAATATGTAAAATGTTGCATAAACACGTGTTTTATGTTATTAAAATTTACTTAATTCTTATGAAAACGATTTTTATAGATATTGAACCGTTTTTACCAATATACCGTGCCAAGAAAAAGTTTTCATTCATAACTAAATATTATATTACTTTTGTCATTTCCATTTTAAAAAATATTTTTATGAATTAAATGGTAAAGATATTAACATATAAGTATGAATTTTTATATTAAACTTTATAATTGTTCTATTTAAATTCATAGAAAAATTTATATTAAGAACATCACAATTAAACCTTAATTTCTCTGCAAGACAAGTAATGAAGGAAGATAAAGAAAATATTTCAATACATACAATAAAAAGTATTCCTAGAAAATTTTTTTGAATGTTGTATTGCAGTTAAAAACCAAGTTTAATGAAAGTTAAATTAAAAAATATCATGGACAAAAGAAATAGTAATATTGAGTATGTCAGATAAGCAAAAACAATTTTCAGCCATGAAGATCGAGCCTTATTCATATGGACGCAAATATGTTAGAAGACCTAAAGGAATGAAATATAATAAACGTTACATCAAAGACCATGAAGGATACCATGATATTTTCAAAGGATTTACTTCTCAGTGATGGTTAGAAAACTCTTGTACGGCACTGTATAGAGGTGACCTTTAAGGTGCAATTTTGAGAGGTTTTTACTGTTATCGAAAGTTATACGAGAAAAATGATTACCCTATTATACCATATTGCTAATACAATATAACTATAAATAAAATATTTGTTTGCGTTTACATACATTGTGACTTTATAAAACAAATCCATTACTTTCAAATTTAAACATTAGAATACATTCAGACAGAATACACATATAAATAACTAAAAGAAGGCACAGCCAGAGATACTCTACCTAGCTTGTTTTTCTTCTTTCATCGTTTCGCTATATAGAGCAAATAAATAAAGTATCAAGGTTATTTGTCGGAAACGTTTATAGTCTTTCTTCTAGATACAATTTTTCGATTTTCTTTCCTATAAAGTTTGGTGTTTCACTTACATTTATTTACGTAAAACAAAATTCTTGTCATAATTTCCTTTGGCAACTGAAGTGATCGTAATTGCCTAGGATTAGATTTCGTATTGACCATGACTATTCCGTTTTTCATCATTTAATTTTAATGGAGAGAGTTTGCGGAAAAGGTATTTATTGTTAAACTTACTATTTTAAACTAGTTTTAATATTTAATAATTGCAGAGCAAAAGATTAATTAGGCGTACATTAGGTAAAAAACAAATTTTACAATAAGGTAAAAATTAAAAGTAATGAATTTTGCTTCCACAAGCCATTAAAGCAGGGGTAGGCAACCTCCGGCCCGCGGGCCAAATATGGCCCGCCAAACATTTTCATCCGGACCGCCGATCTTTTAATTTTAGTTAATAGAATCTGGCCCGCATACCTACAAGAAATTAAAATAAGATGTTTTTTGATTATCAGCATTAGTACTATATAATAATAAGGTTGCATTGCAGCCCATTTATGTATTTGTTTTCGTACTAGACGAGCTATATTTTACAAGAAATCTTATTTATATGTTAGACAGAGCATGTGTTTGGTAGAGACTGATTTATCATACACATCTGATATCAATTGTAATGGAGTATTTGCAAGAGAGCAAACATAACAACAGATGCCCACTGCGCTAAACTGTATCATAATATACTCATGTAGCAACTAAATTTTAATTTTTTAATTCTACAATAATCAAAGAAGATTAAGCTTTGTGATATTTTGTTTTTTTGTATAATAATAATTTTTATTCAAGCTAATGTCTGTCGTCCCGCCTGTTAAGAAGAGAAAGGTTGATCTCGAGGGTAGAACGTTCAACCCTAAGTGGGAAAGGTATTTTTTCATAGAGCGCTTTGGACATGCACAATGTCTCATATGTTTGAAAAAATTAGCTGTTCTAAAAGAATACAACGTAAGACGTCACTGGGAGACAGAACATGGCTCTTCAAAGTTCGCTTCGATGTCTGCTGTTGAACGAAAAGTTTCAATTGATAAACTGAAAAGCAACCTGGAGAAACAATTTTCTCTTTTTAACAAGCAGAATGTTGAGGCGGAAAATGTAACATGCGCCAGTTACGAAGTCTCCAAAATCCTCGCTTACCGAATGAAGCCATTCACAGATGGAGAAATCATTAAAGAATGCTTTCTTGCTGTAGTGGATTCCATTTGTCCCGAACAGCGTTCTGCCTTTGAGAAAGTGAGTCTTTCTTCCCGTACTGTTTGCCGCCGCATTGAAGATATTTCCGACAACGTAAACGACTCACTTAAAACACGTATCTCGAAATTTGAAGCATTTTCTCTTGCTTTGGATGAAATCACAGACAGAAAGGACACAGCACAGTTGTCTATTTTTATTAGAGGTGTTACTCAAGATCTTCAAGTTTTTGAGGAATTCCTCCAACTTATCCCACTTCGCGACACTGTCATGGGACAAATTATTTTTTCAGCGTTGCTTCGATGTGTCGACGAGTACTCTTTGGATCTTTCCCGTCTTGTATGTTTGACAACTGACGCTGCTCCAGCAATGGTTGGAGAAAAAAAAGGCGCAACTTCGCTGCTTATTCGTCATTGTGAAACTGCTGGATACACTCAAACTATTCATAAAATCCAATGTATCATCCATCAAGAGACATTGTGCGCCAAGTCTGCCAATCTCGCTGATGTAATGTCTATTGTGATTAAGATTGTAAATTCCATCTTATCCCGAAGCCTTAACCATCGTCTTGGGTATGCGATCTACAGCAAGAAATTGCTACTTTTTTACATCAAAAAATCTTCCATACGCTGAAAATTTCTCAGATCCAAAATGGCTAGCTCGTTTGGCCTTTCTTACGGACATAACAACATATCTGAACTCACTAAACTTAAAGCTGCAAGGTAAAGGCATTCTTGTCACCGACATGTTTGCGCAGATTACAGCCTTTGAGGTTAAACTGCGCCTTTGGGAAGCTCAATTGACTTCAGGACAATTTACACATTTTTTTCATCTTGTTGCATGTGTTCCTGCGAATATAGACCAGGACGCCTGCGTTAGTGTTATCAAAATACTGCGTGAAGAATTTGCTACCCGTTTTGCAGCACTAAGATTGTTAAGTACAGACTTCAAGATTTTTACTTCTCCATTTGACTTCAATGTGGAAGACGCTCCTGCATCTCTGCAGATGGAGTTGGCGGAACTACCGTGCGATGAGAAATTGAGAGCAAAGTTCAGCTTGTCATCTCCTCTATTTTTCTTTCAAAATTTTGTTTTTCTTAATAGAAAACAGCACCAACAGTCTCATTGATTTGTAGTTTTGAATAAATTACTTTGTACTATTTTGTTTTTACCAATTATTATCATTTAATGATAAAGCATGTAAAAATGTATTATATATATTATAAAAATTAAAGTAAATCTGATATTTTGCTTCTTTGGCCCGTGAGCTCATTTCAAATGTACCATCTGGCCCTCACCCTGAAAAGATTGCCTACCCCTGCATTAAAGTCTCTGTTAAGTGCATAGATAAGTTATATCATCTATATTCGTAAACATTTAGAGGTCAATCCATTTAAAATATATTAGGTGTATCTTAAGGGGGACAAAAATAATGTAGCAAAGTATCATTACTTTTATTTTTCAGAATATAGTTGACCATTCTACTAATTATATAAGTTTTATTGTTGCATTGCTGACTGTTAAGATATAATGAAACTTTTTCATTTTAATTCAATGGCTACAACAGGATCAGATCCAAGGTTTTGGCTCCAAGGCAATCCATTACAAAGTTTTTCAATGTCACGACTGCGTACATGTAAAGATGCTTTATTTTTGTTGCAACATTTTTACATAAATGAAAAACAGAATATTGCTGTGAGCCAGAATGAAGCATGCATGAAAATTAAAGAAGTTTGAAATCATGCTAAGATCCCAACTATGCTTTTAAAATTATATCATCGATACAAACAGAAATAGACACGGTGATAGTGACATAACAAAAGAACACGTTTTCCAAGCCGATATTGAAGAGCTATTTGACATTGCGACAAAAATGCAATGCCGATAATGGTTAATTTGGAAGACAAACATTTTTTCACTATGCAGCGGAAAAGTGTTGTGATCTAGCACGAGTGGTGCGGATAAAAAAATAGTTTTCTTGAAATCAGGAGGCAACAAAGAAAAAAGAATCTATTACAATGGCTAGATATAAAGCAAGGTGAATTGAATAGAACAGGATAAGTAATCCACTTTCATTTTTCTTCTTCATCGCCCTCATCAGATAAGGAATATCAGCCATCAGTTTCGATTCTATCTTCTTAATCACTACCTTAAAAACGTGCTAGAAAAACTAATATTGTCAAGTCTCAGGAAGTCATTGAAGCCCTAATTAAGTTTGGAATAAATCAAAAAAGTTTTAAAGCTCTGCGAATTCGATGTCATTCTTTTAGCTTTAAGCTTGGATATTGTGCGTGTGCAAACATTGTCACAACATGGAGCTTGCAGCTTACGCATTGTTTTACAGTTATTAAATTGATTACTTAGGTTATCACTTATGAATCACTTATCAATCGATATTCAATAAACCTGTCAAACTAGTCTTGTCAACTCACTTGTGAGAGCTGTCAAAAGAAAGTCATGAAGCATGCGTAAATTTATTTTATTCTCAATCAGCATCTCTTTCGTCTTAACAAATCACAGCTAGTACATCAATCGTATTGATTGCATTTTCTTTAACACATCCCATCTCATTCATTTTCAATGCGTGAGTTTGCTATGGCTCCAGGTCGCTTTCCTCTTTCCTTGGAGAAAAAGATTGAGGTCATCAAAATGCATAATCAGTACAAGATGAGTGCCCGCTCCATCGCCGAGAGGCTTAGTTTCCAAGGTCATCGTTGTGGTCGAACACAGATTCTCAACATTATCAAGCGCAAAGCTGAGTGGTTAGAAGAAATTGAAAGTAACGTGCCTCTCGATCGGAAGAGGAAAATAAGGAAACTATGAACTAAACATCGTACTTTACCAGTGTTTTAAGGACACAACAGCACGTGTGCTGCCAGTTAGTGGACCGCTTTTGCAAGAGAAGGCTCAATCAGTCGCAGTTGAACTTGACCTGAAGAACTTCAAAGCTTCCAACGGATGGTTAGAGGCATTTCGGCTACGTCACAATATTGTTTTTGGCAAGATGAATGGAGTAAGTGGTGGAGTGGACAATGCTGTTATCACTGAGTGGATATCAAAATTACCAGAACTTTACGCAAGCTACGAACTCTGCAATATTTACAACATGGATGAGACGGGTCTCTTCTTTCGTCAGTTGACTCAACGCTTCATCTGAAAGGTGCCGATTGCTCGGGAGGAAAAAGGTGAAAATGGCGTATCACTGTCATGTTATGCGCAAATGCCCCTGGAGACAAAGAACAGTTGGTGTTTATTAGCAAGTCAATCAAGCCACGTTGCTTTGGACGAATCAATAGGAATGACCTCCCGGTGGATTATCACGCCAACAAGCGGGCATGGATGACAAGTAATCTCTTCGAAGTATACATGCGTAAGCTGGATGCTAAGAAGGGTCGACAAAAAAGAAACATTCTCATGATCCTGGACAATGCTCCATGCCATCCTCAACTTCATCTGAAGAACATTAAGCTACTCTTTTTGCCTCCCAACACCACTTCTGTCACTCAGCCCATCGACCAGGGCATCATTCAAGCGACCAAACTAAAGTTCAGGAAACGTCAACTGAAGCATATTATTAGCCAGATGGAGCAAGATCCTGCGATGACCGCGCCAGATCTCATGAAGAAGTCCGACATCTTGCATGTTTACAGGATTAGTAGATCATGGTCGGATGTAGATCCTAACACTATCCGGAAATGTTTCAGCAAATATGGCATCGGATCTAAGGACTCTAAGACAGAACATGCTGAAGAAAATGCCGATGAGCTCGAAACTGTCTGCAGAGAGCGTCTTCAAGTAGCATTTCAAGAACTTGTTGAGGTTGATGCCTGCCTGGCCACGACGAACAATGAGCCAGTTTTGACCGTTGAGGACTATCATCAAAGAATCGTTAGCCAAGATATAGTCAAAGACAGCGACGATGAAGTTGAGGAGTCTCATCCACCTGCGAAATCATCTATCTGTAATTTTTCAGAGGCCAACAAATGCCAGCAAGTGCAGATCTTTGCACTTTTGCTATTAGCAAAAGGTATGGAGAATTTGGAGGATGCCATCCTGAATGAGCAGCAAAGTCAAATGCAGCAAGCAAAGCAGAAGACAATATTAGATTTTTTCAAGAAGACGTGAAATTCAAATCAAATTGTTTTCATAAATTTTGTTAAAAATAAAATTGTAATTAAATTCGAATAAATTGTTATTTGTAATAAATAGTTTAAATAATCAATCTCCACAATTTATGTTTTTTTTTCTGGCTAAGGTTTGCTACAATGCATGTACGATGCATGCGCATACACTTTTAAAAGTTAATACACTACGTACGGAAATTCAAATTGGTGGCCAAACTGCGTATAGCGGCCACCTGTCTATAGCAGTCGCTTTTTTTGTTTCCCTTGAGTGGTCACTATAGACAGGTTTGACTGTATATTGTTTTCTAGGAATACTATTCGACGCTACCTCATGAGCAAGTTGCAAAAAGAGCACATGCAGCAATCAGCAGATATTTCTGTTATCTTTCAGAATCTGTCAGGAACAACTTTTTTGATGACTGAATCGAAAGGGAATATAGTAGTACTAACCTGCAAGACATAAAGAAAGAAAACTTTCCAAGGCGTATTGTGATAGATGATGAAACTCATGTCAGTAATGTTGCGTCATTTGTTTATAATCGAACATTGTATATTTTTGATGTTCAGAATGGTAAAGAAAGAACACAACAATTCGAAAGCATGGAAAGAAAATGAAGTGTTCATTACAATGAAAAATCGTGCTAAAATAATGACAAAAATAAACCTTGTGGAGAAGATTTATAAACAAATTTAATTTTTGGACCACCTTTTGTATATCATTACCACTCGTTCACAGGTGGCGTAGTATTGGAAGCCTAAGTTCTGATCCACTTGTCCTCACTATTTATGAAAGATTATTCCTCCCTTGGTTAATAACCCAAAAAAAATTTAAAATTTGACAAAAGATCAAAGGTGACCCTGAGAGTAAAAAGGTTGAGAACCACTGTATTAGAGAATAAAATATACTTTTATTAGTGATGTAGCAGTCCCAATTTTTTGACCGATTCCGATTACCTTATACAATGCCTAAACCGATAGTTGAATAAATTGGGAGTAGTGAATGTGTGTGATTTTAAACTGGCATGCATAAATTGATAAAGAAGTATTGTAACAAAATTTAAATCGTAGCGAATTCCAGTATATAGTATAGCTTCGTTTTCATGGAACATAACGTATCGTATGCCTACTGAAGCATTTGTGCTTTTATTTTTACAACAAAAAGGAATACGCTTTTTTTCTCAAAGTAATACTATATTTAAAATTTACAGAAGTATTTGAACAAAATGAAAGTGTCATTTTATTCTACCTCTTCGGCTCAAGAAATCACGAATAATAAAAAAATAGCCCATGCCGATCTAATCGGATACCACTAGATATTAATATATAAAATATTCATGAATCAAGAAATATGATTAAAGTCATACAGTTAGCATTGATAAAGCAAGCCAAGATGTCAAAGAAATCAATGGGTATATTGGAAATAAAAATCGTTCTTCCTATAAAAAAATGAATTTAGTAAAAAATATTCGTCATACGACAAGTTATCTTCACAAAATGAAAATTAAATTTTAGTCAGCATTAGCAATGACATTAAAAATTGAAACATAAGTGGATAACTTGTCATTGTTACATTAGCAAACTTGCCTTATGCGGTCGAGTAAAAAAGACGATGTACCATAGCGGTAAAGCTGAAAGAGGAAGGAGTTTTATTACATAATTTTCTTAAAATATAAATTGCTTACGTTTGTGTATGTTCTAAAATGATAAAAAAAAAATACCTCCTTTGCTAGACCCTTTATCAGTAATTTTGTTGATCAACTTAACATCAAATATAAAATTAATTATAATCAGTAGATAAAAAAATATACAAAATAACAACCTATTTACTTATGACAATAGTTTCATCAGTTTAGTATGAAGCAAACGCTCTAACCGTCCTACTATGTTGGATTGAAAAAAAATTAAGCAAATAATGTTCGGATAACCTAAGAATTTTAGTCTTCATTTTTATTTATCCTGTCTGTTTTTATATATGCATGGATAAAAAACTTTACACTCAACTGTTTGTGATAACTAGAGAGAGGAAAAAATGATTTAAAAAACTTTAAAAATAGTGAAGAAAAAAACCGTATTCATGACGTTCAGTGTTGTAGAAAAATAATATAATTAAAAATATTTTCAGACTTGAAAATTATATCTATTAGTAGTAGTTTCTTCCTAAAATAATCTCTCCTCTATCTTGGCCGCTGAAGCTTGGTAATTTTGTAATTTAGATAAAGACTAATTCTATGATGTCCAGCCGGATCGGTTAATAAACGTAAAAATGATTTCTTTCGATATCAAATTCGTTTGAATGTTAAAAATCAATAACTTTTGTAAGTCTTTCAGGACTTATATGTTCTTTGATATCTGATCACTGTTCTAAAATTGTAGATATTTATAGCCAAAAATAATTTTTTTTATTTGTTGTCGCTTATATTATCGATATTACAATGATTTTTAATTTTATATATGAAAGATTTTAAATGCTATAAAATTTGAAATTCTGGAAATTAAGTTCGAGGAATCTAATTCCAAGAATTAATTTCCTTGAGAAAATTTCTTACTTTACAGCAGGGGTTAGGGTTAGGGTTAGGGTCTGAAAAGTTTTTTTTAATTTTTAACTGATATATTAGTGTGAAAAATCAAGATAAAAAACTAAAAAAATTATTAGGGGTTCGCCTAAGGCTGAAAATTTTAAAGGGGTACTTGGTGAAAAAAAGGTTGGGAACCTCTGCTTTACAGTATTCAATTAAGTAAGTAATTAATGGCTTCTCAAGTGTTGATTGATATCAATACATCTGTCAATATTTTGCCTGAAATATGCTTGGTCAATTATTAAAAAAACTTGTTTTTTAATTAAATTTTTGCATTAACTATTAAAGGTGTGATTTACTTCTAGAATGCTCTCACAAAAAAATCTTTACTAAAAGTATTTGTAACACACTTAGCATATGTGCTTTTGGAAGTTTAATTTTCAAAAGAAAAGAATTTGTTTTTCTTTTATGAAACATAATTTACAGAAAAACTGTTATTTGATTAAGAAAAATAAAATAAATTCGAGAAAATCATCAAAACTTATTATGGATAAGAAAAAAGAAGGCACTTTTTTTGTCTTCAAAATGTATTACAATATTATAAAATTGCTTTAACCCATTAAGTACCAGAGAAATCAGACGATATTTAAAAAAACGCAGACGATTTATATTCAAAGTCATTGAAAAAAGCAGACGAAGATTAAATTACTTATGTCCCAAATGGGAACATTGGGAATTAATGGGTTAAATTAAGTGCTTTCTTTATTTAAAAAAAATTTGTTTTAATTCTTTTTTTTTTAATTGAAATATAAAATGTTCCCAATAAACCTTTCAATTTTATTTTTTGGAATTTGAATATTTCAAAGAGCACAAACAGTAAATATAATTTTATTGAGTTGATATAAAATTGACTTTTTTTGAAGTAAAAAACTTCAAAACAGCTGCCAAATATATATATACCAAATTGATACAAAAAATTCGGATTTTTTCGAGTGGAAACAAAAATTAAATTTATTGGCTAACACTAGGAAAAATATATGAATTTATTGTTACAACACACTCTCCATTTAATTTCTTAACATGATTTTATCTAAAACTGACTAAAAAAAATTAATCAAGTCAAAAATTGTGAAAAAAACATCAGAGTCCTGCGGGGAGCAATTTAGTAAGTCAGAAAGGCCCTCCAAGAAGAAAAGGGTGGGGACAAGGAAGGTTCACAAACATGTTATTTGTAAAATTATTGAAATATATGACCTTTCAAAAGAAAATAAATTTTAAAAGCTTAATTAAATAACTTAATATTCCCAAATTTAACTTGATCCAAATTCATTCTTTTATTCGTAAACAATTTGATTGGAACTAAAAATTCTTTCTGATTTTGACGGACTAGCTGGTGTTATTAACTATTTCTTACCAAACTAGATAAAAACGGTAAAGCTTTTCCTTTCCTTCCACCAGGTCAAAATGTCTCTTTTTTGTATCTTGGAAAGCTTAATACCTGCCTAATTATTCCAATAATTTTTGATTAGCGTTGAGAATATATTTTTATAACTATTTTTCAATTTGGTTGTAGAAGAAATTTTAACATCCTCACAACTACCGTTCAAATAATTAACATTTCTTTCGGAGACTAGTACATTAGTTTTGTTGCAATAAGTTTCTAGACCAATTTTCATATTTTAAAATAAACGGAAATCTTTTTTAGCGCTTCTTTTATCTTTTATGAAAAAAATGGAACTATTATTATTTTCGTCTTTGATCAACTGCTTCATACAATCATTATGGTAAACGTCCTTCAATGATAACATTTATCGTTGGTGTTTTTTGGCTTCTCATAGTTCTTCAAAGGGTTTATAAATATGGTAAAACAGTAAAGAACACCTGTATAAAACATGCTTATAGTAAGTAGGATTAATTATAATATCAAAAGAAAGTGACTAATAGAATGAGCAAAGTCAAAAACAAGGTAATAGCAATGCCCTTTAGAGAAACTTAATTACAAGCATATGGTTTTAGTGAATCTTTTTTACTAAATAATAAAAAACTAGCGTTTATAAAAATAAATTTTTAAGTTGCGAGTATTGCTGGCGGGAATTAATTCTTCCCTGATTACGGGAAACATGGTTCCAGCACAACTCTCGAAAAAACACGTTTCACTAGTATGTCATTGTCCTATCACAAGAAATAAAATCAATATATTCATATGAGCATGCATTCATAACGATCTCACATCTGAACATCTCTACATTCAACTTGATAATGCCGAAAAAATACAAAATATTCCTTAAATTATCACAAAACTGCAAGATCTCAAATCCAATAAAAAACAAGATCTTAAAAAGCGTTTTATTCGCCATTTACTACATTATATTATATTTCAGGTTTAAATTTCTTTTGAATTCTAGTAATCAAATTTTTAAAAATGTCTTTAGACAGTTTTTCTAAATAGTAAATTTTATCTCATTTCCCATATTCATTAACCCCGAATTTCAAGATGGAATGAGATGATAAAATGGGTAGTTTGATTTGATTAGAGAGTAAGTTTCAATTCTACGTAGGTTATTAGTTATGAAAATATTGAAATAGTATTGATCGATCGTTAATCATCTCACATAAAAATCAAAAATGCGGTACGAGACTATAGCATATTCGGACAAATTTAGAGTTTTTTTTAAATATTTTTATAAAGTCAAACTTCTGAGTATAAATATTTACACGTTATAAAGCTTTTTAAATAGAAAGTTTTAGTTTTGGATTATATGATACTGTTGTTAACTAATTTCTTATGTCAAAAGCTTTTGTTACTATATGCATGTTATATTATTCTTTATCACGGTGCGACAATAACCTATTAGTTTGCTCCGCCATGTTATATCTTAAACTGGTTTTTTTAAATAAATAAATAAGAAGAAAATGAAGAAAGCAAATAATCTCACTTGCAATATAGGATATATTAAGGATAGGATGAATGCGAAATTGAAATTTAAGAAGAGATTTGTTAAATAAAATGATAGTGGCTCCATCCCTAAAAGTGAAAAAAATATGTATAAGAATTTCAATATAGGGATGCTTTACCGTATAAATCTGAGCCTTTTTGTGAAAAAACGTTGTATAGAATGATCTTAAGGGGAGGATACACAATTTTACGATAAAAGTAAAAATCTATGCAGATGATTGGTGTCTAAAAATGAAATATAACTAAGCTTAAATACACACAAATATTCTTTGGTTTATTTCTACAACCACCCTCATTTAATAAATTTTTACATTCGCTTGCTCAATCTTATTTGTTCAGAGTAATCGTATTAATCTTTCTGATTACGCCAGAAAACTAGAACAAAAATACGTAAAAAACAAATTATGAAAGGAAAATGATTTATCAACTATATTCTTCATATTCCCATATCGCGTATACCTTTTTGGGGGTACTTAACCCTTTCGTGAGGAGTGTATCATATATGATACATAAACAATTTTACCTTCGTCTGCTTTTTCAAATAGTTTTGTATATGAATCTTCTGCTTTTTAATAAATATCGTCTGATTTTTCTGGTCACGAAAGGGTTAACTAGCGGTAGCATAATCACTTACTTAAATCTTATACCAAAGTCTTACTTTCTAGCTAAAGCGAATTCTAGATTACAAAAGTTTTTCTCCTTTATTATTATTGCATGTGTTTATAATTTTTTTAATGGGTATTTTGAGGAGCCTTTCTACCAATTGAAACAAGAATTAAAAATACTGAAATATGTTAATTTATTTTACATCACTTCAGTACTGAAAAAATGGGTTTTTCATCCTAAGGGAACATGATTTTTCAATTTTTATTTATCCAGGTAAGGTGAATTATATTAACAGTGAGTATAATGTTTTCTTCCATATTGATGCTACGCTATAAATATAAGTTCAAATAAATCACTAAATTATAGAGTAATAACTTTTTGTAATAAGTTTCTGAAAGAAACAAGGTTTTGTGAAAAATGTTTTTATAGATTTAAAATATAGCTCCAAAACTATTTTCTAAATATTTATCAGATGGAATATAACGTGAATTAACCACTCAGTCTATTCTTTACTCATCAATCCATCTATGTGCAGCCCTTCTTTTCTTTCTCTTTACGTTTCTTTCGATATTCATCACACTTTATTCTTCATTTCTTTTTTGTGCGTATATGCGCTATGTTTATGTATACAGTGAAACCACGAGGAGTATCAAAACAATTAGCGCGCCTATCCAATGAAAGAAAAAACGAAGGAAAGTATTCATGTATCCGAACAATTTTTTGGCTGTTCGCATACTTGCGGTTCTACTGTACTTACTAGTCATAATTTTATTATTCACATAACATAATACAATACTAACATTTCAAACATACATTTGTCTTTATATTTCTAACAGGATGTATGCATATACTAGCAGCCATGTCGCTTTCTACACCCCATTCCAGATTTTGATCTTTTATTTTTATTATACACAAATTGAATTTTTCAAATCATCTCCTCACAATCGTATGTTGAATCATGATTATATATATTCCACCTGTGCTAAATAAACTTTGTCCTTGTTATAATGCATACTGTTTTATATACCTAAGTAAATATGCACAGTGTACACCTACCTTAATTTAGCAAGATATCAAGCCCTAATTAATTAACATTTTCTCCATTACGTGTATTGGAATATTTCTGTTATAATCTAAATTTCGATTTAAAACGATTTAACCACAATAATCATACTCTTCAAATACTTGAAATACTCCCTGTAATGTTAATAAATAGTCTCCTATGCTTGCTTTACTACTAAATTTGCCTAATGTTGGTTTAAATAATTACCTAAATATAACCTCAGTAGGTTATTTGTTGTGATATCTGAATCAGCTGAGTGATTTATGTGAAAACCTTAAAAGACTTACAGATATTATAATGAAGGAAATAATGCTGATTTTCAAGAGAAAGAAAAGGCCTCTTCTTTTCATTGATAGTATGTAGAGTGCAATGGGAATCCTAAATAATAAAAGTTAACAAAATATAGCATCAAGCGCATTCTATCTAGTTTAACACGATTCTTAAAGCTTTTTTCAATATAAATGATTACAATTTTTTAATCATAAAATTAAAAATATTAGCAATAAATTTGTATTAAAAAAACTGTTCACACTCATTGAGGAAACGTATGGATTGAATGTAGAGTATCAGAAAGGCTAAATATAGAGTATAAAATATATACTCTATATTGAATATAGAGTATCAGAACTAAAAAGGAATTCGCTCAGGCATAAAAAGTTTAGCAAGAAACGTGTATATCGAAAGTAAATTAAGAGTTGGAATGTGTATTATATAGTATTTCATAGCCAAATTAGTAAAAAAGAACTTTATGCTTGTATCTATGAGCAGTGAATCTGAAAAGATGGGAATCGTACACAAGACCATCAGATTCAAAGCAAGACTTTAAACAACCTTACTCAAGCAATGAATAATACCCCCTCTTGATTCAAAATATTAGCTATGATACTGTACTCACTAGAGCAGCGTTTCTCAATTGGTGTTTCGCAAAAACTCCCAAGGATTCAAGGAGAAATAGTAAGGTATTTTTTACATTTATGATTTGATATTTTAATGAAAACTTTTTAATCAGGTATAATAAAGGAGTTGTAGGAATCTTATCTAGCACTACTAATAAATATGATACCGAAGTTTTCTCAAACTAGTACTAATAATATTTTTTTTCATCATAGTTTAGGTTTTAATTATCATATATTTTTAGAAGGACAACATTTAAGACAATTTATATTGCTTTTTTTCATTACATTAATTGAGAATCCTTTTTTGTCTTTAACCTAATTCCTTTTCTTTTACTGTGATAAAAATATACAAAAATATTTTTTATGTAGGATTCTTTGAACGATTTAATGTATCCTAAGGGTTACGCAAAGGTAAAAAGGTTGAGAAACACTGCACTAGAGCATTGAGCGGTGAGGGTATACGCAACAAGGAATGCGGGCACCCACATACCATTTTTGCAGGGCGGTGCGGCTGCGGGAATGGAAACACTGAGTTTGGGTATATAATATTTTGCTATATCTACATTAACACTGATATAAAGTGTAAGTTTATTCGTGATATAATTTTAAAATTAAATTTAGTCTTAAACACACTGTTCGATAAAAAGATTTTCGGATAATGGCCACCGACGTAGCCAGTTGAAGAAAATTTAGTCCAGCTGGTTAAATGTAAATGAAAGATTGACACAAATGAAACTTTCTTTTGCGAAGAATAATTTATTGGTATTAGTTCTTATCGGAATATACCAAAATTGAGAATGATACTAAAAATTGTATGTAAATTTTTATTATTTCCTTTTAAAAATTTAATTTAATTTCACTCACTAAAGACGATGATTAAAAACTTATTACAGCAACATATTTATCATCAAATTGGAACATCACTAAAAAAGAAAGAAGAAGATTGTGATGGCAGAAAAGAGTCAATGTATTCAAATGATATTTCAAGGCACGAGTCATCAGATTCAAGACAATAAATCCTTCAAATGTTTCCAAATCCAATGTTCCAATGTTTCCAAATAAATCCTTCAATATGTTTTTCAATAGTGTGTAAAGACGTTCTATTTGAGTTATTATTACATGTAGAAAGTTTTGAAAAAAAATATTGCGACTTAGCAATTTAAGCTAACTTAGCTATTAAGGGAAAAGATTTCTGGAAACAATTCTGAAATTTTTTGTCAAAACTTTCATATATATCATTAATATTTTTTGAAGAGTAACAATATTGAAAATTGGTAATTGACAGATTAGATAAAAAATAAGTATTTTTATTGGAAATATATTTATATTTCTTATATAAATATATTTTTTATATAAGAACTGAAAATTTTCACTTATAAATGCTCTTGTATATTTACTTTTACTTTTAGAAAAAGGTAAAATTAGCAGGTAAGCACAATGATCACTTATATTAAAAGTATTAATATTATGTAATTGATTTGTAAAAATATTATAATTAAAGTTTTAGATTTGGATAATCGAGTTGGCTTCGATATAGTTGGAAGTAATCCATAAGTTAGCATTTAACCGTTTTCCTTCCAATGTTCCTTTAAAGGAACATTATTTTTATTTGATTACTAAGTTAAATTATAATGAAAATTTTTAGAAGAAAAAATATATTTGTTTAATTTAACATTTTTAAAAAGAAATTAGTTTATTTTTGTTTGATATTTTTCCGAAATGATATAAAATTAAGGAATTTATTTTTTGCTTATTTTTGTCAAAAAAATAATCTAGTTTTTTGTCTTATTTTTCCAATCTACACTTGTACATTAAATTTTTCAAAAAAAAAGATTTAAAATAACTAACTTCATTTTAATTTTGCTTAAAGTAAGACTTTGAGCAAGTTTTATTGATAAAACATTTTTGCTGTTCGCCCCCCCCCCCCGCTTAAAGGAACATTGGAGGGTTTACACTTATCTTTCTCTCCCTATCTATACAGGTTTATATACATACTATTCTGAATAAATATATATAAAATTATATATGTATTAAAAATATTTTCAAAAATATACTTTATCAATTTTTAGATAAAATTTTTAAATGGAAAGTTTCAAAAAGGTTACTACTTTACCTGAAGCTTATGACTATCTTGTAAATCAAAGTGTAAAAAATATCATTATTCTTCCTCCTAATTGTTCAGCTGAAAATGTGAGCGAAACCGAAGAAGTATACAGCGATAAAGAAGACGAGTTTGAGCCAGCTGGAGAAATTGAAATAGAATTTGATGGGGATGTTGTTGAAACAAAGCCAAGAAAAAAACGTTCCAAGCTTGAAAACGTTGAATGGCACAAGAATCGAACATTTTTTTCTCAAATGGCAGAAGATGATCTAGAAATCAAAGAAAAAATTTCGGAAATATGTGAAAGCTGCCCTTTTCTTCTATGGAAAAACTACTTCTTCAAAGATATCATCTCCCTTATTGTTGATCAAACAAACCTTTACGCAAATAGAGATATGAACAATAAAAGTTTCTCAGTGACCGAAGATGAAATTCAAGTTTTTTTTGGGAATTTTGATTTTGTCAGGATATCACAGTGTTCCTGAAGAACATCAATTCTGGTCTACACAACCCGACTTGGGAGTTGCTCTTATTCATAAAAATATGAGCAAAAATCGGTATTTAGAGATAAAAAAAGTATATTCATTTTCCAAACAATTTACATTCTTCAATTGACAGACTCCGTAAAATTTCTCCATTATACAAAATTTTAAATAAGAATTTAATTCAGTTTGGAGTTTTGCATAAGTGCCTTTCTATTGACGAATCTATAGTTCCATATTATGGTCGCCATAGTAAACAATATATAAAAGGTAAGCCAATACGTTTTGGCTACAAAATTTGGTCTATTTGTAGCTCAACAGGATACCCTTACTACTTAAAAATATATCAAGGTAAAGAAGAATTCGCAACAAAGACTCCATTGAGTACTAGGACTCCATTGAGTACAAGAGTAGTGAATGAACTAATAAGAGAAATTTTAAAAGTTTCTACTCCTGAAAAACACGAACTGTACTTCGACAATTTTTTTTCTAGCTATGATTTGATGCTCGATTTGAGAAAAAGAGGTTTGCGCTCAGCGGGAACTATTAGGTGTAACAGAATATCTGGAGCTAGTAGTTTTCTCATGGATGACAAACAACTCAAAAAGAAAGAGAGGGGAACGTATGATTTTTGTAATGATGGAAAAGTTTTTTTTATCAAATGGAATGATAATTCAATTGTAAACTTAGCAAGTAACTGGCTTACTGATGAACCTTTACATGTTGCTAAAAGAAGAAATAAATTTGGCGAAAAAGCAGTAAAGCAACCGCACATTGTGTCTATGTACAACAGAAACATGGGTGGTGTAGACATTATGGATAAATTATTGAGCTCATACAGAACAAAGATTCGGGGCAAAAAATGGTATTGGCCTTTGTTTACAAATGTGCTGTTGAACTTATCCATAGTGTCTGCATGGAAATTTTATTCTTTGATATACGATGAGAAAATGTCTCATTTAGAATTTAGAAGAACAATTGCATTATGCTTGTTCAAATCTAAAGTTGAAAATAAACTTGCTGCCCGCCTCTCTGTTGGAGAAAGGTTGAACATAGAAAGCATACGTCGTGACTTATCTGAACACATAGCAGTGAAAACTTCACAAGGACGCTGTAAAATTTGCAAAAGGAACACAACTAAAATGTGTAGCAAGTGCAATGTGAGGTTACATAATGAAAGTAGAACAGAATGTTTCGATTTTTATCATAAAAAATAAACTTTTGTGTTTTTGTAGTATTTTGTAGAAAACCTCCAATGTTCCTTTAAAGGAACATTGTGAAAAACCATCTAAAATGTATTTTTTATTTGATTCAACTATTTTAATAGAATAAAACACATAAAATATCAGTATTTTAGTTTTTGTAAATGTATTACATACAATCCAAAAATTTTGGTAGGAAAACGGACAGAAAATTAAAAGATTGCTTGTTTGTGTGAATGTTCAAAATATGTATATTAAAGTCTCCAGCGATAAAAAAAATCCATTTTTAACCAATTTAAATAGTCTTCAAGTGATAAAAGAAATTCAGGAATCAAAGTATTAGGTAGAATAATAAGGAAGAAACTTACAAAGTTTATTTATACATAAGAAAACAGAAATTCTATTTTATATATTAGATTATATTTATTGAACCATGGTAAAAACACCGTCGCTCGGAAAATATATCCATTTCAGTTATTAGTTAAATGCAAAAGGAGACATGTTCACAAAAAGTGAGCAAATATGACTTGAATGAGGAAAGTTTGTTGAAGTTTGAAATGCAGTTGGAAGGAAGGATATTGAGAAGTTGGGGACAGAGCGAGAAAGGAGAGGCGAGGAGCTCATTACGTAGAGCTGTCTTCTCAGATTGTACTCGGTTTGATGGAGAGCAGGAACAAACTTTTTGATTGAGGGAGGCAAAGACAATTGACCCGTATTCTAAGTGTGGTAAAATTATAGCTTTGTAATCTTTGTTGAAAAGTTTCTGGGAAGATGTTGACTAAGTAATTTCAGTACAAAAATTTCTTTATTCACTCTTTTGAAGATGTAACTGATATGATGATCAAATTTAAGATGATCTGATAAGACAATGTCCAAATATTTGAAGCTAGGTGAAAAAGGAATGAAATTGTTTAAAAAAGAAATTCCAGCGGGTTTCTGCGACTGTTTTTGTAGAATTAAATTTCTTGTCCCAAATCTTTGACCAATTAAAAACGTTTAGAAGAGCCGGGTTCAAATAACGTGCAGCAAGAGATGGATTCTCATGAGAGATGGAAATCATGATATCCTTTGCATAAGCAGCAGAATAGATTGATATATTATGTTGTAGGAAACATTTGACATCAGAAGAAAGTTTGTCAATTGTCACTAATAGACTATTGGTGAACATGAGGAACAATGTTGGAGCGAGAATACTGACTTGTGGGACCCCGAAGGTAATTTGCACCTTGTTAGAGAGACAGTGACCAACTCCTGTTTGAGTCATATTGTCAAGATAATCAGACAACCAAGCAAAAAGAGAGCCACGAATGCCAAACGATGGTAGGAGGCTGCGAATTGCTTCGTGTGGGACACTGCCAAAAGCATTGCTCAGATCAAGGAATGCGGCGGCTGAAGATTTGCGTTTTTTGCGATTGCATACCCATTTGTGATAGACGCGTGCAATTTGATCTGTGGCGGAGTGGCCTTTGAGGAAACCAAATTGAGATTTATGAATAAGACTATGTTTTGCAAGGTGGGTGTCAATTGAGTCATTTACAATATCTTCCATTATCTTCGCAATACACGATATCAGAGATATAGGTCTGTAATTTGATGGATCAGAAGGATCGCCATTATTTATTATAGGCCATTTTATGCCTATAATAAAGTAATTGAAGAGATAAAAAATTGAAAACTAATATTAAATAATATAGAGTTCAAATCTCTAGACTACGATAAATTTATATATAAAGTGCAGACTTTGAGAAAACATAATTAGAATTGCACAATAGATGGATTATTGTATAAAAATAAGGGGTCAACATTTTCAAAGCATGCTTGTGAACATTTTCCTAATACAGATAAGACCTAGGACCTGTTCCCAAGGCTACAGACTTTTAAAAACTAAAATCACAAATATTGTGGAATTGCGTATGTTTGGTAAGTTTTGCGGGGAAGTACGGGAAAAAGTTAAAGCCCGTTTTATCGGGTACTTGTACAAATTTCTTTGCGGGTGGGAGCAACCGTGTCTATGTTTTGACGGGTATAAAGCGAATAAGCAATTTATTTCCTCGCATTACTCTAACTCATACTTCTCCAAGAAAGTATAAAATAGCTATAATTTTATATAAAAGAAAATAATATTGAAACATAATTTTGTCCTCTAAGTTTCATTGATTTTTTAGAAATTTTTTTTACTGAAAATTTATATGGAAATTGAAAAAAGAAAAAAATGATTTTTCATAAATATCTGTTTGTGCATATAAAAAACATTTTAAATATACCCAAGTACAGCAGAAAAAGGCCAAGCGAAAAGAACAGAGAGAGCGTGAAAGAAGACTGAAAGCTAGAAATAAAACAAGAGATTTAAGGATGGATTAACGGGAAAAATGATATGTACTTTTAAGCGGTTGAGAAATAAGTAGCCATAGGATAACAGCAAACAGTACATGCAAAAAGAAGATGGAAGAAAGGCAGAGGATGAAATGAAAAATCCTGGGCTGAGCATACTAGTAATCAAAGTTCCGTCTGCCACACTTTTACCAAATATTCTCCTAACACCCCTTTTCAAGACAAAGTAATAAATTAAAGTATGTATTTTATACAGAAATGTCACCTATAAAAGACAATTTCACATCCAACACATAGTAAGGATAGAGCAGATTTTAAGCTGAAGAAAACCACAATCTAAAAATGGTTGGAATACAAACTCAAAACAAATTAGGATAGATTACCTTATTATTTGTAAAAAAACTGAAAACTTTGACGAGCAAGAAATGAAAAATGATATAGGAATAAGAGCGAAGTGCATAAATAGGAGAATATTCCCATGTTTGAAAGCCATACCCATTTCTCAAATAATGAAGCTTCAAAAAAATAATGAATAGAGATTCATAACTCTATAATAGATATAATAAAACATCAAATAAGGATTTAATATGTGAAATAAAATATGTGTATTTCTCATGACAAAACAAGATACGGACACGAAACAGAGTTATAATTTTATAAGTATGCCAAAGTATATGGAAGAATAAATTTGGGTCGTTTATTCAATTAAACAACTGACAAAGGTAGGAAATCAGAAGTTGTTCTTATTCTACATCTAATTTTCTTTATTTCATTGTAATATGTCTAAAAAACAAACGTAAAAGTACCGTATTCGATTTATTGCAATGCTTTTGAAATTAGAAGCAGATAAAAAATTTATAACTTTTTGTTTGCAATTAAAAACATAGAAAGCCCTAAATTGGCGATTTGAGCATACTTCCTAATAAACTCAGTTATTTGAAGAAAATATAAAAAAAACTTTCAACGAAAAGTACAAACGATTTTTCGTTAAATATATAACAAAGGATAACTTGAAAATAGACTTATTTAACTCAGAGTGTTTCAGCATTAGCATTGGTATGTTTAAAACAAGATTAAAGATTTTGGCAAAAAAGTTGAGGCTGTGATATCGTCAAAATAGAACTATAGGTCTTTAAATCAGTTAGGTCTAAAATAGTACTAAATTCAACTAAGTTAGGTCTAATACTTGATAATTCAAAAAAAATGATAAAAATATTTTGATATTGACTTTATGATTAAAAAAATATGAACCTATTCTTAAAAGTAATAGTTGAAAATATATATAAAATATACGCCTTGTTTTAAAACACAAAAGGTTTCGTCTTACAGTTATATCAATCTACTAAAAACCAAACTTAAAAACAAATGGTTATATTAAACTAATAGAATTTAATCAAAAAAGTATTATTAAGTTTCTACTTCACTTCTTGAAATAAGCGAAACAGAATTAAATATTTTCGTTGAATAGAAATAAAATAATTTAAAAGTATACGGGTTCCCAAAAGTTATAGGTTTCATCACAATCAAAAATGCCTGAATACCACGCAGACTTCAGTCGAAAAATCAACAGTATACTCACTAACACAACAAACCTGAAGTCCATAATCTAATTCAAATAAAAAAGGTTGAATTTAAATATCTTTCTGGGCATAAAGAGAACTGCCCAAGTCGGCACAAAATTATTAAAATTTTCAATTACGATCTGAAGAAGGAGGTTTGTAGTTTAAAAGATACTGAACTATTATCATGTAAACATATTTTATCATCTCTATTAAAAACATGGGTCCATTGGACCAGAACATTTTATATCTCTTAGGAACTTCATATTCATTCGTTTGTAAAAAATTGTACTTGTTTACCTATATTATAAAAGTTGTCATTTTTTCACGGTAGGGCAAAATGAATAAATATTTTTGAAGACGTAAATCACAAATTTGATTGACACTTTTAGACATTTGCATATCCTAATTGCTAAAACTGAGTCGAGAAATGAAATCAGCATGGTCAATTAATCTCCCCCTTCTCGTAATTGATGGTTAAGCAATCAAAAAATATTTAATCAAAATTTAAAAACTAGCGTATTTTCACCAGCTTTGTTGAAAGACGGTTTCTTGAGCTGTTCCAAATGTGTGATAATTTGGAAAAATATAAGAGCGGCAATCGAGCAGGAGTAAACAATTCATACGCCAAATTACAAAAACCCATTGGCACAAAAGGGTTTTTTGTGTTCTAATATCGGCATGAAGCCAATATTTTGTTGTATCTTTTTTAACATCAAATAATTTAAAAAAGATAGGCTGATACTTCACATGTTTATACGCTGTTAGCACCATTCTACTAAAAGGAAAATTCTACGAAAGACATTTTTATACTCTTTAAATTTTCTATTTGAATTCTTTCAAAGAATTAGAAAATAGGCAAAAAAAACTCTAATACTTTTTTTAAATATTTGAAAAACCAAGTCAATAGGTTTTATGAAGAGGGTTTACATAAAAATAAAATCCATCTAGGTTTTATTTAGCTGGCCAAAATTGCCAAAGTTGAGTCCAACAGTGAGAAGGGCAATTTTCCAATGTAAACTAGAAAATAATTCTATAGAAAATTAAATACTCAACGGATGTTTTTGTGATAGCTAAGTATAAACTTTCATTCAAAATAAACGATTTAACCCATTTACGAAGAGTGTTCCCAAAGGGAACGCAGACGAATTCTTACTTTACATGGAATTTAATAGGAATTGCTAAAGTCGTCTGCTTTGCTTGGTCTTAAATGGGTTAAAATGAATTTGTACCAAATTGAGCACAAAAAAAGCAATTATTTTTCATTTCTTTAGGGAAATATATTCTCAAAAATATATAATAGATTGTATATGATGACTGAAAAAATTGCTCTTTTATTTGTATAATCACTAATTTAATTTATTTAAATCCATTTTCCACGCTATACAACCCGCCATTAAAAAATTTACTTAGAACAATCAGGGAAATAAAATTTTTGTTTTCTTGTAAATAATTGAGATATATTTAAATCAAGCTATTTTAAGTATTTTTAACACTATAGAAAATTGCACATAGTTATACAATGAGACTGTTATATTTTAAAATTATAATTCAAATTTTACGTTTATTTCAAAAACTATCAAAACTATACTAGGCTCTGACCAGTCGTATCCTTTTGAACTGTACAATATTGGTTTTTCATCTACTTTACCGTCCTGCCTCTTTAACAAACGTTCGGTTTTCAAGCATTGCTTATATTATAACAAATAATAAAGTCTATGTTTTTACTTTTATACCAAAATAAAAAAATGAATGAATAATATGACTATATTTATTCTGAACTTTTGAAAAGCCACCATTTATTCCATAAAGTTTGTTTCATAAAATTAACTTCTTTCTTTTTGTACAAAATTTGGTACCAATTCATTTTAAATAATCGTCTATTTTGAATTAAAGTTTATACTTAACTTTTTTATATTTTTTTAAACTTATTTTCAAATTAAAATTCGAAATTTTGTTGAAAAAATTTAAGTAATTTAAATTAATTATTGGATATCAAGACACTTTCAGCCTTAAGACTATATGTTTGTATTATGTTTGAATATGTTTAATCACTGTTAATTGTGATTTTGTTTTTAAGAACTGGAAGTCTAACTGTTATGCTAAGAGGTACATCCTAACAGCCATTGAGGCTAATTTAAAAAATATTTTAAGTATTTTCTAAAATATTTAAGTCATTTTGAGGGTATTCATATTCGGGTGAAAAGACGAACCCGATAAATATAATTGACAGTTTTTTTGGTATATTTATTATATTTATGCATAATCTTAATTTATTATATATTATATACAAGTTTTGAATTTACCACTAAACTTAGTTTTGAAAATTGTCATTTTTTGTTAGCAATGGTTAAAATGTCCTGTTTTTGTCACAATAAAATATTGTCAAATTACTTTATACATAATCAAATATTCTATATACCTAGTAATTAATCCTAAATTTATCTAGTTTGAAGACAATATTAAAAATATTTACGGTAATTTTTTTATCGATAACTATAATCTTATTTAAAAAATCATAACTTACCTTTTAAAAAAAAGTTGGTTATAAGATTCTCTACTCGTATACCATCACCTTTCGTCTCATCAACTCGAAAATTAGTAAGTTTTTAATTGAAAACCTAAAGCTCTATGTGGAAAACACCATCCTAATGTCAAAAAATTTCAAGTCTAAGTAACATCAATGCTACAATTGCCTTAAATTCAACCATATTAAAAACTGTAAACCCAACTCTCCGCACTGTTCCTACTATGATCAAAGAAAGTATCTTTTAAGAAAATCCTCTACGTCTTAGCTGCTTAAACAGCAACACTCTACTCTCTCCTAATCATCTTCCTTCGGCTACACACCTTCTCAATTTAAATGAAACCACCAAAAGTTATTATACCCTATTATGTTACACATCCTCTATGTAAACCTCAACCACTATAAAACAGCTTGGTCAAACCTTCTCTTCTACATTTTAACACGTGATATTATATTTATAAACGACCATATACAGAATACTCTTACGTTCATACAATTCCTTCAAATTACAATGTACGACACGTTTCCATCAGTAAACTTTTATTAAGCATGTATTATCATCAAATCATCTTTACAATTTTCTTTTATTTATCAACACTACAGTCAAGATTACATATTTGTACTCATATTTAGCGATAATCCCTTCTCATTTTAATTCACTCTATTTTGCCATTACTTCAAATTTTTCGCAAAATCTTAACTCTATTGAAAACTGATCACCTCTTTCGTACAAAAAATAGCACGTAATCATTTAATACCACTTGTTAAAATGCTATTGATTGCAATTCGTGTTCTCTGCTATGGGACTATAAAGAAAACACAGGCGCCACTCAACTTATCTTATTCTTAACATCCCACAATATTCACCGAGCTTACACATCTAAAGAGCCACCTTTTTTTTAATTTTCGAAAAAAGCATTATCTTCCATGTTGACTTGACCATAGCCTCAAAAAACGATCTGTATTGGAGCACCTTTTCATCACTTTTCAGGTAAACATAACATCTTTCTCTAGACTAACCAACCAAAACCTACCTATACTCATTTGAACAATTTTCTAATCGACTCAATACAAAACTTCTATCATAACTCCTCAGAATAAACTCGCCGCCTTACTCTTATAAAAAGAAAATTTTTTTATCAAAAATGAATATAAAAAAATAACTGCAAAAGAAAGCGAAAAGAATAAACTATCAAATCAAAATATATGTACATGCACATGTTAAATTATGAATTTAATAAAATCAAAAACCAGGAATCGCATTCATTCGATTTTCACAAAATATAAGGTAGGAAATTTTTTTTAACTTATAGTTTAAAAGAAAAGAGAGGCGAGAATGTAAATTATTATTAGTTATAAGAAGATAATAGATATTGTTTAACTCTGTTTTTAAAAGAAGATATAAAAAAAGTATAAATCTTCAAATAAAAACATTACTACAGTGGAATCTCCCAATACCAACCGCGCAGAAAACCGAATCTCACTAAAGATTGTTCAGTTCAAAATATAAAATCATATTCATAAAACCGAACGTTATGCTAAAAATAATGCTTATTGCAACCACAAGAAAAAAAGCCTACGAGCAACAATATACTGAAAGTGTCCGATAAATGAACGGTATTGTTAAGGTTACGTAATGAATGAAAGGAAGTATTTCTTAGGGTAAACTTTAAAGACAAATGTTATTTTATAACAAATAATGAATGTCAAATCAATTATTACGCCCGAACCTTTTACAGCAACTTCTGAAAACCAATCGGTAAGTGTAATAAAAAACAACAAAACGATGCATAACAGTTATGCCTTAGTTAAGCGGTATGCGTTGCCAGCTAGCGAGGCCCGCTCTTTAGTTATTCTTGTAATAAAAAATGTTTCTTTCAATTTTAGATTTTTTTAATCGTTTAGATATAGTATGTTTATATAATATGGCAAAAAGAAAACGAACAGAACTTGACTTAATCATGAAAGTTAAATCAATTAAAGAAGTTGAGAATGGCTTGACGAGAGAAGATGCAGCGAAAAAGCATGGAATTGGAAAATCAACAACAGTATGCGACATTTTAAAAAGTGGAAATTAAAGATAGAAGAAGCTCCTGCAGAAGTAAAAAGTAAAGGAGTTGATGATCGTATGCTTCAGAACAGCCAGAGACAAGAACATCCCCGTGAGTGGTACTTTAATAATAGCAAAAGCGCAACAATTTGCTAAACAACTGAATTTGGCTAACTTTTGTGTTTCAGAGGGATGGATGAACAAACAAAAGCGATGATATGAAATCAAGCAGAGGATTGCTTGTGGTGAAAGTGGAAAAGTCGACCAAGAAATCTTTGACGGATGAAAAGACAAAATCGTCCAACTGTGTACTGAATACGAACCACAAAACATCTTTAACGGTGATGTTTCAAGCACTACCAGATAAAACTTTTGTGGAAAAACAGGAAGATCTTACGGGAACTAAAACTTCGAAAGAAAGAATTACCGCCATGTTTACATGCAGTATGACCGGCGAAAAGGTAAATATTCTAATCTTTCCCATGAAAATCATTATCATGTACTGTAATTTATCATTATTATAAACTTATTATTTTTTTGTTGATATGATTCTAATCTATCATAAACTTTGTCTTCATTACATTCATGAATATTATCATTGTCATCAATATCATCGGCATTGTTATCATCATCATAGACATTTGATTTTTTTACAAATTAATATGACTCTAATCAAACGTTTTTTCTTCATATTTTAGCTAAAAGCCATGATCAAAAATCGCGCAGAGAAACTTCGATGTTTTAAAAACGTCAAGAAGGAGACATTGTCTGTTGTTTGGAGATCCAACAAGAAATCTCGAAGACTCAACAAGAAAGCTCGAAGACTCAACAAGAAGTTCGAAGACTACGTCAATGTTTTGAACCAAAAAATCAGACTCCAAAAAAGAAAGATTTTGCTTTTCTTTGACAATGCATCTTTGTATGCAAAATTTGAAAAACTAGAACGTTAAACTTGCCTTTTTACCAGCCAACACGACGTCTGTATTACAGCCGCTTGACCAAGGAATCGTCAAGGAGTTCAAGATCTGTTACAGAACAAAACTGATGAGAAGTGTCATCGCAAAAATAGACGATGTAAAATTCGCAGCCGATTTAATGAAACAAGTTACTGTTTAAAAAGATGGTAATTTTTTTTACAGAGAATTAAGTTCAAGATTGTCAAAAAAAAAGGCACAGAAAAACAAACGTCGCTAGACAGTTGATTAAAAAAATCATTAAATTAATATTATGGCTATATAAATTATTGTTTTAAAGCTAAATTTTTAATTTTAAGCCACGATTTTGTAAATAAATTTGTTACCTATGATTTGGTATAATTTTATTATTTTGCGTCTTTTATACATTGATTTAAAAAAATGTTAAACAACTAAATTCCAAATTTCTTTCCTAACAATAACGCGCTTTTTCCAAGATTTTATTTTTGTTATTATTTGCCAAAAAAACATTTATATTAATACAAAAATAAGTCTAAATATATTCAATATAAACTCTCTAGGCCAAACTTACGTTTTTTAGGTTAGGACAATGGGAGTTTTTTGTGTTGTAAAGTATTTTGGACTTTAAGTAATAAATTTGGCAAAAACTTCATGCCGGTCAAATTTTTAACCCTTTTTGAGGCTAGGCGGCCGAAATCCGCCCTCTTCAATTTTTTTTCAAAATTTACGAAAATTTATTCTGTTTTTCCCTGATACTTCAAGACTTTTTTTATATATATCTTACACATCATTTGAAAAAATTTTTAAAGTATTTTGTAAAAGTTAAAAGTTTATGTTGTGGGTTTTAAGTCAAATGCAAATATTTTAGTACTAATAATAAAACAGTTACTCTTGAGATATTGTTTTTGTAATAATTTTTTTTTGGAGTTATAAATAATGTATTTGTGATCAAACATATTTAAAGCTAAATCTTAAACCAGTTTGGTTAACATGAGGCCAATAACATTATCTTTCAAAAACTGAAAAAAGCAGTATAAACAAATTTTCATTTTATTCCAATTTTTCAAATGATATAAAAGGATGTAACGTATAAAAATTGAAAGTTTCAAACCTAGAAGCCTACCCTTTATCTTTGAAAGATAGCAAAACCATCTGAAAAATAATTTACTCGTAATAATTACTTTGTTTAATCTATCTATAAGTGAAACAAAAAAAAACAAAATTCACTTTGATATTTCTAAAATAAATTGATAAGTCATGAATGACCCATTATGTCTTAAGGCAGGGTCGGCAAATGATGGCACGCGTGCCAAACCAGGCACTCCAAGCAATTTTCAGTGGCACGCAAAAATTCTAAGTTTTACAATTAAATTTTTTCATTTACACATAAAGTAAAATAAATTTTTAAACATTTTTTATGGCAATCAAATGTGCTTTTAACATTGCACAACCATTATTTAGTATTGTGTCGATATTGAAGAGTTGGCTAAAGTTATCAAAGAGTCAAGCACTAATTACTTATATAATTTTACTTATTATTGTATATTTATGTTAATTTGTATATAAAAGTTAAATAAATTATAAAACAATTATGTTGATTTTGGTTTGAATAAATATACATAGGAGATTGACACTCAAAATGATTTGAGAAGTGTTAAGTTGGCACGCGGTTAGCATAAGAATGCCGACCCCTGTCTTAAGGGACATACATATATTAAGTAACGCAAAATTTTTGAGATTTTAATCCTCATTCTCCTATGTAACACATTCATGACACCCTCGCTACCAATTACCTTTCAAAAATTCTTTCCTTTGATATCACTCGTGGGGCTCTTTACCCTGATCTTCCCCTAAATCTCCCATTTTCATCCCCAATAAAGCAATAGTAGATCAGGTAATATCAAATAAATAAAATTTATTAAAGTTCTCGATTTAAGTTTAGATAAAAAATTGGGTTGCCTTTATATTCAAGGGTAAATTTTTTTTAAATAAAAAAAATCAACCACCTACTCCAATTTTAAATAGTTTTGCTGCTGGCAAAAATCATTTTGAACAAGGTTGTGTTAGTGTTAGTAATATGCGTGCATACTATCCCTTGAGTAGAATGTGCAAAGCGTGGCTGGATGAGCCTTCAATTGTTCAAAGTACAGGTTGTGTTTTCATCACACTATATATATATATATCATATAACGTAGATCAAATATTACTTATATATAGGTTTCTTCTAAAAGTACATCTTACCTCTATTCAATTTAACTTCCTTCACCTCAACTGCAACTGTACCTCCAGCTTCTCAACTTCTCTCAAGTTAATCTTGAATCCTTATTTTTCCAATCGCCTTGGTAATAATTAAAATGCATCAATAAACTCCAACTTTCTTCGTGAAGAATTTCGCAAGCATATGAAAAAATCCGATAATGCTTAGATATATCTTCCTACCTACCTAACAGATACATATTGAACAAAATATTTAATATTCAAAATCAACATTTTAAACACAATAGAACTCAAATGAGATCATATGTATACAAAAATAATATACCTATATTTTTATTTTCCAATTTAAACATCCAGCATAATTAAAATAAAGTAAAAGGTTTAAACAAATATTGCAAAAAACTGTGAATGTCTTTATTTTTCAAGTAAAAAAAATACATATACGATATATATTAGTGATCTGGCAAAACAACATGGGAGACATTCTAGACTACCATATATCTTTTTACAAGATCAATTGTAGTCCAAATTTTGCAATAAAATTTATAATGTTGAAAAATTTTTTAAGTTTATTTTGAGTTTATTTGGGCAAAAAGACACGCCGAATTTTACTTAGTTCATTTCACACGTAGAAGAATTAAACCATTACTCTTACAACTCAATACTACAAACCTAATATCTCCACAGAATCAAATTAAATATCTTGGGCTAGCCTTGCAACCCAACCTAAAATTCTTCACACATTTCAAAAATTCTTCAAAATACTTTTCTTTCTTAAAAACGCATTATCATAGCAATGGGGAATGACACCAAAATCACAAAATTTATTTACAAAAGTCTCATATTTCCTGTCCTACAATACGAAATACTCTCTTGGGGCTCATCTTTAAAACATCGGTCTTCCCTAACTTATCTCAAAAAAAGACATCACGTCTGTCTTCTTTGACCAACGCCTACCATATTACAACAACCACAAAACATGAAGTATTCACTAATACCTTACCTCTCAAACTATATATTGATACTTATATTTTATTTGAAAATATTTTTGGAGAGTTTTTAAACGTAAACAGCGAATATGATTGAAACTTTCAGATATTTTTAAACCTTAAATGCGAAAACTGAGTCCAAAAATTAAACCAGCATCTTCAATTTGGTATAAAAACAGATTTTTATTTAAATTTTAAAAATATTTCTGTTGATATTAGACGTAAACTGCACATTTAATTGACAGTTTGACATTTTAAAATATCTGAATGTAAAAAGTGAGTTCAGAAATAAAACTAGCATGATTGATTTGGTATAAAAACATCATTATAATCATCATCAATCCATTTGCCTTTGTAGGCCTGGCCCATACCCCATCTAGCTGAGGTCGACCTGTTGTTTGCAACGACTCCTCCATTTTCCTCTACATTACGGGTCCTCACTCTTTAATTTTCTCTTGTTCATGCTTTCATCCACAAGGTTACACCAGGTCATTTTAGGCCTTCCTCTCTTCATTTTCCCATCGATTACTTCGCCTTTTATCTTTCTTGTCAAACATTCTCCATTCATTCTTTCCAAATGGCCAAACCGGCGGAGAATCTGCTATCTTCTAATCCTCGATACCAGTCTTTTTTTCTCTACACATCGCTATCTATTCTGTCCTTCAGCGTCTTTCCACACATCATGCGTATCATTCTCATTTCGGTTGTTTGTAACATTCTAATATCAGTCTTCTTCACCACCCAGCATTCAGATCCATAGCACATTGCACTTCTGATGCAAGCGTTATATGGCCTCGCTTTATACTTATAGGTAGACTTGGTATAAAAATATATATTTAATATAAAATTTCAGATAATATTTTTGAAGACAGTTTTCAGACGTAAACAGCAAATTTTATTAACACTGTCAAATATTTTTAAACCTTAATTCCAAAATCTGAGTCCAGAGATAAAACCAGCATAGTTGATTTGGTATAAAAACATATATTCCATGTAAAATTGAATAAAGGTGTTTAGAGAAAATTTTTAGAAGTAAACCGCAAATTTGATTAAAATCTATACGTATTTAGAAATCCTAAATGTAAAAAATGAGTCCTGAAATGAAACAAGAATGGCCGATTTAATATAAAAACATATATTTTATGTAAAATTTGAAGCAAGATTTTATTAGATATATTTCTGATCAATCAAAATTTTGATTGATATTTTCTAAAAAGTAAGAAAAAATTAAATATATAAAGTGTTAGGCGTTTAAAAATATAATTATAAATTTTCAAGAAAGTATATAATATAGATCCATAGTTATAAGGTTAACTAGAGATAATGTCAAAATTTTGCTGAAAAATTGTAATTTTTGATTGAGAGTTTTTGACAAGAGGGGGTCATTCAACTACCATGAAAATGGTATCAAAAGATGAAGCTAGCGATTTTAGGAAAAGTCACGAAATACAAATTTAGAATAAATTTATTTCATTCGATATAGTAAAAAATCATTAAACACAACTCCAATCTGTAGGACAATTTCGCCAACACAAATTTATTTGTGGAATTTTGAATACATATACAGTATGAAAAATAATGCAAGGAAAAAGAAGATACAGTATAAAAAAAGTTTTCCATTGCGGTACTTTGGAATAGCTTTAACTGATAACAATGACTTAGATAGGAACCCAATAGAGCTATCCATTGAAAATGTCTAAAGTAGAAATAATTTTTGTTGAGAAAGGTCATAGTTTTAGGAAAAATGATGTAATAGTCAAAATATAACGCAAAACATCAAAACAGTGGTCTGGCAAGAAGACTAGGGAGTCGAAAACAAAAGCTAGCCAGACTATTATATATAAGTAAATGTATGATTTAGGGATATCATAATATACACACTTAAAATTTTAAGATTGTAAATTATATCTAAAAGTTATATTATTCTGAGTGATAGAGAGTTATAAACATTCACACATGTTTTTTGGCGATATCTCTTATGATACTTTAATTTTTTAGGGTCCTGAGAAAGAAATGTACATTTGAAAAAATTGAATTAGAGTATTTTTTTAGCCTAACCTTACTAAGAATAAGAGATTTTTTAGAAGTAGGGTTAGATAATGCAACTTTTTAATTATGTTGGTTTGGACAATTTAGTAAATAGGAACGAATGTAATAAATTGTGAATATATTGTATGTAACTTGTGCCCAATCAACAAAGTTGAAAAGTAGAAAATATATTTTAAAAATGACTTGAAAAACAAAAGTATGTTGAATTATCCCCAATTTTAAACTTATTTTATTTAATTAAAAAGTAATCTAATTTTTTACCTTGCCATCAATGGCTCACCTACTAAAACTTGATTTTCAATGTATTACCTTAAAGGCCAGCTGTGGCAAGACAAGATTACATTACATTTTGAGCAACTAAAACAAATCTAAATAATAATAGATAATTTCGACCTACTTTTAGTTTTTAAGTGCCCAGTGTAATTCGTCTTTATATATATATTAATCATTAATATTAAATTATGTCTCTCAGTAGTCAATAATTAATAATGGTCTATCTGGTTTGAAAATTGAACTCAATTAAAAGAGTATATGAGATAAAAAAAAAAATACTTTCATTTCGTGTTCAACATTGCCATGGTTTCAAAAAGATAAATGAAATATTACAGTGTTTCTCTTATTTTATTTAATCTTGTCCAATTCTTATATTTCTTAGTTATAAAGCAACCCTAAAGAATTCGAGTCAAAACGACCGAAAACCAAAACGCCCGAAACCAAAACACCCGATACAAGAACGTCTGAAACTTAAATCTACAAAAAATATTTAAAAATGTAAGATTTTTTCTTGTATCTACATCTACGTTTTTTTCCAATGATTATCTTATATATTTTTATAAGAATATGTTAAATTACTTTGTATTCTTGTTTTCCTGAATTCATCTTTTCTGGTTTCAAACTGATGTCCCGTTTAAATTGGTAGTTTAATTGTTTTTCAAACCAAAGAAATAATGTATTTTTGTATGATCACATTTTTCTTTCAAGTCAAATTGATCACAATGATTTCGTGTCAAATCGACCGTTTTGAAAACTGTCCAAATGGAATAAACTTCAAAAAATAGTAACGCCCGAAATATTATTTTCGGGCGTTTTGACCTAGCACCACCCTAAAACCTAATTTTGAGAGTAATGATGATAAATTCATGAGCCTAATAATCCCCAATTTTTGAATCATCTTTATTGTTAACCCGTCTAATCAAATGTTTAGCGGGAAACTGTCCAATGCCAGTAACACACTGAGAATGGTGATTTAAAAATTGCACATGCATTACCCTATATGCAGGTATATAAATCATCCCAAAAATTAGAAAGAACAAAATGTTGACATTTTCGCTGTAATAGATCGACTCAATTTTAAAAATAAGTTATGCCGTAAATTATCAAAAAATAATTTTTTTTAATTAAAATTAAATGTCGTATATTTAGTTTACTTTAGACAAAAAATAAACTGTTGTTCAAAAATAAAAAATTATTTTATTACAAAAATTAAGTGCTAAAAAATATTTTAAACTTGATATTTTGTGTTAGGGGTTTTTATAAAAACCAAATTAAGGTACTTATACAACGACATATACGGTATCTATCATAAATTAAAGAATAAAATATGAAAAAATGGTTTTATATGTTTGAAATAAATTCAGTCACAAAATAAATGAAGAATGTTAATAATTTAGGAATTTTACGATTATTTTAGTGGTTATAAATTCCCTTGATCCTTTTGCCCTACGATAGAGATGAAATTAAAGTTGTTTAACCCATTATGAACCAGCGAGTCATTTCTGGACGCCAAGGTAGGAAGTCAAATAAAAAATAAATATTTGTCATATTAATTTCTTCTCTTATTATTTTAACTTTATTTTACATGTCATCCATTGTAGCCATATTTTCATTTTTGTAACTAGCAATTACAATCCTCGCGTAACTCGTATTTTTTATTCAAAATAGGTGCAAAATTGTTTTTAATTTTTTAACATGAGGATTACTTTCTAGATTCGACATAAGCACAAATCAATTTTTACAAGTTTTATTATCTTTATGTCTAATACATATTTTACTTTGGATGAAGCCATTCATAATCTTGATAATAATCGTAATGGAAAGGATCTAGATGCCGTAGCTATACCTCCAGACAATGACTTAAGTGATATTGATGAAGGGGATCACGATGATACAGGATTAGCTTTTGTTCGTGATATTCTAGCAATAGTAGACGTTTTTGATATAAATTCCTCATATTATGATGAACCAGAAGAAAAATCAAAATTTAAAGTTTCAAATTTTGTGTGGAATCCTGTGCATTCAATATACACAAAGTTTACACACAAAATATCTGATGGAGCACAAAAAAGAAAACTAGAACTTACAGACATTTTAAAAGATAAAATTCCTTTTGATTTTTTTTACCGATAATATTTATAATGAAATATTAGAAGAAACTGTAAGTTACGGAAAAATATTGAAAAATGATCCTATATTTGATTTAGAATTTGATCAATTAAAAGCTTTTTTTGGAATTCTTCTTTTTTCTGATTACATTAGACTACCTAGTGAGAAGATGTATAAGTCGGAAGCTGAAGATATGAGGTTTGATGTATTTAAAAGTCCTATGCCAAGGAACAAAATTTTGAAAATAAAATCTTGTTTCCATTTCGCTAATAACAGTGCTTCAAACAAGGATAAATGTCTAAAGTACGCTCTTTGATGAATTCAATCAATATTTCATTTCATAAATACAGCATATTTCAACAAAATTTATTAATTGATGAAATGATGGTAAAGTATTATGGACATCATAGACGCAAGCAATTTATTAGAGGTAAGCCGCTTTATGTGGAAGCCGGGGATATTGTTACAAATTTGACTTGTATTGTGGAAAAGATCAAACTTTAGTCAAAAATGAAAAACCACTTGGCTCACGATTTGTTCTAAATTTAATAAATATTATCAATAACAATAAAGAGCATCGTTTGTTTTTCAATAACTTCTTTACTTCTAGAGGTCTTTTAAAATTGCTTTCTGAAAAAAAGTTTCGTGCGACGGGAACAGTACGTCAAAATCGATTGGAAAAATACCCAGTAATTTCTAAAAACATTAAAAGGAAATCGTGGAAAATTATAACATTTTTTTGACAAAAAGGCGAAATTTTATTGGTTTAAAGCAAAGGTCGTAAATGCAATGATAAATTTTGACAAAGTCAAACCATTATCAAATGTTCAGAGGTATGATAGAACTAAAAAATACGTTAATATAGCTCAGCCAATATTAATGAAAAATTATAACACAAGTATGGCTGGAGTCGATACGACTGGATATTAATTAACAATAAGGTTTCGATATACGTGGAAAAAAGTAGTATTGCTGCTTGATAATTAGGATTTTAGATATGTCTGTAGTCAACAGTTGGCTTTTAACAGACTCGTTGGTAATGATAAATATGCCACCTCTTGATTTTAGAAGAAACCTAGCTTTAACACATTCAAAGCTTGCTACTTTTACAAAACTTAAAAAGACATCACTTAGTTCTACACCTAAAAGTTTAAGATATGATGGTAATGGACACATGCCAACGAGTCTAAATGCTAAACGTAAATGCCAATTAGAAGGATGTAAACTTCGCTCTACAAAAAAAGTGCGGCAAATACGGTGTACCTCTTTGCATGAAATGTTTTCATGCATAATTTTATTTTATTTTAAAATTTTTCCTTATTTTTCAGTAAAATAATTTGATATTTTTGCTATTCATATCAAAATTTTTTTACTAGATTTTGAGCTCAGTACCAGCGAGTCATTTTTAGACGCATCCGTAATGCAGCAAATGATGATTATTTTTCTGATAATTGTAGGGGTATTATGTAGGCAATAAATAAGTTGTATATAATGAAAATTCACCCAATTTCAACCAATTATAAAGTTGGTTAAGTATTTTCCAAGACCAAGTACTGTTTTTTACTTTTTATATTTAGATATAGACGAGAATATTTCAAAAACTTCTCTTAGTATCCATCATTTCTTTTTTTTAGTTTTGAACTAAAAATTTTCAAACCATTATAAAACACTTTAAATATGTCTCGTGTCTTTATCACGACTAAACGAAATTTTATTAATTATATGTTGAATTAAAGAAGACTATTCTTTCCTCGGAAGTAAATACCGATGATAATAAAAAATACAAATACAAACACAAAAGTTTTTTTAATATTTCTATCTGTGTTTATATCTTTTATTATTTATTAGTATATTTATTTTAATTTTTAAAATATGCAAAATATAAGATGATATTTCTTAATTTTAATTTTGTATTGAGAAAAGTGACCAGCAAAACTTTCATTAAAAACATCAGCAGTGCCTTCTTTGAATTTCAATGCTAGTGGTCAGTGTATGTAGGAAAAATAGTTGAAATGTACAAACTGGTAAGCCTATATAAAATTTCAATAAATTTATCAGCTTCAACATACATTAAAAGAATATTATTCATTTTTAACGAGTATATCTTAACCGTGTTTGATGGAAAGCTTGTGATTCTTGAGAGGATATTCATCATTTAGACTGAATGGATCGCGATGGGCCTTTTCCACGATGCAGAGTTTGTTAATTCGAATAAATGTTTGGAATTGAAAATAAAAATAATTTATTCATTTAAATTAGTATAAATAACATGATTTGTTTACCGCTTTGAAGACAAAATTTTTAGGAGAAATTCTCTGCTTTTTTTAAATGTATTTTATATAATAAAGCAGTCGATTTTCACTGTTACTCAAATGATTAAATAAAGTAAGAATCGTAATGAATTATATGCAACAGCTGCTAAGTATTCTAGCTTATCAAAATTTACATAGCTATCTGAGATAGTTGTTTGATTGGTTTGTTTCTATAGTCATCTGACATTGTTATCTAGCGAGTTGCTTATTTAGTTAGTCAGACAGGTTAGTTATTTATTCAATAGAAAAAGTAACTAAAACTTATCATTATAATAAGTTAGTTACTCAAAAAATAATTAACAAGTTATTGATTGATTCGATGAAACAGTCAAAATCACTTTGACAAAAAATCCATAGACGAAAGTGGTAGTACCGTCCGGGAATTGAAGGTGTAATGAAATGGCCAAGGGGGTATGAATCTTCGAAAAGGTATTGATCCACAAGGCAACAAAAATTTTTTGCCAAAACTTTTTTTACATAATTAAAATATATTAACCTCACTGATTATGAAAATAAAATTCGTTTTTACTAATTGTGTCTAATTTTCAAATTTTTAAAATTTTTATTTAATGACACCTATTTTTTAAATTAAAAATTTTTTTTTATTCATTATAAAAAAATTATTTAAAAAAATACTTCGACTTTCTTTTTTTTCTGTGAAATTCTTTTGATTCTTCGCGCTGTAATCCCCAACAATAATCCGCCATCATGTTTTCGTCCCACCTACCTTGATATCTTTCTTCCATTGTCTTTATTTCTTGATGAAATCTTTCTCCTTGCTCTTCGCCCATTTGCCCAAGATTTTTAGGGGATTTATCCAAGTGGCTATGTAAGTAGTGCATTTTTAGACTCATATTTGCGCCAAGGGTTTTGAAATTTACCAGCTATTTTCTACAAGCTTTGGATAATTTTCAGCTTTATTGTTTCCAAGGAAGTTGTTAATGACTTCAACATAGCTTTGCCAAGCATTTGCTTCAATTTCGCTCATAGATCTCACAAATTCATCATTTTTTACTAGCTTTCTGATTTGGGGACCGTCAAAGACTCCGGCCATCAACTTTTCTAAGCTAACACGGGGGTTTGAGTTAATTATGTGCTTAAAGCAATCTCCTTCTTTGTCCAATGATCTTACAAACTGCTTCATCAAACCCAATTTAATATGGAGAGGAGGCAAAATGATATTTTTCTTTTCAACAAGCGGCTCCTTTATAATGTTTTTGCTTCCCACAATTGAATTTTCTCTCAGAGGCCATTCTTTTTGTGTCCAGTGATCGTTCTTATCTCTACTATCCCAAAGACAGTAAAAACAGAGAAACTTTGTGTATCCAGATTGTTGTCCCAACAAAAAGTTAACAATTTTGAAGCCAACACATAGTGACCACTTATGATGTTCGTAATTAATACAATTTAACAAAAACTGTACATTTTCATAATCTTCTTTCAATGTTGTTGAATAGTCAATTAGAATCGAAAGAAATTTATTCAAGTTGTGTAATAAAACACATTTCAAACTTTTGAGAGAGCCATCAATAAACAATCTCCATTCATCAGGTTTGTATGTGGTGTTGAGTGCAAATAGAAGACCTTTGACATCATTACAATAAACTAACATTTCATTCTTTGTAAAAAATTTCAACAGTGAATGCTCTCTGGTTCTGTAGAAAGTTATTTTGGTGTTTTTTGTTAAACAATTTTTTTTCTTTTAAGCGAGAGGCCAACACTTCCGACTTTTCTTTACTCAGATCAAGATCTCTAATGAGGTCGCTGAGCTCTTCTTGATTAAACTTATTGTCCTGTTGCTTTCACTTTCGAAATGATCTTCGCTTGCACTTGCTTCGCTTGAAATTTCCTCTTCTATTTCTTTTTCATCTTGTGAATTAAAATTTTCAGGAACTTTTGGAACTGGAATTCCAATATCATGTGGAATGGGTTGTCTGGCAGACTCCAAGTCAGGATAAACTAATTTTCTTTTTTTAAACTTTCTTTGATGTCGATCCAGCAAAAATAACAATCATTATGATGTTTTTTTGCAACACAAGACTTGCATGTTTTGTGCAGTGCACAACACTTATCTTGATCACCAAGTTTAACTTCAAAATATGCAAAATAAACTCTTTTAACAAAAGGTGATATATTTTTCCTTTGACTAGGCAAAGTATAACGCCCACAAATATAACAAAAAATATCAGAAGGATTTTTACAAAATTTTCTAGACAACTTCATTAAATTTTAATATTCTTAATTAAAAAATCTGTAAAATTGTCTAAATTTTAACATAAAAATAAATATGATTATTTAAAGCTTACTTTTTAGAAATAAAATGATTTGAGAACGACTTACAAGCAATTTTGAAATTAGAAGTTTTACTATTAAAAAAATTTAGTGCAGTTTTCCAAAAAAAACAATTGTTGTTGAATTAGAGCGAATTAAATAAAATAAAATATATTTTTAAAATAAAAAAATATAAAATAAAAATTATTTGTTGAAAAAATTCTGGCAACTTAAAAAAAATTTTTTATGAGGATTTAGTGTAGGGATAGTTATCCATAAAGGTGTTCTAACGAATCCACACTCGTAACAAATTTATAAAATAGCATTTTATCGATAAGGGCATAAAATTTTGAGATTTAAATTAAAATATAAGCAATTGTCTTTTATTTAGAAGGCTATGAAAAATTTTGCAGGAAACCAAATTTTTTGATAGGAAAGCAACATATTTATCCAAATTATTAAAAACATGATGATGGGGTTTTGAAAATGCCTGTCAGCATTTATTGAGTATACACGAAAACATGAATTTTAAGGACCAAAATTGATTGGCATTGATTAAGTTGTATAATCTAGAGATGTATCGGATATGATTTTTTTTGCATCCACAGATGTGGATATCAAATTTGACATCCTAGCGAATGCAAATGCAGATATCATATGTGATATTCCAAGCAAACTGAAGTTTTATCCTTCTTAAAAATTTAGAGAGATGTCAAATGTCAATGTATACATGTTATTATAAAGACGTTCTTATCATAAAAATTTTGGATAAAGTAAAATTAAAAAATTCCTAAAAATACTTTGTGGTAAATAGAAAAAAGAAAAATATTTCAATATTGCGGATGCGAATGTTGAAACCTAAATAATCAGCGGATGTGAATTAAAAATCTTTGTGGACAATCCGCATCTGCGAATATCCGATACATCTCTAGTATAATCGTAAAGAATTCATTCAAGGTGTTTTTCAAAATACCTGTCTCTAAGTAAATCGTTAATATACAGTCGAACCAGGGACGCACATCCCAAAGCATATACTTACAGAAACTAAACACATGATTTTCCCGCAGCTAAAATCCACGGAGAAGCAAAAAAACCCAGATGCACGACTATACGTTACCTTTCTTCTGTTTTCCTCGTTTCTAGTCAACCTTCACGCCAGTTTATCTAACTAGTTTCTTGTCATTTCTTCCAGACATACCAGATCCGTTACGGCCAGTGCGCTTGCTTATAAAGAAACGAGTCACACTGCTCCACCAGTAAAAGAGGATATAATGTAGTGACTATGCCTATAGAGGAGATAATGTAGTGACTATGCATATGTCCCTCTCAGCCACGTTCGACATCCCTCAGTCTCCGCATGCAACTTCCATGGCTGTTCAAGGATGAGGCTAAAGTACTGTCTCTACTGATTTTACACTCTCAGCTATTCTGTGAGGAATACCCGTCAGCCATCCGTCATCCAAAAGATCGTGCCATTTTTTGCCTGCTCTACAGGATTGATGAAGCCGCAAATACCAAGCCTCAACGATGTTCCTCGCCTAAAGATCACCGCAGCCGCTATTATTGCCGACCAGAGCGATGATGGAAGATTGGCAGTAACCAGAATTTCGAAGGTACCCGAAGCACAACCACGCTTTCAGGCCTTAAATATCCGGCTTAACTACCACCCTGGCTGAAAGGACTCAAGGGGATTAGAACTTAAAACACCGAGGGAATTGAAAATGGGAAAAGGAAAAATTCATCCAGTGATACATCTTCTTTTAGAAGGAATTATTTTACAATGGATTTTGTTTATCTCTCTGAAGGAAGAAATATTACTGATGATAACTATTTTTGATGTTTCACTTAAAAAAGGGTTTTTTAAAATACTTAATATTGGTAAAATGAGAAAATTTAAAAAATCCAAAACTATTCTAAAGCAAGGTACACCCATTTTTTGATAATGATAATGTAAATTTAGGCTTTTTTAAAAATAAAAAGCCAGTAGACTACATATAGGATAAAAGTTAAAGAAGGAGGTAGCGGAAAAACATTAAAATTCTAAAGACAAAAAATCGTGTATATTTGCTCTCAAAAAAGTAGGGAAAGTAAAGTCTAAAGGCCTTTTTCTTTTGTTTAGAATATATTCGATGCGGCACATTTTAATTCTAATTCTAAAAAAGATACCCACTCCCATGCTTTTAGGTACACGGAAAGCAAATTCTATTCAACGTACAATGTAAAATATCTAGTAGAAGTGTGGAGTCGAGTTTGTTTTTTGAATTAGAATTTTACTCCCAACACGTAAAATGAAAATACGAATTTAACTCCACAGGGCTTTTTCTTATATATAACATTAATGTAATATATACACGACATGCATTTCATTACATATCTTAGGAGTTTCTTTTTTTGAGAAATAGATCATATTAGATTAGCTTCATTTTTCAATCTTTGACACTAACAGCAATTTTTTAATCCAATTATTTTTTATAATCATATAACAACTTTGCTTGAAATAAACAGTATCATGACGTGTTCGCTTTTTTTTTATAAATTATTATTTAGTGGCAGAAGTAGTACATAGATGGGTGAGTAAGGTTAGTTAGCTACTGTGTTTCGATAACGCAAGGTCTTGGGCCCACTACACCATCAACACTCCTTTTCTAATGACTCGATACAAGCGGGCAATTCTGCCTTCTCGATGAAAAGACCACACGGTAGCACTACCTTTACGCCTTTTTGGATAAACCCATATTTTAGTAAAAGCAAAATTGATAAAAAAAAATATGCTATAAAGAAAATGCTAGAAGTATCACGACGTGTCAAGTTAATTCTTATTCTTTTTGAATCAGAATGCCTTATGTTTTGCTGGCAACAAAACATATGACATAATGAATATCGTTTAAAATTAAACGTTTAATCTCATATGAAGATTATCTGATTTGGATATAAAATAAAAATTGTTCATACCATATCATCGAGCAAAGATTTCTGGGATTTTACTTCGGTACCAATATCAATTGTAATCTAAAAACAAAAAATCATAGAATGGGCTGCAGATGATTGGATTATTTTTTCAAATGTTGGTAATTATAATAATCAGCCCAGTGAATATAAATAGGAAAATTAAAAGTATGTTAACCCGTTAACGACCAGAATAATCAGACGATATCTAATGTAAAGCAGAAGATTTGTATTAAAGAGTTTTGATAAACGCAGACGATTTTATTTTTGTAAAGTCGACTATAGTCGGCATTGGGCGTTAACGGGTTAACCGGTTATCGACAACAGTCGACATATGTCGACTTTACAAAAATAAAATCGTCTGCGTTTATTAATTCTTTTTCTTCTGCTTTACATTAGATATCGTCTGATTATTCTGGTCGATAACGGGTTAATAGGCAAATACTTTTATCACTTCAAGGCTGTTTATGTAAACCACTACGATTTTAACTATTTTTAACGAAAAAAAATGTGTTAACCCTAAAAATAATGTAGTGTACATGGTGGTGTATTAACTCAGAAATGAGGTGTTATTCATGACTACCACTCACTAATCAATATATTAAGTAAATATATAGTGCAGTGGTTCCCAACCGGGGTCCATGGAAGAATTTCAAGGGGTCCATGGAAATTCTACTTCAAACTACTTATGCTTAATCTCCTTTAATATACTTCTATTTTCCAAATCAATATAAATATATATATTTAGAGCTTTTTTAAATAAATATTTTCTTCCCTTTTTTAAGATTTGATATTTTGAATCTTTATGTATGCTTTTTATTAGTTACAATATTTTTGAAAAATTTATATTTTAATTGGAAAAAAATTTTATTCACATTTTATGTCAGGCTTTACGATTTCTCTGATTTCATATAAATAAGCATACGATTTAATAAGATGACTACAATAATTTTTTGCATAAAAATCTTTAATTAAATTTTTCGGCTCAAATTATTCAGTTGTAGGGGTCCACAGGTAAAAAAGTGACTGAAAAAGAGGGAACGGGACAAAAAAGGTTGGGAACCACTGATATAGTGTATGTATATTATATACTTATTTTATTCATTATATTTCAAAAAAATGCATACGGTTGAAAACTCATTTTATTCTAACTTCTTAGTTTAAAAATCGTTTCTTGAACAGAGACCATTTTAAATAAGCCTTTTAAAGAACTATTGAGAGCTATTAAGTTAAAAATTTTAAAAAATACTGATTTCAAAGCAGAAACTTTATCAGCCAGTTCTTTCACCTTTTCATCATTTTGTTCTTCAATATGAGAAAGAAGAGGAGAAGAAGAATTGTTCTGATCTAAACACAATTCAAAAAATCATATTTCCTTATGTTTTGCTGGCAACAAAACATATGACATAATCTATATGCTATATAATCTATAAAGCTCTATTTAATTTACACACATTATTTACACCTTATACCATCATAGCACACATGACCTTTCAATTGTTACACAAAATTAAATAATAAGGCTAAAATAAAAATGGAGAGAAATCCATACAATCAATTTTTCATAATACTCATATAATATATTCCATGTTCATTAGAAATTTTTTAGTGAGTATAGTTATGACTAATTCAGATTTTGTTTCAGCTTAAAAGAACAGAAAATTTTTAGAGACCATATCACTTACATAAAATGTTTAAGAAACAAGTCAAAGTTAAATAATATAAATGTTAAATTCCGAAATTCTTAAAAAAAAAACACTGTCTCTCAAAGCCTTCAAAGTTTACCTATGTCTAAAAAAGTTTTCAAAAATTATCAACAGCAAAGTAACTGGAGATAAATTATATGCCAAATTTAAAGACAAAAATGAGCTCGAAAAAGCTTCAGAATTTCTCAATAAAAAGAATATTGACAATAATGTTCCTGATAAGAAGAGAAAAATTCATAGGCATGTAAAAAAATATACACGCATTTTTGGAAATTGCAGATTTAGAATCTCATTTTGTTGGAAAAACGATTTACGGTTTGATACTTTTGATAAAGTCGTAAAGTTTTATTCAAAACATTCAAGTCTTTCAACTTGATTTTGACAGTAAATGAAAAATACTCATAAAAGGTTTTTGAATTGAAATTTATTTATTTTGGACTACTTTCTTTTGACGTTGTAGTATTCATTCCTAAAATTAAAAGTTGCAATAATTGCATTACATCCGGGCATTGGAGATCAAAATTTAAGAAATACTAAATGTAAAAAGTCTCCTCCGTGGACCATACATTGTTAAATGCCCTGTTGAGAAAGGCATTGCATGCTTGAAATGTCCTCAAAATAGTCGTAACTACGAATTCTTCAATATTCAATGTTCCGCATTTCAATATATTGTTGATAAAATAAAGTCATGAAATCGAGAACTTTTATACCATCATCAATGAGCAGTAACCAATACAGTGAAATCTTTTTTGATAATTTTGACTCAACTTCTACTCTAAATGAAAATAAGTTTAGTATAATTTGAAGAAATCTTTAATTATTTTGATTGTATAAAATTATTTGCTGAGAACCTCAAGTTTTATCCCATCCAATCTCAATATTTTAACTTTCAATTCGCGGTCGATTCCTTCAAAATTTGACGGTTTATGATGTCTATTGCATTCACTAAAGTCCAACTCAGATTCATTTTTTCATGTGATTGCATTACAATAGACCATATCAAATACTTCTTTTAATAATAATTTGATTCCTGATGAATATGTTTTTATATCCTTACCTTTAAAAGACACCGCTCATTGTGGTCTAGCTTTTACATACCTGAAAATGAGAAGATATCCCTCTAAATTTAACTTCTACAAACTGAGAGTTTTTTTCCATAAGAATTTTTGATCAATATATAGGCATGTCTTCATAATGTGTATCAACCAACAAAATATTCAAAAAGTTTTTACTCTATCTTTTTTTTTTTTATATATTTGTCAAATAATCAAAGAATCGAAAAATGTTCAAATCAAAAAATATTTATTCTTTTTAAATATATCGTTGGCTCCCCTTACTTTTAAAAAGAAAGATAAACCTAGTCTTTAATAATTAATTTTTATCAAATTATGCACATACGAAACTAAAAGTAAGGGGAGCCAACGATATATTTAAAAAGAATAAATATTTTTTGATTTGAACATTTTTCGATTCTTTGATTATTTGACAATATAATATTTAAAATCGTGCAAATTGCAAAGTAAAGGTAATAACTTTTGTAACATCGTATGAGGTAGCAAAATATGAACAGAAAGTTTAATATTTTTTGATTTTTTAAAGAATATTTTTCGATTCTTTGATTACAGAATTTTATTTTGATTTGATAAAATATATTATTTAATATTGTGAAAAAATTGCAAAAATATAGGTAATAACTTATCTAACATCCTCTCCCCGAATGAAGTATATCAAATCTTACAGCTAGCAAAATATGAACTGATAGGTTGGAGATGAATCATCGCGGTATACAGGTTGGAGATGAACTATCGTAGTATACAGGTATATAGGTAATAACTTATATAGCATCGTCTCCCCGAATGAGGTATATAAAATCTTACATCTAGCAAAATGTGAACAGAAAGTTGAAATTTGTCTCCCTAGTCATTTGTACATGGAATAGAAACCATCGTAGTATAGAGGTTGGAGATGAATCATCGTAGTATACAGGTTGGAGATGAATTATCGTAGTATACAGGTTGGAGATGAATCATCGTAATATACGGGTTGGAGATATATATATTTACAAAAATATATTCGCACTGTACTCACTAACACATATGACCTTTTTAATTTACACACATTATTTACACCTTATACCATCATAGCACACATGACCTTTCAATTGTTACACAAAGCATAGCCTAACGAAACATTAAATCACATACACACATTATAATATACACACAAATGTACCAATAGAAGTATATTTTCCTTTTTTCTTAAATCACTACGTGGAAGAGTCATTTGACAGAGATCCTTGGATAACAACTATTATAGCTATCAACACTATTTAGAGTGAATAACAAGGATCACGTTGGACTCCACAAATCATCTTCGCACAACGCTTGCACTCCACAAGAATCGAAAGGACTCCACAATCAACACTTGCAATAACCGAGTTCAATAAAATTGTTTCATTTTACGTTTAGCGTAACAGTTTCTAATTGACCCGATAGTAGCAAAACTAACAGTTTGTTCTCAATATTTAGTAATACCAGCTACAAACCTATAACAGTAAAAGTTTTCCTTTATGTCACATATACCTGTAATATCCTTTTCAATGGTAAACTGGGGACACGTTATTCTGGATAGAATTCTTATAATCCAAAAAAAGATAATTAGATCTATATTTAATTTTAAATACAATGAACATACAAACGGAAAATTTAGGGAAATGAAGTTTTAAAATCCAAGATATATAAAGTAAACCTAATTAAAATAGAAATCAAATTTTTCTCTGGTCAATGTCCCATCAATTTTACTGATTTAATAAATCCTTACAAGTTACATATTTATGGTGCAAAAAAAGAAAGTATCCAAAGTTTGATTTATAAAGTACTTTACAGTTGGAATTCATTTAAATGGATTATAGATGACTTTTTTGATAAACAAAAATTTGTTAAAATCATTAGAAAAGTTGAAGAAGGTATATTGAGCAGGTACATCTCATGTACATCTAACAATTGTTGTTTGCAATCAAGAGACATACTTATAATATGTTCTTAAACATTCTTCAAATCTTTATATTTTTATACTTCATACCACTTAATGCTGCTATAAATCCATACACATATATAAATCCTGTATTAAAACCTTGTCTTATATGTTTATATATACGGTAGCTACATAATGTTTTGAATTATCAAATCACCAAGCGACAAAATCAGCGGCTCTTATTAGCCCGTAGTGTGCAATATATTACAAGCCTTTCAAACTGTGTATTGGTACTTCTCAAATTTGATCTTTACAGTATCATTAATATTTAATAAATATGAAGAAATTCAATATATCATTTAGATTACTAAAAATAAAAATTATACTTAAATAATTTCTCCTCATTGAAATATGCGGCAGAGAGATACTAAAAAAATAATTTAAAAATAATTCAAAATTTCTTTGAATAAAAAATGGTACATTTAGTTAGGTTAGTTGGTTCGAGATATCAAAGCACTTTCAGCCGTAAGGCTATATGTTCGCATTATGCTTATGATGGTTAATCACAGTTTTTGTTAATTTGTTTTTAAGAGTTGGGAGCTTTGTGGAACTAATCTCTGATCTTCAACCGTTAAGCTGAGAAGTACACTCTTACAACCCATACATCATTTAGTTTGCCGCAAACGTTTTATAGTTTAGGATAAAACGTGCACTTAATATTTTTTTATCATGTTTTAGTCTGGCATACGTTTTACCACAAGAATTCTTAAAACTACTCATTTATTTATATCAACAAAAAGAATTGCGTTTATATGTTCATAAATTTTAGAAAATTCATAATTCAACATTATTTTAAGAAGCATAATTTTTTGTTGTTGGTACAATTCTTAAATACAATTGACCACATTCAATTTTATAATATTTCTGTTATTCGTATATACAAGAATCTTTGTTATCTTCACGAATTATTTCAAAAATTTAGATTAGCATCACTTATTTTAAATTTTCTAGCCCCAATCACATCAATATTCTTCCTTGAAAATACGCGATCTTTAGACAAAACTTTTTAATCGCTAGAATTATATTTTCCCCATCTGTTGCTTGTGTGAAAGAGGTATAAGTATAAGATTTTTACTGTAATCAGGCAAAACTCAATGACAAATGATACGATAAATTTCATCTATGTTGCGAAAAAAGGTGAAATTAAATCACTTCTTTCATGTGACTATCATAAAGAAAATATCTGTCATGCTCTGATATCCTATAAAAGAATTTAATAAACTTAAATCTGCTCCCTCCTGTTCTAAAATTTAAGATGATATTTCATCCTTAAAAAAGAAACTTTACACTTAGCAAGTTTTAACTTTTCGATAATTTTCGTTCTTATCACAGCCACAAGGATTGTCTTTGAGGAAATTTAGAATTTTAATAGAATTTCATATATAAACTTAATAGATGTCATTGCCATAACTTTTTGAGATGTTTATATATAACGATTTTTCAAATAAAGTGTACAGAAATGATTTTTTGGTTATAACTGATATTCAGACATACACGTACAGTTTTATAACATATATTTAAGATCGCCTCTTTTTTTAAATGTAAAGTTTTTTATTATTACTAGGGTTTTACAGACGGATAACCTATTATTCTAGCTGGAAAGAAATATGTGATCGTTTGAATGAAAAGATAGCAGCTTGTAAAAAAATTGATGAAATCTGTCTTATTGATAAATATGAAGTACATATAGACATATAAAATAAAGAAAACGTTTCTGTATCTGATAGATGGAGAATAGTCTTTAAAGAAAAGAAAATGTTTTAAATTTTCAAAGTTTTTATGAAATAAATGATAAATATGGAATAAATGTTGAATTGTACGACAAAATTACGACTTTGATTGTGACAAGTTTTATTTCGAAATAAGATCATAAATTACTTTGTAATGTATTATCGCCAGAACAAATTCTTTTAAAAATAAATAGGTAGGTAGGTAGACTTTCCAACGTGTGCTGATATGCTTGTTGCTAGAACATTGGTTAAGGGAGATGGAGATGTGGATAGAAATAGGGAGGAGTTACGAATTTTATTCTAAAATAGAAAATACAAAGGGTGCAAATTAGTTTGTCATAGTGTTTCAACTGTTGTGAGAGTTGTTTCAATGGTGTCAATGATAGTTGCAAGAGATTTTAGTAATGTTTGGTCTTAAAGGAGGTCTGAGAGTGCTATTGGTGATCTATTAAAGAAAGGAAAGCAGCGTCTTAGAAGATCTTGGTGATGAGAAAGAAGATTTGACAATGACGTTTCTATTGCGTCACATATGAAACGACAGTATGAACTTTTGCTAACTTTAATTCGGAAGAGATATGCTCTGAATTCGCAGTGGCCTGATAGCCAACGTATAGTTGAACGCGGCGGTGTAAATTCTTTGTTTTTCAAAGTTGCGTGTATTGTGCTGTTGTGTGGTAAAAAGGAGATTAGTGCATTTTGATAAGAAGATATGCACATCTACCATTCTTTTATAGAGGATAAGTGAATGTGCATTAAAAGGTTTTGAGAGGTAGGGAGTTGATGATAGAGATGTGGGAGGTTGGGTGTAAGTTTGGAGTAAAGTAGTCAACGAGGGAGTTTTCTGCTATGTTTAGATGAGCAGGGCACCAGCATAGGTGTCTGTGGAAATGTTTTGTAAGATTGATTAAGGAGGAGACGAATTGGAAGGAGTGAAAGAGGATGTTATGTAATAGAGAGGGATCATGGATCATGTTTTGTGCTTCGGTAAAAAATGGAAGGTAGTAAAATGGAGAAGGTAGTTAAGGGTATCAGTAATCGTAGTGCAGGCGTGTTAAACGCTGAAGAATTTATATTCGGAGATTGAAAGTAGAGGATTTAATCGAGAGTGATGGGTGTGAAAGGGGCGAGTGGAAGAGCCTTTGAAGAAGGCGTAAGCAAAAGAAACACTGAGGAATTTCTTTAAGGCGTCTGTGAAGTTACATAGGGAGGTGGGTGAAGAGTTAGAGCGAAAGTGTGAAATCGATGTAGCAGCTGCTACATGCCCTGCGCTTAGTTGAAAAATTTTTTTTTGACTTTTTGTAATATATATATATATATTATTTTCAATTAACTCAAGTCTCTCTTCAAGCAAAGCAGCAAGATCTCAACATTGCATCAGCGTTATGTGCCTTTTTGACAGGATTCCTACAAAGTTTCAGAGATCAATTCGATAAGTTTGAGTCAGAAGCGCAGAGCCTAACTCAAGTGAAGGAGTACCAGCAAAAAAGAAAAAGAAGAATTGCCGAAATTGAAAGCGTGATGAGAGTATATGCAGTGGTTGTTCAGTTCCATATGCAATAGATACTCAATCACCTAAAGACAGATTCCGTGTTGTTTTTCTTGCAGTAATAGACAGTCTACTATCTGCGCTGGAGCAACGCCGTAAAGCATACACCCGATTGAACATAAGGGTTAGTTTTTTACGAAATTTGCATGATCTTTCACCCGCACAGATAGAAAAAAATGGTTTCAGACTTTTAGAAGCATATCCCCAGCATTTGGACGACGGCTTGAAGGATGGATTATCTCATTTTTCAGAATTTGTAAAGCAAATTGGTGTTGATTGTTCCTGTCCAGAGTTCAGTTATTTCACCTTAAAACAAATTTTTACTCTTGAATTTTGTGGTTTTTACCTTTTTTGTAGAATCTAAATCAATTTTATTAAAAAAAATTTTACTTCCTGACTATCATTTGTAAATTTAATCGATCTGCTACATGCTCTGCACTTGGTAGATTCGGCACTGCATGTATGTATCAATAAATATAGATGTAAAATAATCATAAATAATTAGAATTTGTTAAAATCAATAGATTATTAACTTCGTAATAGAAAGCCCTCATTCTTGAATCAATCGTCAAGCATGTTATTGAATAAGGACGTAAAATAGATCTGGAATGTATCCATCTTTTGAAAAAAGAGAAGGATATGACAAAAAGGATAAATAAACAAAGCATTCATATACTGACACGGCTTTTTACCCAAACTTATCGAAACCGTCTGGAAATAATATAAGCATAGTTGATTTGTTATAAAAATAGATATTTTATTTGAAAGAAATTTTTTGAAAGTTTGAAGCTTTTAGATATATTGAAATCCTAAATGAAAAAAATGAGTCCAAAAATGAAACCAGCATCTTCAATTTGGAATACAAACAGATCTTTTATTTAAATTTCCAAAAATAATCCTCTAGATGGTAATCTTTTACTTTACGATTCGTCAATCAAAAAATTTCTCTGACAAATTATTTGCTGTTGTGATGTCAATCAAAGAGAGTTATTATTATGGTTTTTTCGCTAAAATTAAAAAATCAATGGATTTTTTCTATTATTAAATACAAACTTTCTTACAATTTTGGACTTCTACCTCTCTTTTTGATAAGTTCCTCGTAAAAAAATTCCAAAAAGGAAGATGGTGTTGTTGCCTCAGAACTAGCTCAAATATATCATGCTGTAAAACATAATCTTTCTTACAACTAATTTGATTGTACTTTAAACTGAATTCGATAATTTACCATGATTCTAAAATAGCAGCAAAAGTTTCTTGTGGTCGAACTAAGTCAGAGGCGATTGCCATGAATTTTCTTGGTAAAAAAGCACTAGAAGTTATTAAAGATTTGAAAAACCACGAACCTCAAAAAACAAACCACAAAAACGTGAAAATGTACCCAGTCTGTGTTCAATAGGGAATTCGGTAGAGTAAACTGTGTTATTGATTTCTTTGAGAATGCAAACGAAAGTGCTGATGGAATATTTCAAGTTCAACTGTTTAAAAAACACTATGGCAAAGCTTGATTGGGAAAAAGTATCATGTTTAAGTGCAGATAACGCTAATTTCAATTTTGGAAATAAATGTTCTCTCTATACAAATATCCTCAAATTAAATAATAATGTCATTAAGGCTAATTGCAATCCCCATATTTTACATAATGCAATAAAGTGTGGTATGGGAAAAATGAACGTCGACATAGAAAACATTGTATTGAAAATTTACGGCCATTTTTCAGCCTCAGGAAAAAAACGTGAAAATAAGACTCATGTTTGTAGATAGGGAGTTTTTTGAGATTATTCGTTATGTACCTACTAGGTGGTTGTCTCTTTTGCCCTGCATTGAAAGAATATTACATTCTTGGAAAGCTTTAAGCTCATATCTCCTGAGCAGTCCAACTGATTGCTCAAACTTTTTTTAATCGATGATAAGTCAAAACAAATTATTAAAATATATTTTTTGTTTTTGCAAAACGTGATGGAAATTTTCAAACTATCTGTGCAACAACTTGAGAAAAATGAAACTTCAGCTTTTCAATATTTTGACTAATTTGAGAAATAAATTCATGTCTCGACTTTTTGAAGAATTTTTTGACTATCATGTTCAACAACTTCTTTAAAATTTAGATAAATCTTTTCTTATCACAGTAATTACATATTTGGAGAAAAGAATTAACTTTAATAAAGATTCAAAATTTGGTAAATTATCAATTTTGAGTTGTTTGGAGAATTTATTACCACAATATCAAAATATTTTAGAAATTGTTGAAGATTTGAAACTAAAAGATAAACTGGGGTTGAATATAAATGATCTCTTCAATGAAATAATGACTCTTCAAAGTTGTTTTGATATTATGAAGTGTTCAGAAGATTTGCAAAGTGTACTACAAGTAGTAAATGGAAGAAAATTTTTAAAATAAGGGTGTCATGCTCAAATCTTTTCAAAATTGTTTCATTTGAACTATCAATACCAGGAACGTCTGCATTCTTTGAAAGAGTTTTTAGTGTTATATCATCCAAGTGGAGAAATGACAGGATCAAATGTTCAGTAGAGCTGATAAAAAATGAACTTTTCATAAACTTTAATTTTGGAACAAAATTTTTAAAATAAGGGTGTCATGCTCAAATCTTTTCAAAATTGTTTCATTTGAACTATCAATACCAGGAACGTCTGCATTCTTTGAAAGAGTTTTTAGTGTTATATCATCTAAGTGGAGAAATGACAGGATCAAATGTTCAGTAGAGCTGATAAAAAATGAACTTTTCATAAACTTTAATTTGAAAGACACATACATGTCTGGAGTTTCCTGAAAATATAAAAAAGGATTTTGTGCTGAGCAGCAAAAAACCAAAGCATATATAATTTTAAAAATAAAATGTGCAATAAATTATAATTTTTGTTTAATCATGCATTGATAAAAGATTAAAAGAGTTCTTTGTATTTATATACAGGTCCGTGCTAGTCAAGTAATGCTCGACGTAGGGATGGGCAAAAAAACTTTTGGAGTGGTTGAGCTTTTTTTGCTTTCAAATAAAATTTTTCCGATTGAGCATTTATTTTGTCCTTTATTTAAATTTTAAAAAGTTGGCAACCCTAGATATATTTCTCATCAATCAAAATTTTTATTGTTATTTTCTAAAAAGTAGCCATCAAAACTGTATATAATTATAAATTTTTAAGGGAGTATCTAATATAAGCACTAACTTATGAGGTTAACTACAGATAATGTCAAAATTTTTGATTTTGATGGACAGTTTTTGACATGAAAGGGCCATTCAACTACCATGAATTTAGTATTAAAAGATGCAGCTAAGGATTTTACGAAAACTCAAAAAAATTTGAAGGGCTATAATTCAGACAATTAATTTTTTTGTGATGGAGTATGGGAGTTTTACGCCCCCATCACTAATAGGATTAATGACCAAAGTAACACAGCAAGCAGCAGCAATAGCCATCATGAAACCTAAATTTACATAGTGCATAGAATCAATCTTCTTTGAAATGATAAATGAGCAAGTGGTTTATATTCATTCTAACACAATAACAGTACTTTATATGTGCTGTGAGTTAATAAGCATCTTTTAAATTTCGATAAGGTTCCATAACTTATTTGTCTTATTATTGTGGTTATCGTAACAAAACTGGAAAATTTATTTAAATGGTTTTAATCGTGACCGTAAATAACAATGAATAATATGAATGAAAAATTCCTAATTAAAAAGTATTTTTCCTTTTTATTTAAAATGAAAGTTATTAAGACGTCTAAAGTAATACAGTGGCCTAAGGACCATCTGTGTAAAGCTCACTTATTGCAACCATTTTTACAGTCCCAAATTTTTCTTTATCTCCTAGCCTAGCTTTGATTCATCCAAAAAGTAGCTCTCTATTTCGGTTTTCATACCTTCCTAAACAACCATAACAATATCCATGAAAGTAAGGCTTTATTTAGAAAATAATATTAAAAGTTGTTTGTAGTATCTTCAATTAATATTTATTATTGAAGTATACTTTAGAAAAAAGTCAAACAAACATCGATTACAAATTTGATTCAACTTCTCTATACTTTCCCAGAACTGTATAATTTTTATCATATAATTGGGATGATAAATTTTTTTTGCAATTGAGGTACAAATTTTTTCTATTCAAAACATCTATTTACATGACCCTCTATCTATTAAGACCATTTCTCTATTGAGACCATGGTTTTTTAAATCAAGAAAAATTACATATGATAAGGAAATTGATAGAAAAATTTGGCACTGGTTTTGTGTTCATCCTACAATTCAAGTTTCAAATGTAAAACTTGTTTTTTACCTCCAAACGCAACATAAAGGTTGCAACCAAACAATGCAGGAATTATTAAACACGTTAATCCTTTTTAACCTTAACAGCGTTTCTTCACTAAAGGAAAAAAGTGTTAGATCAATACTTCACTTAAAATTTAACGCACACACTAATGAAAAATTTGTTTTAATGAACAGATTAAAAATAAGTTGCAAGTACATCGTTTTCCTTTTAAGTTTTTTTCATGACAATTAATCTTGATATTGCAAATTTGTACATTTTATCCAGTAGTTTGAATGATTACAACCTGAGAAGGCCACTTAAGATGCCCGTTGAGAGCGCTAAAAATAAAAAAATGCTCAAACAGTTTTGTTAGATTAATTCAAAAAAAATATCGAAGATTTATATTTCTGCATTCTTTTTTATGTATGTTTATGTTGTAGTAATATAATAAATAAGTACCAATTAAGGTGGCAACTTTTGTCTTTTCCATTTGACAGCCGCTATAGACAGGTTTGACCTCAAAATTAACAAAACGTGGAAAATAAGTGTTAAAGAATAGTACACTTTCGTAAATTGGAATTTTTGAGTAACTAACCGCCATTCATAGTGGACGAGACACTATCTTTGAGGCTTCGAGTTGACCACGCCTGATATAAAGCGAAACAAAACTTTATTAAATTTATAAATAATTATAAAAAAATATTAATATACAATTGAAACTTGGACTGAATTTACTTTTTTAAAATCTTTCTAATTTCTTTATTTTGAGTGTGAATTCTAGCATCAGATTTCTCAACCTTTCCAGATATTTTTTCAACAAGTGTATTTTGTTCTTCAAGTTCAACAGACATACTCGTGGCTAGTTCCTTCAAGCGTGACATACCTTGTGCCATACTCTCTGTTATAAAAGTAGAATTAAAAATTAATAAGTTTATACTAAAAGAAAAACTTCAATAGAAAATTAATAAATGCATGAGGTAATTGCGGTTCTGCTCACCGAGTTAGGAAGGCATATGAAAATAATTTTTTTAAATCATCATTTAGAATTCTTCTTATATAAAAAGTTGCGATCATAGATATAAATCTCTAATATTGATTGGATAAACAAACCTACTACATCCATTTAGGTATTGTAGTTAACAATATTGTTAAAAATGTAGTTTGAACGATTCCATCTTTTATAAACTAAATACAATGAGTTTATATTAGTATCAAAAATTGTAAAACTATATTTTCCTCATTATGTATTTTATCCGTATGTTTACACTTTTTATGAATATCGTATAGAATATAGATGAATATAAATTTATTTATTACTTTTTTAACTCATTTATTGAATGGGAGATCAGAGTCTCATTCAGAAGCGCACATCCTCAAAATTTTTGAGGGGACGAGCTTTTTTTATACAATTTTTAAAATTTATTATGAAAGAATTTTTGCCCAATGAACAGACCACCATTATTACCCGACATTATGCATGCCTGTAAGTTCCCAATCCTAACAAGCAGTTCCACGAAGACCGAGTTGGAGTCACTGAGTGAATCGTTTTTCGCAAAATACTTTAAAATTTTTATAATTGAATGATCATTTTTAAAATTAAATTCGTGAACTGGGAACTACTTTATTGAGCTCCGAATAATTTGGGTATACACAAATACTTCTACTAAATTAGGATAATTTACCCGTTTGCCGATACCTGCCTTAGATAAAAAGTATAAAACAATGCAAAACAATTAAAGTTTTAAAATAAATCAAAACTTTATTAAGTTTTTAATAAGGTTTTAAAATATTTAAGTTTTGTTACTGCCAAGGATATTACGTTCATGATGATTATAATGAATTAATGTAATTTATCTAACTGATAATACGATCACATCTAAATGTTAAAATAAGTAAAATAAATTTATCATCTAAACAGATTTTAGTATCATTATAAACATATGTCTAATAAACATTGGTAAGACGGACTGGCACACCAATAAGTCACGTTAAAACAAAATCAACCTTTATAAATCTTTTTTTATCTCTAATGTGTATACTATGTGTTTATTTCAATGTTTTTTACATTAAATTATTTAATAATACATTAACTTATATTTCTTGCTTTATAATTTACTATTTGGTTCCTATTATTACATTCTAGAATTTTGTACTCTTTTGATTGGACCTTTTATAAGTTTTCCTGGTAAAATTTTTCGCCAATTGGGTCAATACGTGTTGTAACACCAGTAGCGTACCAAAGGAGGGGAGAGGCCAAGAAAGCGATTCGCTCCCTCCGCCACAATTTATATGTAATATAGAATTTAAGTTTTTGATGTTTTGAAGTTGTAGAACTTTTAAGGGGTGGTAAATTTTAAAGACGTCACTTTTTTTAGTTACGTCATTGTAGTTTGTAGGTTGTTTGTATTTACACGCTGGCTCCTTTCGGTATTATAATGGCCTTAATGTAAAAGTCACGACTTACAAAATTTTTTAATCTTTGCTAATATTGTTTAACGGTTATACCTTATATCTTTTATTTAAGTGACACAAATTAAAAACTAAACGATTGTGTTCCAATGCTCAAACTAGAAAGTTAAAAACACTAATTAATTTATGACGAAAATTTTTAATTTTAATTATTTGATGATGAAAAATAAACATACATTTCTTCAGAATGCGCTAATATAAATGAGTTTCAAAGGCCGTAGAATATTTAAGTAAACTTTAAAACAAAAATTTACTATTTTATCTTAAAAAAATAACAGAAGATATTATTATTGAACTTACCTAAATTTTGATCAAATAATTTCTCATATTCTTGATTAGGAGAACTTTTGACAGTTTTAGTTTCAAGATTATTTTCGATAGTTGGAAAATTCTGTTTTGAAAAGGAGGATCTATTTTGAGAAGGAATTGTTAGAGTGCTTTTATTTGAGGATAGAAAAGTGGAAACATTTGCAGACGAAGTTTCTTTATTTTTTGAAAAAAATTTTTTGAAGGAACCCCAAAAATTCTTCATAGCTTCGATATTTTTTTCTGATTGATTCAACGTATGGTCCATAGAATCAAGGCGGTGATCAATGGCATTAAGTTTGTCTCTTTGATTAGCTAGTTCCTTTAATGATTTATTACAAACATTTAAATTAGCATATTATAAATGATAACACCAAAAAATAATAACCTAATTTTAATAACTAAGGAAACTTGAGGAAAAAATTTTAAATTTCTAAAACATTCTAGAACCTTGAAGATAACACGGATAAAACAGAGGAGTGTGGAAAAAACAAGAAAAAATACAAATTATAGAAGAATGTTGAGTTAATAATCAATGAATCATTTTTAATAAATATGAATGAAATAGTGGTGAAGTGTAATCAAAAAGTTGGTAACCATATAATGTACATGGTAAAAGAGTATAGAACTTCATTGATGAAAATAATCTAGTAAAATTTGGCCTGAAGAAATAGAAGAAAAGGCAAATATAGGAAAGTGTACGAAGAGGAACTTTCAGGGTTAGTATTCTTATAATTTAACGAACGTTATGTGTGCCTATAAGCAGAGGTTGAGGCAGAGTTAAGAGTGATGAGTAGAGCATTTTGGAAGGAAACATCAGTTGCAGTCGGTAAAAAAAGTGACAGTTGATTTTTTTTATAGAAAATAAACTTTTGAAAGAAACTGCGCTCTATCAATTATAGATATTGCTAAATTAAAAAAATTCATGCTTTGATCTAAATCTATATCTCTTTTGATATAGGCGTAATGAATCAGAATGCTCATCTTATTTCAGTACTATCATTTTTTATAGGATATTTATATTATATGTGTACAATCGAAAAAGGAGTATATTTTTTGAAATCGGAAAAAATGTGCAGATAAATAAAATTGGCTTATTCTATATACGTTGAATAAAAAAAGAGAAAGAATGCCGATAAAGTCTAAATTGACATATCATAACTTAACAAAGAGCACGTGCGTGATTTTTCTTTTAAATTCAGTAGCAAATTCTAATAATTACCTAAAATGTCTCACATGGTTGAAATTTATAATCTACAAGTAAAACTTTGTCGGTTCATAAAAAAAGTGAATGATGTAACAAGCTTATTCATTAATTTAAAATTCTTTTGAAATAATAATAATAGCGTTAAAAAATTATTTTTTAAGAATAGAATGCATCGTGGTTCAAGTTATCGAAGACCGAAATGCTTTCTCGCTCTTGGAATGAATATGAGAAAACGTTCGTCTCTGCTCACTAAAACATTCAATTTTGGAGGAGTCGCCTTAATATGAGTGACTCATTAACTTTTTGTATAATTCAAGCGGTGTTTTTAAATTTTATTATATTAAACATCAAGTTAAATATTGTGCATTGTTTTTTGTCCTACTGAATTTAAACTTAAAGATTGATGAGTGTACAAAAATGAGAAGTAGCAAAATAGTGACATTTGCTGCATAAAAAGAATATTAAAAAGTTGGTTATAGGACTGGACCTCCGTATTTTGGTGGCTTTGAATTTAAAGTCTAGATACATCTCTGAACTAATTGTTGTATAGACACATTTTAGATAATATCGAGTTGAGAACAAAATTCCCATTTTTGAAAATATATATTAGATTGTAGGGTAAGGCCGATTCTGGTAATAATCAGAATCACAAAAATTCTTATAATTGTAAGCAGAATCATAATCATTTTTTTAAAAACCCAAAATCAGAACAAGAGAATCATAAAAATCAATAATTACGGTTTTTTGGGCATTTTAATCAGTGTAATCTATCTATTATAGCTTAACCCTATTAGTGCTGGGCTTAATTTGTCCGCTCAAGTGCTGGTCCGTAAAGTGCCCCCCCCCCCCCCACTATTTTTCTCAGATATTAATAAGTTTGTATAAATATTTTTAATGATACATATATATTTCATCTATGCTGAATTCAGTGGTTATATCCATTTTTTTAATCAAAATCAATCAAACCTGTCAAAAAATTGATTTATATTTGACAGCTCATCTCAAAAAGAACTTTTTATTTAAATAATTATATAAAGTTTTTTACACATTTATACCAATTTTCAACTATGCTAAATTCAGTGGTGATAATCATTTTTTTTTATGAAAATCAATCAAACCTGTCAAAAATTGATTTATATATGACATTTATTTTTTAATGAAAATCAATCAAACCTGTCAAAAAATGGATTTATCTCAAAAAGAAACATTTTATTTGAATATTTATATAAAGTTTTTACACATATATACCCATTTTCAAGTACGCTTTGTTTACTGGTGATATTCCTTCTTTTTTTTAAATAAAAATCAGTCAAATCTGACAAAAAATAATTTAAATATTATAGCCCATGTCAAAATTAAAATTTTTATTCTTATAAAAAGTTTTTTATACACACATACCTATTTTCAAGTATGCAGAATTTAATGGTGATATTTTTTATGAAATCAATACAACCTGTCAAAAAATCAATTAAACCTGTAAATCAATGTCAAATATATAAACTTCAAAATAAACCAACTTTAGATGTTTAATTCACTCAAAATATTTCATTCTACAGTAACTTATGTAACTCGATAGGACCTCCATCATTTTGGCTATAAATTCGTTATCGGCTCGTAGCCTCTACGTCATAATAATTTACAGTGTCATTTTGCTATTAATTCTATGATGATCCTTTCTTGGTAGCTCTTTTTTCATTAGAAATTTATTTTCTTCAATGTGTGTTTGAAAAATTGGCATTGTTAGAGGTTGAAAAAAAATTAAAATCCAAGACACAAATTGCAAAACAGTTTGGAATACCGTTGAACACATTGTCAACATGGATAAAAAAATCTAATGAAATAAATCAAGCCTATGAAAATGAAAATTCTTCAATTAAACGTGTTCGTCTTCCACACTATCCTGATGTAGAAGAAGCCCTTTTCATTTGGTTTAAAGACGCACGGGCACAAAATATTCCTATTTCAGGCCCGATGTTACAAGAAAAAGCAGCAAAGTATGCATCAGACTTTCAGCACTCAAACTTTACTTGCAGTGATGGTTGGCTAACAAAATTTAAGGATAGACATAACATATGTTTTCGTACTCTATGTGGAGAGTCAAGAAGTGTAACAGATGATCAAATTGAGAACTGGGTCTCCACGTTCTTACCAAGACTTCTTAACAAGTACGCTCCAAATTGTATTTACAACGCTGACGAGACAGGACTTTTCTATAAGCTTCTTCCTTCCAAGTCACTAACTCTTCCAACAAAATACAGGAACAATAAAAAGGCCTGGATGACATCAAAGATTTTTACAAACTGGCTGATAACATTAAACCGTCGATTCTGCTTTGAAAAAAAAGATTGCTCTCATAGTAGATAATATTTCTTCTCACTCACGCTTTGCACTTACTAATATTGAGATCGTTTATTTACCTCCAAACATAACTTCCAAAACACAACCAATGGATCAGGGTATTATAAAAAACTTGAAAACAAATTACCGACGTATATTTGTTGACAAACTTACCACATCCATGGAAAATAATAACCCTATTGTCAAAGTAACTGTTCTTGATGCTTTGTATATGCTTCAAAGGGCATATGCTTCTGTTACTTCAAAAACAATTGCTAATTGTTTCAAAAAAGCACAATTGTCTGATGATAACACCAACGTTAGTGTCGAAGACGAAAATGATGTTCAATTAGAAGTTTGCAAAAGAGCTACTACGTTTGGGGTGAAAGTGGAGTCATTTGAAGATTATGTTATTGTCGATGAAAGAGTGATAACCTGTGGGCCTATCACTGATGAAGGAATCGTTGCTGCTGTCAGCGACAAACGCAATCAAGGCGAACAAGAAGATAATGATGAAGAAAACGAAGAGAACGAAAGTACTGGCACAGATTTACCCACACCAGTAGCTGCTTTAAGCATATGTGCAACTCTGCGTAAATTTATACAATCCCGAAGTGATGGTGAAGCGTTATTAGACAAACTCACACACATTGAAAATTTCATTGATGAAATCAAATGTTCTGAACTCAAACAAACATGCATAGATGATTATTTTTACAAAATGAAAAATGATTGATATAATAAATAAACTTTTTTTACCTTTTCTAAAACAATAATCTTTTTACAGGTCACTTTTTAGTAAAATTATTTACACTTTTAATGAGGGATGCATCTAAGTTATGATGAAGAAAATTCTCACGCTCTCTTCTACCAGGGGTAGATCTAAATAAAGATGGGTAAATTTATGCCTTCTTGCCAAACCAGGATAACAAGAATGGGTTTAGATGGGGACTCAGAGTGGGGTGTGTAGTTGCTTTTAAAAAATACTTTTCTATCTTCCATTCCCGCTTCCTTACTAAAAATTTCTACATCTTTTACTGTTTTCAATATGAAATCTTTTTCAAAAAACTCGGAAATTTCAACCATAAAATCAGTTTTGAACTCAAACAAACATGTTATAAATAATAAAAATATGGTTTTGTTGATAAATTTTAATTTCTCAATTTGTTTGCTTCACATGTGTTTTCGTTATTAACACTTTCTTCATTAATCTAAAATTCATTTAAACACAAATTGTCTTGTTATTATGTACAAACCTTATTACACAATATATAAGTTTCTTTATTTACAATAGTAAATTTCTTTGCACAAGTACCCCTCCTCTTACCAAAAACTTTGACACTATTAATAGAGTATGTTTTTCAACCCAACAAGGCACTATATTATATTCTTACAAAATAAACTCAAAACATCAGACTTTTTTCCAACTTTTTTCCTAGAAAATTTAGCAGATTTGAGTCCAAGTTTTGTTGAGTCGAACTCAAGATAACTAGAAGTGTTTGGCCAAGGCCGTTGAACTTCGAGTAAACGAGAATTTTTCAATTATTTGTTTTGATCACATGTTCTCTTTTCAATTTTTCAACTTGGTTCCTTCTCTCATACAAATTTTCAAAAGATTTTATAATACGTTTTGTTTTTTTTTAAATAAATATTTCATACTCAAGATAATTCGAGAAAGTATTATAAGCCAAAATATACAAAAAAAAAAGTTTTTTGAAAAATTTTATAGAATTGATTTTCAGGCATACATTACTAATTCAATTGCCACTTCGAGATATTTTTTAACCGCATTAGCCAAAATGGACTACATAAATAAAATAAGAATAATCGATTTTGTATAAAAATAGATATTTTATTTTTTGGAAAGATATTTTATGTAAATTTCAAAAATAATTCTGTAGACATTAGACGTAAATCGAACATTTGATTGACACTTTCAGAGATTTATAACCTGTAAATGCGAAAACTGATTTCAGAAATATAACTATCATGGTTGAATTGGTATAAAAACATATATTTCATGTAAAATTAGAGAGAATATTTTTGGATATAGTTTTCAGACATAACTACAAATTTGATTGACACTGGCTGTAAAACTTCTAAATGCGAAAACTGCGTCCAGAAATGAAACCATCATGATCTATTTGCTATAAAAACATATATTTCATCTAAAATTGGATTCAATATTTGTGGAAACAAATTTTAGAACTATACGCAAATTTGATTGATACTTATAGGTATTTTCAAATCCTAACTACAAAAATTGAGTCCATAAATGAAACTAGCATGGTTGATTTGGTATAAAACATATATTTCATTGGAAAATTTGAGTGATTGTTTTTGGAGACAATTTTTAGAAGTAAACCGCAAATATGATTAACACTTATAGGTACTATTTTCAAATCCTAAATGTTTAAAAAATGAGTCTAGAAATGAAACTAGCGTGGCCGATTTAGGATAACACATATATTTTATGTAAAATTTGAAGGAATGTTTTTGGAGACAACTTTTTAGAAATAAACGCAAATTTGATTAACACTTATAGGTATTTTAGATCCTAAATGTAAAAAATGAGCCTAGAAATGAAACCAACATGGCTGATTTAGTATAAAAACATATATTTTATGTAAAATTTGAAGGAAAAATTTATTACATATATTTCTCATTAATGAAAATTTTGATTGACATTTTCTAAAAAGTAGTCATGATTATTGAAAGAATTAAATATATAAAGTGTTATGGGTTCAAAACTGTATATAATTATAAATTTTCAAGGTAGTATATACAGTATAGATCCTAGGTTATAAGGTTTACTACAGATAATGCCAAAATTTTAATTTTGATTGACAGTTTTGGGCATTAAGGGCTCATTCAACTACCATGAAAATGGTATCATAAGATGCAGTTAGCGATTTTAGGAATGGTCACGAAATAGGGATATGATTCAGCCAATTTTGTACAATTAATTTACAGCACTAATAATTCGTGACGGACTATTTTCATTTCCTCGGTGAGTGGGGGGGGGGGTGGGGGGTTCTTGAAATATTGAAAATTTTTACAAAATTATAGCGGAACCCACTAAATAATTAATTGCGAATCTGATGGTGTTATTTATTTTCCATGAAAATCAATCAAACCTGTCAAAAATCTATCAAACTTATCATCAATGTCAATTGCGTATAAAGCAAAGTGAACTCAATGAGTAAAAATTTTGATAATTTTCACTAGCCTCGCACGACCATTAGTTATCTGGTTATTCGGGCCAGTTCTTTAGATCGTTAGCTTTTGTTTGTGGGAAATTTCAACCTATTTGATACGTAATTCATATTTCATTCTAGATACGATTTAGGTGTCTGGTTACCTTTTAATGTAGGTGGTCAGATAAATTCAAAAAATTATCTTTCGTAAGTTACATAATAAATACAAATAAAATGAAAATTTTTCCACATTTATTTCAGTCTAACATAATTAAACATTAACATTTTACAGAAAAGTTTTTGCCATATATGATTGAGTTCTCTTGTTGAGCTAAAGGGTAGTGCTCCAATTACAATTACAGTCATTCAACGGAAATGTGGATAATAATAATAATGGTAGTTTGTTTGTTGAATAAAAATGATATTATAATAAATTTTGAAAATTATAAAAAAAAAAGTTCGCCCCCACCTCCGATAAGAATTGTAGAGAATATGCAACCCTTTTTAAAATAATATTTAGCCTTCATAAAAACGCCGTTTAAAGAGAACTATAGATAGTTTCATGGTCTTATATTTCTACTTTATTCCACACTCAAATTAGAAGGAAACTGTTGTTTTATAAACAAAAATTTATCCACCTTTTCATTTTTCTTAAGAAAATAAACTTAGTATATTTTAGAATTAAAATAAAGCTAACAATTTAAGATATATATTGAAAACGTTGAGTAAATCTTTTATTTAACAAAATACCAGCAATAATATTTCGGTCACTATGACCTTCTTCAGATTTATATGACATTTTCTAAAAAATTTTGCTAAAAAATATATATATTTCATCTAAAATTTGATTCAATATTTTTGGAAACAAATTCTAGATAAGTTGAGTAAATCTTTTATTTAACAAAATACCAGCAATAATATTTCGGTCACTATGACCTTCTTCAGATTTATATGCCATTTTCTAAAAAATTTTGCTAAAAAATATATATATTTCATCTAAAATTTGATTCAATATTTTTGGAAACAAATTTGATTGATACTTATATGTATTTTCAAATCCTAACTGCAAAAATTGATGTCATATAAATCTTAATAGTGACCGAAACATTATTGCTGGTATTTTGTTAAATAAAAGATTTACTCAACGTTTTAAATTTATTTTCTTTACAACTTTTATTTATTTATAAAGACTCAGCCCCATACTACATTTAAGATATATATGATCTAAATTTTAAAAAAAAATCTTAACAAAAATAAAATACCATAAACAAAATTATTGTGAAAGCTGCAAGTTGTACAAAAATAGCATATTAAAATAGATTTTTTAGATCCATAATTAAGTTTTTTTAAATGATCTGTAATATAACAGTCAAAAAAATTAACTTTTCCTTACTTCAGAAGTCATGTTCCCACATTTTTCAGAATTATAAATTAATTGATTACAATTAGATGTTCTATTTAGTGTTTTTTGTTGTAATGATCTAATTTCTTTCATTTTAGAATTCAATTCTTCATCATTGTCATCAATATCATTCCACGCATTCCATGAATCTAAAGTATTATTTTCCGCCATTTTAAGATTGGAGTAGAAAAAAAAACTGATTAAATTTTTTCAAAGTTCAATCATACTTTTTCCTCAAGTAATTTTACTCTATTAATAATCCATTAAATCTCTTAGTCCTTTTTAAAAAAAGTGCACACTATTTCTTTACCTTGATGTAGATTTGTATCAAATTACTGTGTGTGATCTGTTTTTTTCTCATCAAATTGGTTAATTTGTAGGAACGGTCTTTCAGGCCTTTGTTATTGGAAATTATTTCTAGGGTTTTCTTATTGAAGACTTATGAAAGATGAACTTTGTTTGGTGAGTCATTGGTAATTGATTTTCCCTTAAATTGTTGATTTCAATAAAGATTAACCTTTGTCCCATCTTTTGAGTGATAAATTATTTATGGTTGATTACATCAATACATATTTTAAAAATAAATTCTGCCTTTTAAATGTTTGAAAATAATATTTAATTAAATTTTGGAATAAACATTAAGCATCTGACTTTCATTTATTTCAATAATGGCACGTCGATTTTGTATGCAATCAAATAATAATTGTAGTTTTGTAGCACCAGTTTAGGAACGTATTCTTAAATTTATTGAAACTTTCGAGTGTTTTTAAAATATTTTATAGAAAAGATTTCTCCATACATTTTATCTTTTTGCTTTCATTCATTTTGTATTTTTAGAAATTGAATATTTTCGCTCTAAAAAAGTAAACACAGCTAAAAATTAATTTACCAATTTGCCCCATTAATTACCTACTTCCGTTGTCTACAATATACTCTGTGCTTGTTCTCGTCAGCCTAAGTATCTAAGAGTTCTTGGTTCAAACAAGTAGATCTGCTCGATCAATGAAAAACGGATTAGGGATGTAGGCACAACATTTCAAGCTTAGGAAGTAATGCTTAAATTCAGTCTTGAGCAGCGAAAGGAGATGGATGATCTATTTGATAAATTCTTTATTGGGTTCGCTCCCAAGAGTAGTCAGAATTCCAAACATTCCGTAGCATTTTCTCTCGATGTTATTTATCCACAAATCTAACTGTCATCAAACGCTCTTAGTTTTTGAGATAAACTTGGTGACAGTACAGTTTAGTTCTTGTATGGTCAGGTTTAAGTGGTTGAGGGCTCCAAAAATGTCCGACACGTAAGCCATCATTGAAATAAAATTTTTCGTCTTCCAGATATTTTTGAAAATGGTGTTTCTTATCCCTTAAGAATTCATCTCTCAATTCAAAGAGACGTGCCATTGTATTACCCAGAGAGAGACAGCACACTCTGTGGTCGGAACCGAAATTAACAGAAGAACTTGAACACACAAGTATTGAGAGGGATGTTTTAATGAAATTCAAAATTCTAATTACTAGGTTTAAGCATAATAACATATTTAGAGGGAGCACTTTCGCCCAAAGAGCGAATCTGTATATGAAACAATGAAAGCGTGTGCCTTTGTTGGCAGAGCTTTTACATGGGCTTTAAACCCTCACATTCGACCGAGCATAGATAGAGATATACATCTTTAAAAAGATAAAAAGCATCTAAGCAAGTTTCTCAATTCTGTTTATTATGTTTTAAGAAAAAACTTTTCCTATTTGTTGGCCCCTGCAATTTAATCAAAAAAAGAACATTTGTATAATTTAGATAAATTTTTATATGTATATTTACTTATAATAGATATGGCAGAGACGGTTGGTTTCATCAGTAATAAATAAATAAAACACAATTCTTCGAAGCGAAAATATTTAAGAGGATAGCGGTTGCATATTAGTCAAATATGTGTGCATTAAATATGGGGAGGCCTACTTGCTTGAAAAAAAGGAAAGAAACAAGAAGGAAGAGGAGAGAAAGTGACTTTTAATATAGTGTAAAGGAGGCTATGAGGGAAAGAACAAAGAAAATTTGTTTTGGCTGTAAGAAAGAGTAAAACAACGCCTAATAATAATGAGGGGTATGAAGTAATAATGGTGGTATAACAATATGTTATAGTGTGTTGTTTTAGGTGAAGAAAGAGGATTATCATGCATGTTGTGTATTATGGTGTATAAAGTTTTTGCGTTGTGTTGAAGTGATGATTTGATAATAAATATTTTTGCTTCGAAGAGTTGTGTTTTATTTATCTATTTCCTTAACCTTACAATACTGATATATTTACTTACTTTGCGTTTAATGTATTTGTCAAGCTATATATATACAGATCATGAAAGAAATTATCATGAATGCTAGATGTTTGAGATATTTTTTTAGGGTAATGAAAATTTTTTAGAGGAGCTTGAGAATTAACTGGGGGAAGGCTTGAGAATTAGTTGGGGGGGGGGGGGAGGGGGTGCTTGTGCCCCAAAATTTTATAAGTAGTCTGATTTGGGTAAAAAGAAATCGATTATCTGAAAATTATTAAAAAAAAAATTCTAAAAATAAGAATAAAATTTTCAAATAGAATGTAAAAACAATCAAAAGGTTTTAATGATGGTTACAGCTTAGGTCTCAATACAGATGGTTTGGGTTCGATTCCCAATCGAAACTATAGTTGGCAGATATCCTAGTGCTAGGAGCGTAGGGTATTGATCCCGTCTGGGTTCGATTCCAATCTTGACTATTATCACTATCTGTCCAGCTATTGAAGATTATTCTTCCCTATGGGATACGATACCGATGACTAAATAAAACTATCCTGATCATCGTCGAGCTATGTAAGATTATTCTTCTTTTTGATGCGTTAGAGACAACTAAAAACTAGAAATAAATATCTTTAAGTTTTAATATCTTTAATTAAAATTTTATTTTAAATAATTTTACTTTAATTCTTATAATTTTTAAAATGTGAAAACTTAAAATAATTATGATATTACGCTATAATATTTCATTTTCTTTTCTTTAAAATATGGTGACAAATCTAGAGTGTACTGTTTGCTTAGAAAAAACTATATTTCCAACAAAGTTAAGTTGTGGGCATTCTTTTTGTTACCTTTGTATAAAAGGCATTTCATTTGGCTCTTCAAGGTAAAAATTTTTTTTGGTTTTATTTATAAATTCAAAGTAGACATTTCAACCCGATTTCCAATTTCAAATTTTAGCCAAAATTCTGAATTAAATATGTTATACATTTTTTTTCTATTTTTAAACAAATTTATTATTTGATGAAAATCTATTTCAAACTCAAAGGCTGGGTGTAAAAATTTTTTTGATATGGTACAAAGACCCAAACTTAACGCTAAACAATCATACTAACATTATAAGGCATATTAATACAAATTGTTATGAATTTTAATCTAGCCAACACATGTTAAAGCCGGCTAAAAAGCATGTTTGGTTTATAATAAAGAACTTGTTGAAAAAATCTTAAGTATCATATAAACTTGGATATATATATAAATATTTTCAATTTATAATTAAATGTTAATAATTCACAGGCTTGCAAAATTGGACTTTCCCAGGATTGTTTTAAATATGTGATGTGTATTTACACATTTCAAGGATGCTCACAGTTTTTCCCTAACGCTTAAGATTTAGCCACAAATCTTTAGAGCTCACTATATATTAAAATAAATTAAAAAAAGTCAAAATAAAATCTCATAACCTGTATGGTTGAACGCGTGTAGACAACGTGAGTGTCATCTCCAGCCTGTATAATTGGATGGTTTCTATTCCATGTATAAATGACTAGGGAGACTGTTAAACTTTGGGTTCATATTTTACTAAATTTAAGATTTGATATCAGGAGCGCACGTCCAAAATTATTGTGGACGAAATTTTTTTTTGCAAATTTTAAAATTATTGGTCTAGAAATACCACGTGAGACCAAATATTCGAGCAATCCTTTAAAATAGAGTGTATTCCTCGCATACCTAAAAAAAATCCAAAATTGTTGGGGGGGGGGGCGAATATGCTTTTCATTTGAAAATGAAGTAGTCTATCAGGCACATTATAGGAATTGAAAGGATATTTGATTGATAGAGAAAACAAATAACTGAATGTTGGGGAGTTTTATATGAGTGAATGTAGTCTGAAGGAAAAGAGTCTACTAGACACCCTGTGATGTTTATATGAAAAAATATGATTGATTAAGGGGCGCACATTAGGGTAATTACAAAATTTTTTTTTAATGAAACTACTTTCAAAGAAGGAACTTTTATCCACATTTAACAAATATAAGATTCATTTTTGCTTTCGCGAAAAAAAATTCCCCCTTTTTTTAAAATAAATTTTAGAAAAGAGAAAATTTCCCCCATTTTAAAGAATTCAATTTATATTAGCCTTTTTAACTTTATTTATAAGAAATAAAAAGCTAAATAAATAACAAAAAAAGATTAAAAATTGTTTTTGCTAGAAACTTTAAATTTAGAAATTTATGATTTTTCGAAGCTCCATGCAATTCTTCCATAATTTTAATGGCCCGCTCAGTATTTTGATTAGACCTCGGGATATCAATTTTCGATTTCTCAAGATTCCAATGCCTTTTTAAACAATTGATTGCTTTTTTGCATTCTATATAATTTGTAAAGCCTTTAACAAACTACTAAAAGTGTTTTCCTTGTAGTGTTGATTTGCAAACCAAGCCTCGGCCCACTCATAACAAATAAAATCACGCGCTGCTTCAAACATCTTGCGCTTTTCTTCCAGAAGAAAAAAGCCATAACAACGTACTTTGCTCGTGAGTTCCACCGGGCTTGATTTACCTTTGGAAGTTTTTCCAGTGTATTTTAGGCCAACTTAAAGTTTTTTTGTAGTGACGATAAGCCTGGCAAAGTTCATACAAAAACTTAAAATCGTCTCGCCATCCAGGATTTTCGCCTGTCTCTTCGACATCTTCTTTTTCCGTGTTTTGATATTTGTTTTTTAAATATTCATAATCTTTTGTTAATTCTTCAATAAAAAGAAAGCAAAGTTGTGGTTTACTTGTATTTTCTGGAATGAAAAAGTTTATTACATGTTTGAGTAGCAAATCAAGAATGTGGTGCTGACAGCCAATGTACTGTGGCTTCTCAAACCCTTTGTGCACTATGTCATCTTGAATTCGTTTAACAATGCCATTTAAACGACCTGTGTTTACAGCAGTTGTGTCGCTAATTATCATGCTAATATTTTTCCAGGCATCAAATTCATCAATTAACTTATGAAGTTCATGATGTATAGCTTTTGCTGTGCCGTCAAGACATTTCAAAACACCAAGTTTAATTTCTGTCACAACGTTGTTGAGTAAAACAATTTGATATTCCTCGCCAGCTAGCTTTTTACCATCAAAGTGAAGACAAAAATGTTCATCATTTTGTAATTTTTTAAATATTTTTATCTTTGCTTCTCTTCCACTTTGAATAACTTTTTTCCAAATACCTGACTGGCTAGGAACATCAACATTATATCCCTGCTCAGAAATTGTTTCAAGAACTTTTCGTGCTTTGTGTGTTCAAATGTTGTTTTTAATGACAAGTAAGCTTGCTGTTTCAGTTTTTGCTCTTTTATAAACCAAATTTTTTCCAGAAAAAGATGAAGGAGAAAAAAGTTCATAAGCAGATGATTCAGAACTGGACTTATCGTCATAAGGTGGATGATAGTCTTCAGCTTGGCTGGATACTGCTTGAATACTAATGCGTTTTCTTGGATGTATTGTTTTTAAAAGATTTCTTGGATGTATTGTTTGCCTCTTTTACAGTAGAATATCCAATTTTACCACCACTTTCGATTTGCTTGATGTAAAACTCCTCATCTTCTGTGCATTTCCACTCGCCTTTAAGATTTGTGATATCAAATAATTTAGAAAGTGTGGAAATGAATTTACTAGATGGGTTTTTCTTGTTTTTATCGCGGAGATTTATTAATTGATTTAGTTTTTTTCTTATAAGTGCGCTAGAAAAATGAGGAAAGTTCAATACTTCTCTCCAAAGCAGTTCAATATCTGTAATCATAATATTCACTCTATCTAGACGTAGCTTTGTACAATTAAATAAAAAAAGAAAATTACCAAGAACTTGACGATTTGTTGGAATTCGGGAGAGATGTGAAATTTTTTCAATGAAAGGAATTTTTGATCACTTTTTATTTTACATAGACTTGATAAGTTTCTTTTCCATGTATTCCTGTTTTTTTCTACACTTTTATAGGAATTTTTAGACGCCATTTTTATAAATCAGAACCAAAAAAATTATAAACTAGAAATATAAAATATATAGTGTTTTATTATAAAAATTAACAAATTTTTAAAGCATGTATTTTTAAATTTAAAAATAGGGGGAGGTTTTTTTAATTTTTTTTAAAATCAACAATAATAATGTAATCTATATAAAAATGTTCCACTATTAAAAAGGGTTTGTGTTTTTTATTTAAAAATTTTTAATTTAGTAATCACCCTAGCGCACATCCTTGAAATTATTGGAGGAGGGCGGACTTTCAAGCGTCTTCCAAAAAAGACAACAAATTTTTCTGAATTCCTACTACTCTCTTGTTTATTCTATTTCATTCTTAATTAAGCTTAATGTAAACTTTAACCTTCGCCCTATTAAGCTTAACATCAACAATGAATCAGGACTTATATATAGCTCTTTCCTTCTCACTTCAAATAGATGCGCACCATCTCCAAATTATGTATAGAAAAGGAGTAAAGATATAAATTAACAATAAAAAAATGGAAGTTTTATTGAATGAAAAAAATCATTCATTAATTTTCCATTGTTCCTTCTTCCTAAAAAATGAAAAAATGTTTTATTGAGAAAAATAAATAAAAAACACATCCAAATTTCATAACTTATGAGGTAATTTCTATCAAAAATGTAAAACAGAACTAAAGTTAGAAAACTTGGTATTGGAATTTTTCATTCTTTTTAGTGTATAAGAATAAGTGTGAGTTAGTTAGACTCAAAAAGGGTATAAAATAAAGATAAAATTGTGCAAACAAAAATCAAACAATAAATTAAGATTGCATTACTTCATTTTTCTCAGCATCATTCATAAATCTACAAAAGTAAAATAACTTTTAACATTTTGCAATGATTTGCCTTTTATAATAACTTTTAAGAAAAAAAAAGTATCAGAAAAAGTTATAGAGCTTCAACAGAAACTAAAAAATTTTACAACATAACTAAGTTTTTTGAAAACTAATTTGACGTATCCCCTACAGCATACTCTATGGGTGGCATGGCAGATTGGTTGAGATGATAGACTAAGCACGGAAGCCTCTGGATTCGATTACTCATCGATACCAATTTGTTCATAGTTTGACATAATCTGTAACTCAGTGGCTTGTCAATGAAAACACATCCACTACCTTTACCTTATTTTTTACTCAAAATTGCTACATAATTAACATAAGAGAAGGAGACAAAATGAACTAATAAAGCAATTTTCACTATTTTAAAATGAAACTGTCTGTTCTCAGAATAATTTCAAAATAATAGGAGGCATAAAAAATAAGATAGTTTATTTAATATTTTCAAGTTTTTATAAGCAGCAAAAGCCAACGTTGAAGTAGCTAACGCTTATATGGTGATTTGGTAACGCTTGTATTTTTTACATTACGGGTAATTTGTAGTTTAATCACTTTTTATAAAATTATTTAAGTCTAAGAACACAAAATCATAAAAAAAACCATTTAAACTAACATAAATCATAGTATACGAGAACAAGAAAATCATTGCGTTTCTTTGACTATTTTTGTCTACAAATAAAATTCTGACAGCTGTCATAAATGCATCAAGTACATAATTAACAACTGAAACATTTTTTTCGATATATTTTTATTATAATAATCAACAAATTTTATTAAAAAAAATAATTTAATTAATTATCTAGTGTTACTTACAAAATTTAACAATCGAAAATTATAAAAAATATCTCTGCTCAAATATTAAGCAAATAGAGTATTCTTGCTTTTAAAATAGCTGGTCGAGAAATGAAATCAGCATGGTCAATTAACCCCCCTCCCCTCTCGTAACTGATGGTTACAAGAAATGTTCAAAATTTAAGCTTTGTTGAAAGACGGTTTCTTGAGCCGAAAATATTCATTCCCAATAGCTATTAAAAAAATTTCTTGACTTGAAATTTTTTTTCAAATGTTACAAAATGTAACAAACGACTGATAAAGATTAAGTGACCTTTGTTGAAAAAATTTTTTAACGCGAGTCTGCCAATATTCATTGTTATAAAATTGTAACGATTGAAAACTATTTTTCTCTCATTTAAAAACAAACAAATTTTTGCGAAATGTTTGGTGTATTGATGGAACTAAATTTTTACCAAAAATCTGTGATTACTTTGAATAGCTGAACTTTGGTATCATGAAAAAAGCTTCTGAAAATATTTAACTTATATTCCGCTAAAAACTAGTTTCTAATGAGATAAAATAGAATTATCTTTAATTTAACTCTAAATACAAATTAGAGAGAAGAGAGCTTGACTGAGAGAAGAGAGCTTGACTGATTGAGTTTTAGCAGAGAAAGCGGAAGAGAAAAATAGAGAAGGAGACAGAAAGAGAAATAGAATCACTGTGGCAGAAGATGAGAAAATCTGGTGGATCATCCACATGTGTTTGCTCAAAAATACTACAAGGAGGAAGACACTGTGATAAATATGGCTTACTTATTGTGTGCATATTGAAACAATGGATTATATAGCTCTCACATCGCTTGTAAAATATTTTTGATAGGAATTTCAGAGCAGCTTGTCATGATGTTTGACTCGAAAGTCTGCATTCCCTCTTTTATTCTCTTACTTGCATTATCATGTATTCGAATGATCATTACATCCTATAATGCGATCATCATACATGTTTTATAAACAAGCAGCAACTTTTACTTATAGAAAAAGCCTTCACACATGTAAGACAACACACATGAAGGGTTTCCGGCCATTAGGGGCAAAAAGACATTAGGGGCATTTTGCTCATCATAACGCTTTGCAGCAAAATAAACACATCATTCATCAAGAAAGTCAGCATGTGATATAAAAACACAAGATAAGGATATTTAAAACACATGTAACTATAGTGTATACATTAGAGGTATATAGTATGTATTCATCATGTACGATTGCAGCAACTTATTTCTCAACATGTGGACACTATAAGTTTATTAATGCGAGTGATATCATTAAGGCCTCACTTATTACTTAGTTATTTTTAGTTCAACAACAAAGTTCCTTTGTGTGCAATTTTTTAATAACTTTTTAGCTTGTTATAATGCTGTTTATTGATGGTTTTTATTATTATGAAAAAGGAAGTTGTAAGTAATTTATATTTTTAGCAATTTAAATAATAATTCAACATTTAGCTAGTGAAACTAAGAGGTTTATATGCACTCTGCATAATAGTAAAAAGTGTAATGAGAAAAATGCCCCTAATGTCTTTTTATACTTAGTTTTAAATATTCTTATCTTGTGTCTTTATATCACACGCTGACTTGCTTGATGAATGATGTGTTTATTTTGCTGCAAAGTGTTATGATGAGAAAAATGCCCCTAATGTCCGCATACCCACATGAAGAACCCATGACGTGTCCTCGTTTCCTAAGTCACTATCGAAGTACGCCTCGTATATTTTCTTGATATGGCGTGCAATACTGCGCTTTTCTATGGCAAAAGTGAATTCCCCATATATATAACAGAATCTCTTTGGATCATTTTACACTGTCTTGTACTCGTTGTTGAAAACAAATAAGATCTGAAAAAAATAAATAACATTAAACAAGCTTTGACGTATACGTATTAAGTGATAAACTCATTTAAATATAAGCACACAATAATAAACCAAAAAATATGATTTTAAACTGTACTGTGCTATTTATCATATGACATTGTAGGTGTTTTATTAAGATTTTTCTTTAGACTTGGGTTGAAACCATTTTACAATGCGGTTGAGAATTTTATTTAATAATGTCAAAAAGGATATACAGTGACAATTCTGCAAAAACCATGCCTAATTCAACAAAAAGAAGGCCAGGAATGGATTTCGCATTTCATTTTGCATATAAAAATGGCCACTGATCTCTTGTATTTTTTTGAGTGTTGCACTGTGTGGTTAAAAAGATATGAAGGGGAGAAGATTTAAATTCCAATCATGGTATTTTTTTTAAACTTTTCTCAAATAATCGTGTAAACGGTGGTGATTTGAAACTAAAAAACATTCAAAACGATATACTGAAAATAATTGGAAGGTTACAAAATTATTCGAAAAATTAATGAATATATCATAAAAAAATTTGATGATATCATTCCAGATTGTAGAAAAAAATTAAAACAATTATGTCGAACAAGATGGACTGATGGGCATCATTCTTTTAGCTCTTTAATTAATTTATTCCTATTATAATTCCTACTTTACAAGAACTCTATTCAAAACCTGGGCAACTAAATATTCTTTATTTAATTTTTTATTTACAAAGTGTGTGCAAAGGTGTGTGACTTAAATATTCAAATTGACCCACCCACCTTCTACAAGAAAAGAATTGCGATGTTATTAAAGCATATTAAATTATGGGCGGTATGTTTTAAATTCAAAAAGATTTGAGAAAAAATTTCGAAAATTTTCATGGAGAAATTTACACGGAAGTTGCAATACTAGCTGATTCTTTCTCAATTTTTCCTTGCATGCCAAGAATATGTCAAAACAAGTTAGATTTTCTGATTATATAGATTTTATCATTATTTTAACATTCCATTTTAGGAAATTTTACTAGACGAATAATTAATTATTATCATTAAGTGCCCTTTATCAGACATATTTTATGTAATAATATGTATAGTTTTTCTTATGTTGAATTCAAACATAAAATCAGCAGTTTTTGATATAATGATAACAAATGTAGCAAATGCAAGTGTTACGCCATTATAAACAGTCTAGCATTATTTCATCATTTTTATATTCTTTCGCAAGTTTTTTCTACCTGTTTTTCGTTGTTACTAAAATGTCAAGAAAGTGCTTAAATCATTCTGACAAATGTTGTTATATTTGGTAGAATATATTGTAAAATCTCAAAAACGTATAATTACTTAGGAAAGACAAGTCATGGGTACCATATCAAAAAAATTTTTTGACAGCTATTTTCGTAAAGCAAACATTATGGGATTCTCATAACCCGTTATCAACCAGAATAATCAGACGATATCTAATGCAAAGCAGAAGATCTGTATTTAAAAGCATTAATAAACGCAGACGATTTTATTTTTGTAATGTCGACTGTGGTCGATAACAGGTTAAAAAGAAGCATAAAATTTTGTACCCGCGTTTCAATTCTGCATTAAGACCTGTGCCTCACAATGAAAGTTAGGCAATTCCATTTGCACCATATAGCATTATTATAAAGAGGATTGTGGAGTCCAAGTTTAGAGTCGGTGGAGTCACGTGTTTTAAGAAGGAGTTTCGGACTCTTAATAATTATTGCGACTCCGACTCCGATTTTAAAAATAATTATATTCATAATTGTTAAATTAATTAATAAATTCATACACACTCTCTTTAGTGCCAAAAGTAACATAAAAATGTTAATCATTTTAGTCTAACGTGTTTTTGCAGTCCATAGAAAAAGGCTGAAAAATTGAATAAAAATGAAGAATGAATTTTTTTATTACACAAACAGCTTGTAAGGGAACAATGCTAAGCTTATAAATAGAAGATTTTTGAAAAGGTAATTTAGCATAACTTTACTTTTGGATGTTATTTTGGCTTAGATAAAACGGTTGCTTGAAAATCTTTTTGAAGAAGAAAGACGCTAAACTATAAATTCTAACCAATAAAACGATATTTTAATAAATTATTTTAGAAAATAGATCAAGGATTTTTCTTTGCAACATAAAGCACTGGTGTGTAAGATCGAGAACACTTGGAGACTTATACTATTTGAAATAGAAAAGTTGATATTGCATAATTATACAATTTAAATTCTAAGTAAAAAAAATTATACATAAATGGGTTTGCAGTCGCAAAATTACAAATAGGTGTGGTTGGAGTCCAAAAATTATAAATAAGTTTAGTTGGAGTCTTAAAATAAATTCGGGCTCCCTAATTCTAAATGATGATCATGATATTGATGACAACTGCTACGATAATGCTGATGACAAAAATTTTGTGCCTAACAAAGGCAACTATTTTCTCAAGAAGAATCGAATGACCCTATCGGAAATTTGTCTCTTTGAAAAAATAAAGAAAAAATTTTAATGATTTTTTATTAAATATATTTTTTCAAAGAATAAATTATTTCTTTGTTAAAATAAAGCTATTTAAATAATTTATTATTGTCTTCGGTAATTAAAATTAAACATTCTTGCTAAGAAATAAAAATATAACACAAAATTTATTTTTCATTATCACTCTTTCTTAATGCACTATTTATCAATAAAGTCTTGTTCACAAGAGAAGATTTCAAGAGTTCCTATCTTTCTTCACTATTTAACCAGATAGACTAAAATTTCTTTCACTGGCTGCACCTGTAGCCATGATGCATACTCTTACGAACAATGTTTAAGACTAGCTTGAAAAGAATATTACGACTCACTAGTAACTTTTTAATTCCAAACAAACATACAGCTTACACTTTAATTCATTTTGATACCCTCAAAGCACCTCACTCCTCAAAATAGCTTGATTATGATTTTAGACCTATAAATTATAATAGAATTTGATAGAGGAATATAGTTATCTCATCAATTTTTGTTGCATTTTTTACCTTCTCTTTTTCCATGTTTTAAGCTGAAAGTCCTTAGCTTATTTCTATAATCATTTGTTTTATTTTCAGATGTCCCTTGTGTAGGACAAACTTTTCTTTAAATTATATTAATCCTCCTCAATTGTTAGAAACAGATGTCAATAAACTTATTGTGAAAAATACTTTCTCCACACAATGGTATTCTTATTTACACTTTTTTCATATGACTTTTAAAATGTATTTATTCATGATATATATGAGAGAGAAGAATCTTTTCTCTTGAGCCAATAAATAACGGTCCTAAACATAAAGAATTATTTTGTATATACAATTTTATTTTGTATATTCATTTTTGTCTTAAGTGGATAGGTAAATTCTAAGAAATTGTTTTTAAATAATTTATCGGTTTAGGAATCAGTTTGATGTCATAAAAGCTTAAAGTTGATTTTAGTTTGTTAATATATAATTTGTCAAAATCATGGCTAATAAAAAAATTTTGTTTTTGAGAAATAGCAGAGTCATTGAAATATTGAAGAAAATCTTTTTTTTTGTATTGGTTTTTTTGCCTGAAGCTAATGATGTAGGATAGTTATTGTCTGAAAGGATAGATTTTATGTGGTTAATTTCATTTTGTAGATCAGCTTGATTAGATGAGCAATATAATATTCGTGTAAAAGAGTGGAACAAACTGATATTTCATGTTATAGAGTTATAGATTATGATGAGATAAGTCTAAGTAGTATCGATAAGTATGGGTGGGCTTATAAAAGACTTGTTGTGTTGTGTCGTGTGATTAACCTTCGCAAGACGGAACGGGAGTTTTACGTCAATGGTAATTTTCAAACTAAATTTACGTCGACTATCTTATATAAAACCTATGTTAAAATTATAATGTAAATTTTCAAAAAACAACAAATTTTTCAAAAATAAAAACTGATAGTGAATAACTGTATATTTTTTTCTTCTGTAGATCTTTAACGCCATCTAAAGAAAGTAACTAAATTTCTTTTCACATTATGAACTTTATTCATGAATAAAAAGCAATAATAAAAATTAATTGAGCAAAAAACTTAAAAATATTTAATTTTGATTAGTTAGCATAAAAAAAGAGCAAAATTAAATTCCACAACTTTGACAAATGTACTTTGTGTGTGCTTTACATATAGGCCTTTTGCATGTTGCGCACTTTCTTGTTCCTCTCTTTTTTGGTCTACAAGTAGAAACAAAGCAATATCCAGGAGAAGAGGAAGCAATCTCAGGTATATCTTGTTGGATCCCGTAAAATGAAATAAGTTCCTTTGTGATTCTGTGGGTGAGAGGATCATTACATCTGTTCATCATTGAAAGGTGACTAAGTCTTAGACACAGATCTCTTATGAAGTACTTTCTCCCACCTTTTTGTACCGATGGAAATTTTTCTGGAGCGTTGCTCTTGATGATGACCCAATTGTTATAAGCTGATATGTCTAAATAATTACAAAACAAAAGAAAAGGCCATCTCCTTGAAGCTTTGTAAGAAGTAAAGTCTCTTAGCATTCGATTACAACTATCAACGCCCGATTTAAATTTATTGTAATCGACAACAGTCTCCGGTTTACGTCTTGGACCTAACAAGTTGATGCTTCCCAAATGTTGAGACGACATTATATAAACTACTTTGAAGTCTCTTTGTGAATGCTTGTGAGGAATGTAAGCAGTCAAGGATGCAAATTCTGTGTAAAGGAATTTACTCTCACAATCTTGTAAGGCGAGACTTTTTAGATGATCTGGTCTGAAAAGGTAAGGTATAAAGCGGCGATTAGCTCTTGCAGTGCCACAGACTGTGAGGTTTTGTTCTCGTGCCCATTTGCAAAGTTCATGAGAGGTAAAGAACCTGTCCATGAATATGCCGCAACCTTTTGGCAACTCACAACTTGCCACAAGTCTTTTTACAATTTCTTCAGAAGAAAAATAAGTTTTATCTAGGAGACCAGGGACATAAATTTCGGGTTTGAGCACATAATAAGTTCTTGCGTCATTGCAGTGGTAGCATTTTATGCCATAGCGTCCTGGCTTGGATCGATCATAGATTCGTAAAGCCGTTCTTCCTCTAAATTTTATCAACTGTTCATCAACAGTTACGCAATCTTGCGGAGTATAGTACCTGCTGAATATTTTATAAAAATGGTCGTGTAATTCTCTTATTGCTCCCAATTTATCTTCCTGATTTCTTTCACTTTTTTGTCAAAGCGTATAAAACGATGGATAAGAAAAAACATATCTCGATTTATAGAAGCTTTTAAAAATGGCTCTCCATGCTTTTGAGAAAAGAGGTATTTTACATCTAATTTTTGATTTTTTGCCTGTCCAATGTGTAGTAAACATGCAAAATAAGATAGTATGTCAGCAATACTGAACTTTTCAAAACAAAATTTAGTCTTTTGGAAAGTTTCAGGCATATTTCTAAAACACAAAAAAGATAATAAAATTACGAACAATATTTTTAAATAAATACTTTTCTCGGAGAGTCATCTTTTCATCATAAAAATAAAGTATAATAGCTTTTATATTTTGGTATTATAAATAAAGATAATTTATTTAAATGTTTCTACCAAAATACATAAGCAATAAAAAGTTTTTTGAATGTCCAAGTAGTGTACTAAGCAAAAAATTGAAAAATATAGCCCGAGAATTTAGACTAAAGTTTTAAAAGAAATTAAAAAATTTAAAATAAATTGTGTTTAAAATAAATTTTTTCATAGTTGACGTCAACCGATTAGATGAACAAAAAAGTAGCATCTATTTGCACAAAAGTTTTAATAAGCAAAATAGTTACATTGATGTCAACTGTGACTAAAACTATTTAAAATTAAATTTGACTCACGCATATGCCTCATCCATCTTTAATTTGGTACAGCGATAAATATGGGATATTGTTTCAACAGTAAAAAAAAAGTTGAAAAATTTTCAAAGGATCAACTAAAGATTTAGCATCTCCTTTAGGACCATATGGTTCGGCGACAGTATCTCTAATATTAAAAGTTCCAGGTCTTCCAACATTCGTAGAAAAAGGATCCCATTGATAACGTGTACCGTCTGGAGCAAGTAAGAAATCTGAAACCGTTTCAGAAATATCTGACTCCTCAGATGAAGACGAAGTAAAACTTTCAGAAGAAGAAGTTATAGTGTTATAAGAAGAAACACTTGAAGACGACTGCATGACGGAGATAATAATCACACAGATTAGAAAACTGAGAAAATAAAATGAAAGTTTTTGATTTGAGTGCAAAATGTATTTTATACACAAATGATTAGTGATGACATATTTGAAAAAATTCTCTGTGTGACATCACACAACACAGCTTTAATTTTGTTTATATTCTACCTTCAATATGCTCGGATACAAAAATTAATCATGAAGATTATCCTACATTATATCAAGGTTAAAAACGACATCTCATGATAAACCAGCACATATATTGATCATTATCCTTCTTGTAAATTTTTCTCATTTCTCAACGTAATCTGTAGAATAAAATGCCTAATATACCGTACACAATCATACAGTGTAAAATTAGAAAACTGAGAAAATAGAATAAAAGTTTTCGTTTTGAGTGCAAAGTGTATTTTATACACAAATGATTAGTGATGACATATTTGAAAAAAATTCTGTGTGACATCACACAACACAGCTTTAATTTTGTTTATACTCTACCTTCAATGTGCTCGGATTCGAAAATTACTCATGAAGATAAAGCTATCCTACATTATATCAAGGTTGAAAACGACATCTCATGATAAACCAGCACATATATCGATCATTATCCTTCTCGTAAATTCTTCTCATTTGTTAACGTAATCAGTATAATATAATGCCTAATAAACCGTACACATACAGCATTATCATTCATCCTTTCATGAAATAAAATTTGTTTTGTTTCTATGTCTAACACAACTGTATATAAGATATTGCAAAAAATATTTCAGTAATGCAGATGGCGTTAACTTTTTATTACGCACACATGAATAAATTTTTTCATTTACTAGTTTTTGTGCTTTAAAATGCTATTTTTTGTGATTTTACATAAAATTTATGCAGGAAATGCAATATATGGCATAAACAATCTTTTTTTGATGTATGGGAGTTTTACGGCATATATCCGTCCTTCGTGTATGGTATAAAATGGACCGTCTTGCGAAGGTTAATTGATTGAACAGTCTAAGATAGAAAGTGCGTTATTTTCTTTTTCAAGTGTGAAATTTAGGCATCTATGAAAGTTATTAAACGAAAGATTTCATGTTATTATGATTTATGATGCAAAAATGTCATCTATGAGAGAGAGAGAGAAAAAAATTTATTGTATCATAAAAACATCAAAAAAAAATGACAGTGAATTTTCATATGTAAATACATAGATATATATTTTCTATAATACATATATATTTACAAGATGATTCATATAAGTTTGATTTTTTACAATATAATTATTATTACAGGAAAAATCAGTAGCCAGAAATGGCCGTCAAATAGATTTTTCCATTAATGAAAAAATTATACTGACAGATGCACTATAAAAGTTCATTAATATCAAAATATACATTAGTAAAATATGTCAAGTTTTTACCTTCATTCATCATGGAATACAGTCATGCTTTCAACGCGTTTCAATTCTTTTATAACATAAGGACAAGTGTAGCTCATGCATGAATGATTGAATGTGGATTCTCCATTTTTATGACAGGTATAACATTTTAATTTTGAGCTTTCATCTTTAACTGGACAAGTAGTAGAAATATGTGACAAGAAGCAGTATTTACAAACAGCGTCTTTCTTACATTTTGAAGTAGTGTGCCCAAAAAATAGGCACTTACTGCATTGTATATGGGAAAAAAAGGGCGACACATCACAGCTTCCATCATCAGATAGAGAATAAAGTTACTTTTTTTATGAAGGAAAAAATCTCCGGCGCAACTTTTATTACCACAATCTTTCTATCATTTTGAATATTTTTTGAAAAAAGCACTTCAAAAACTTTACCGTTTTCAACTATTTGCTTAATACCTTCATTTTTGCTAAAAATCAACTGTGGTAATGAATCGTTTTCAACATCACGCGATACAACAAAAGAAATTTTCAGAAGAAGTACTTTGTTTCTAATAGCTTTTATATTATCATCTTTCGCTAGTAGTTTTTCAGCCTTTTGTAAACTGAGGTTATCAGGGAAACGCAGTCTTAACAACTTTGTTCTTTTGTTTGACGTTACTTTAACATCATTTAGTATATTCGATGTTTTTTTCTCCAGGTCTTCAACTTCCAAACTTTCTGATTTTAAATACAATGTGTGCTGCATACTTTCTGACTTTTTCACTATATCGGCAAAGGATAAGGCTTGTGATTCTGTAATATTTTGAAATATACGCTTTTGCTTCTCCTTACCTAGTTCAACCTCATTAGGACAAGATTTAATAGTGAAATCTTCAACATGCTTATCAAAGTTACTTTTCAATGAGTGAATAGTTTTACTTTGTTCATCCAATTGCTTTTTTAATTCATTTACAATCTTAATAAGATTAATAATTTGTGAAGTAGGATTATCATTCTGACTTTTATTAGAATCACGACACACTGTACAATGCCATTTCATACCTTGGCTATTAAATTTATCGAGAACTTTAAATAAAGATGGTTCAAATTTTTGACAGTTATAGCAAAGCCACTTTTCACAAGTCACACTTCACAAGATGAGAGGATTTGGCTTCACAATTTTCACACACCCAATTTTCTTTCTCCATAATAAATTATAAGAAGCTTAGTTAGATAAGGATTAATCAATTATTGATTAAATTTAAATAGGAGCAGCAAACGATAAGGATGAAAAGTTATTTAATTAAATACTTCTTTAAATATTCGAATAGAAAATAGCGAATTGCGGATAGAAGGAAACAAATACGGGAAAAGTTTTTGAAAATTAGCCATGAAAAACTTGGACGGATTGATATTATATATATGTATCCGATATTGATTGATTGATTGATTGATTTATTTGACGCAGCTTGTAAAATGCAAGGATTTCAAAAGCTGGCAAGAGGCTTTTACAAAGGACTATGTTAATAATGAGCTGAGAGTTACACTAAGTTTTATTTGAGTAAATAACTAAAATTAGTTATTCATACATTTGTGCTGAAAAGAATTTTTTCAATCCTTTTTATGTATAAAATGAGATAAGGAAAAATTTGTGGCACACGGTACACTTCAGAAATATGTTGAGGATAATTGCCGCAAACACTTAAACATTTGAACATAAATAAATGGCGTATATCGCAAAAATAAGGACAATTAAAGAGTACATGGTCGGTATTTTCAGTAGCTTCGCATCCAAATCTGCAAGCCGAAGTTAAAGATTTACCTATTCTATATAAGAAACTCCTAGAAGCAGCATTACCAACTATCCATCTTATAATTTCCGCAGGCAAAGCAGGTAGCTTGGTTTTTTTGTGAAAACAGAAAATTTCATACAAACTCAAATTACCCATGAAAAATTTATTTCTAGCTTTCAGAGTACGAGAATTCCAAGCATTTCTAATTCTAACATTTAAAAGTTTTTTAGCTAACTTAAGGGACATATTATAGGTAACAAGAGGACCATCTAGGCTGCATTTGGCTAATTTATCTACATATTCATTACCCTTTAGTCCTTTATGTGCAGGGCACCAAACTAATCTTACCTCAAACAATATGCTTAACTTCTGATAAATAGAAAGTATAGTTTGAACATAGTAAACTTCATCATTTTTGTTTTTTAATGCCTTTATAAGAGATAAAGAGTCTGAGAGAAAATATATCAAGGAAATATTGGCAAAAAGTGTCATGTTGTTATATATATAGATAATAGCTGAGACCAAAGCAGCACATTCAGCATAAAAAGAAGAAACGACTAGCCCTAGGTATTCACAATAACTGAAGATAGGGTAGCTTGAGTTTGGCATATAAATCGCAAAAGCATAGGATCCTCTTAGAGTTAAACTATCAAACGAACCATCTGTAAATACAAAGATTCCTTTGGATTTAGAGACGATCTTTTCGCAAAAATGAAGACTTTTCACTTTTCCCAAAGTACATGTAGTTTTTACTGAAAGGTTGGTAAGTTTTGGACTATATATTTTCTCACTTGTTATTAATTTTGTGTCATCATAAAATGAATCGAAATATTTTAAATATGTTTTCTGGAAATAGTCAAAGTTCGAAAGATGTCTACTAGGAGAAAACGATAAGCCAAAAGATTTGTAGGAGTTACATTTTGATATAAATGAAAGTTTTTTAGAAATCAAAATTTTGTCCAGGAGTATATCATATGGGGGTAGAAGAGAAAAAAGGGAAAACATAACGGTGGGAGTTGATAAAGAACATCTTAGAGCTTTCCTTAATATAGCGTTGTACAATGTAGCAAACTTTTGATGTGATTTTTTATAAGACAGAATGCTGCACCAAGAGGTGATCCCATAAGTCAAAGAAGGTATGCAAATTCTAAAAAGAAAAGTATTAAAAAACAAAAAGTTTTTGTGTGGTATAAAACTACTGATAAACTTAATTTTTGAAAACATACTAAAACATTTTGCTACCTTTATATCAAGATGAGAGTTCCAATTAAGTTTTTCTGTAAAGGTAACACCTAAATAATTAGTTGATTTCTGCGGTTTGAAAAGGCAATTATTAAAAAAAGATCAGGACATCTTTTTCTCGATTTAGTAAAATTAATTAAGACACATTTTTTTGAATTTATAGTCAAATTCAATTCCTTGCAAAGTAGTAGAATTTTTTCAAGAATCTCACTCAACTTAATAAGATTATTAGTAGGATCATATCCTTTCACGGCAACAATAACATCATCTGAGTATCCCTGATAAAAACATCCCAAAAATTGCAGAGCTTCTAGAATTGGGTTAATCAAGATGATAAAAAGAATGTCTGATATGCACGAACCTTGGGGTGTGGAGCCATTAAGATAAATACTAGAGGAAACGTTTCCCTTTATACAGATTTGTCTATCACATAGATAAGAGTTAACAAAGTTTATCAAATAATTTGGGAATTTCATATTTTTCATGTTTCTTGTAATGCAATTTCCACAAGCAGAGTTAAATGCTCCTTTGAAATCGATAAGGAAGGCGGTGAATGACATGTTTCTTTTAAATGAGTCATAAATTTGTGAAGACAACCGTTCAACAGCTAATTCAGAACATCTGGAGTGCACATATGCAAATTGATGAATATCAATGCAGCATGATTTATATATGTGATCTAATAAACGATACCGAATAATTTTTTCTAGTAATTTACCAATGCACGGGAGCAATGTAATCGGGCGCCAATTATCAATGTTTGTATTTGTGGTTAAACCTTTGGGGATCAAAATAATTTCTCCTTTTTTCAGGTTCGAAGGAAATTTGGACATGCATAAAATAGAGTTGAAAAGCTTAAGTAGATGATCAGAGATAAACGGTAGGGAACTATCTATTATTTTGTAGGAAATATTATCAGAACCAGGAGATGCCTTTTTATTCACATGCTTTAAACAATTAATCAATTCTTCTACGGTAATAGGATCAAAATATTCATTCTCGAGTAACTCAGTTTGAGGATATATACATATTGGTATTTCAGGGAAAAGGTGATGAAGAATTATACCAGATTCATTTTTTAGACATATTAGTTTTTCTTCAATCATTAAGGATTTCGGAGGTGTAAAGGACTTTTTTCTTAGTAACGAATTATATTTTTTTCCAGATATTATTGTTGTCAAAATCAAGAAATGCCTCCCATTTTTTCTTCTTATAAAAATTTATACGATTTTTATACAACTTTTTTAGGTTCATATAAATTTCCAGGTTTAGTGGATCTTTATTTTTTTTTAATTTTTTCATTGCAATTCTTACCTTCTTTCTTAACTGATGCAATTCAGAGTTCCAAAAATTTTCTTTCACTTTAATCTTTATTGTAGATGAGTCGACAGCTTTAGCTAAACAATCTGTGATAGTACAGGAAAACAAATTCAAAGTATGGGTATCGTTGATGGGAGAATCAAGGGTACTTCGAAAATTACGAATATTCGCTTTCAGTGATTGAAAAAATAATTCTCGTATCAAAACTGTCTTATGGTAAGTGTAGTTGTTTAACTGAGCGATGTTTATCTTAACCTCAATATAAAGATGATCTGATAGGGAAGGTTCATCCAAAACTTTCCAGCTATCTATCTTGTTTAGCATATCTGGGCTACAAAGGGTAAGATCAATGTGTGATTGACAGAGAGTAGTGCCTCTAACAACAGAGAAGGTAGGAGTTTTTTCATTGTCAACGAGACATAAGTCATATTTGTTTAAATAGTCAAACAAGTACTTACCTCGGACATTTGATTTAGTGTCCCATAAAATAAAACGCGCATTCATGTCACCTATAAACAAAATTGATTTACCTTCCAATTTTTGTAAAGTAACATTAAAAAAAGATTCAAAAGAAGATAGGGAAACCGGAGGTAAGTACACCGAAATTAGAAAGAGGCATTGATCGCTAGACTTATACTTTACACAGGTACAAAACTCACTCGATAAGTCTTCTAAAAATTCTATATTTAAATTTCTTTTATAAAGAATAACAGTACCAAACGGTGAACAGCTATGACACGCTATATATTTTTTATTAGTAATAAAAGGTATTCTATTTTTGTATAAATATGGTTCGTTAATAAAAATTAAGTCGTAAGATTTATGTTCTATATAAATAAGCAAATTACTAAAAGCATAATGAGATTTATTAAGATTAATGTGCAAAATATTTGTGGTCATTTTGCACTGTTAATATATTTAATCAAAGTGTTTTGGTACAGATTTTTTATAAATTCAGCTTTTTTAAGATAAGCTGGACAATTTTTACTATCAAAGTAATGCGAACCGCTACAATTACAACAAATAATATCAGTGCTCTTACAACTTTCTCTACAATGTCCCAGTTTAGCACATTTCAGGCACTTAGAGTTTTTAGCTTGACAAAAAGGCTTGGTATGGCCAAACTTACCACAGTTTTCACAAACTCTTACTTTTCCAATAAAAAGGGAGATAGGTATGGCTTTATAGCAACAAAAGATTGTCTTTAAAGATGAGAGATATTCAGCAACTAAGGGAGAATTTGGTTCGATGATTGCACTATTACTAAATTTACTGTTATTTTCAAAAATTTTAATCAGTTTTATACCATCGTTTTTAGCAATAAAATGATTGCATGTGTTAATAGAGTTGACAACTTCATCACTACTTAAATCTTTCGAAATACCCTTAATAAAAAACCTAGGTGTTATTACTTTATTTGGTATAATATCAAGATTTGTGTTTAATTTATTTATAATTGAAGCTTTTTCAGTATTATTATCAAACTGAATAAGAGCTGTACCATTAGTCTTGACTTTAATATCAAGTATTTGAAGATTGTTACTATAAGGATTAACTTTATTTATAATATCTTTTTTTATTTCAACAACTTTAGATTTATTAGGTTTAACAACATTTGTTTTAATACTTATAGAATTATCAATTATCCTACAGGGTTCTTTTCTTAGATTACCACCTGATACACAATCAGCATAGGAACCTACGTGTTTATTTTCTTGAAAAATATTCATCATCTTATTATTATTTAGTAACAGTTCAGACAGTTTTTCTATAATAATATCTTTAACATCAGAAAATATGTTTTTAACTAAATGGGAACCGTTGTTGACATCCCCTAATTTATTTAAATAGCTCTCTTCTAAAAATTTTTAGGGAAGATGCAAGATCACAAGGGAAAGTAGAATTAGAGGTCTTAGGACGCTTACAATTAGGAAGTTCATCAACCTCCATTTGTTAGAAAATCACAACCGAAAAAGTTGATAAGAGAAAAATTAAAAACTTAAAAAGAAAGTTTTAATTAAAAAGTTACTTTTCAGCACAAATTAAAAAAAATAACTAACTTTACTTATTATTCAAATAAAAATATTATAAACGTGTAACTTCAGACAGCCATTAAAACTTCACTGGGGAAAAAAAAGGAAAAAAAAAGGAAATCAATAGTGAAAATGAGTATCCGATATAGAATTTTGCTAAATCAAAATTGGGTTTGAGAGAGTTTTCTATAAATTCTAGGATCAAATCAGATAGGATACCGCTAATACTGTTGCCCATGTGTGTTCCAAAGTCTGTTTATATGTTATTGTTGGATGTAAAATAATTGTTATTAAAAAAAAGTTTGTGATGTTGATGATGTGAATATTTAAATTTGTATACTTGTCGAGTGAGGAGTTGGAAGCGTGTTCTTCTAATATTTGAAGAGCATAGTCGATTGGAATTCATGTAAAAAATGATTCTGCACCAAGGCTATCATGACATCATTAGAATTTATTTTAAGTAATTTTAATTTTTGATCAAATTCATAGGAATTTTTGACTGACAACTTATTTTTGTTAGTAAAATTTTTGAATAGAGTGTTGTTTAAAATAGCATCGAGGGAACTTTTTTTAATGTATTTTCGCTTTTCCATAGAGATAGTGCAATAAGAAAAATCTTAGTGAAAAAGTTTGTATTCTTTGTATGAAAGTTTCTTTTCTTTAAATAATTTATAAATCATTTTGTTGTGCTGTGAAAAGAAGATTTGTGTTCCTGCGTGTAAATTTTGAGTATATTTTGAAGTCAGATAAAAGAAAGTTCATATTCGTTATTTAGTCATTTGTTCTTAACTTAATAAAAAAGTATTATTAATATAATCTCTATGGCTAAATTTAAAAAAAAATAAAAATACTTTTTTTTATATTTTCTTTAAATGACCTAACTTAGTTCACAAAACAGTTACTTTTATCTGATGAATCTTTTCAGTTCTTGATGAATCTTTTTTTAGTTTCGTGATGCTTTTTGTCTTTGTTTGTATGCTATGTTTTTTTAAATGAGGATTCTTTGATTTAAAAATATTGATCAAAATGGATTTTTCGTTTATAGGTAAGTCTATTTTACTGAGGAAATGTTTAGGATTTGGGTTATTTGTGGAAATATTAAACTTTGGACCCAGAGTTAATAAGTTTTGTTCATCTTTGGTAACTGGGATTGACTATATTATGAATTATATTATTTTGTATTTTGAGAAATTAGGGAAAACTTTCTTTTGTTGAAAGCACCAGAGTCTTGAGTTTTCTTTGGAATCTTTTTTAAAATCTTAATTTCTTAAACATTTTTGATGTTATTGTGTAAAATGGTGTATGTGTTTGTGTCAACTAAATTTTCTAGTTCAAGAACAAAGTGTATCTTTTATTTGATAAAATATATAATTTATAAAATGAAAATTTTCTTTTCATACATTTTTTTATTGTTGATAGAAAAATTTGGAAAAATTCTTGAGAATTAAAGTTAGCATTTGAAGTTTTGAATTCTGTATCGATGATGATGTGGATGCAGAGGTTGTAGAATTGTGTTGTGTAGAATTAATTTTCAAAATAGTTCTTTCAAGTTTTTTATAGTGGCGCATGATGACAACTCCAAAATTTTGTAATATATAAGAAGCAAAATTGAAAGTTTATTCGATTTAATTTAGTTTTACTTGATAATGAGATGTTTTCATCTCGAAATATATTGCATTTTTAATTAAACTATTGTTCGTTATCAGGGAAGTATTTAGCGTGTAAGAGGTAAAAGCTTAAGCTTATAGAAAGCTCTCTTGAGATTTTAGAGATAACTGAATTTATGTGGATAGACCAAGAGAGATTATCCATAAGCATAATGCCTAAATAGTAAAAATGAGAATATGAGCGCTATTCATAAGAATATTGGGATCTAGATGACAAAAAAACAAGAAAAAACATGAATTTGCATTTTTTTTGGGCTTCAATTCTAAATTGTTGTATATTGACCAATTAAATACTGGTTCAATATATTGATTAATTAGGAACAGATTTGCACATGAAAAGAAGAGTAATATCATCGGCTTAAATAGTTGGAAAACATGAAGAGCATTGATAATGTCATTCTTATCGATAGTGAACAAAAAAGGGCCCAATATGGAACTTTGGGAAACTCCAGAATTAATTAAAAGAGGAGACGAAGTGGATAATGAAGAGCATAAACTGTCATGTCTCTCAGATAGATATGTGAACCATTTGTGAATATTAGAACGAAATCCAAGCCTGTAAATTTAAAAACAAGTATACAGTGATTAATGAGATCAAAGGCTTTGGAGAAATTCAGAAAAATGCAGAGTGGATAAGGAGAAAAATCTTCACAAATATCAGAAAGAAGATTAAGTAAGAGAACTTGGTGGATCGTCCAGAAAGAAAAGCAAGTTGTTTTGGAGAAATAATGAAGAATTTTTCATCAAAGGAAGACATCTTATCCGGTACAATTCTTTCGAAGATATTTAAAATAATGGATATAGGTCTGTTGTTCAGGATATCTTTAGGTCTTAAGGATAAGAATATTAGCAGAAAAAGAGGAATTATACAGGAATAAATGTAACATTAGAAATAAAAGGTAATGTAGAATAAATTAATTTTAAATTAATATGATCAAAACATGCAGACTTTAAATTTTTGAGGGAGGAAATAGCAAAGATCATCATGTGTAAACGATTCAATAAAGAAAGTATGAGATAGAAAAATAACATTAGAACTTATAGAGTCAAAATTTGAGTTGTAGACACCTTTCGGCAGGAAAAACGATTGTAAAAAATCATATGAAAAAAAGTCATAATGTATGACATTGGATTTCTTAGGTCTATGAAATTATTAAGGGTTCTCCAAACATTGCTTTTGTCACTTGAAAGTTTGTGACAGATTTAGCTTGTTTGATTTTTCACTTTATGAACTTCCTGTAGACAGATATATTATGAGAAATAGGGAATTTTTTCAACTTTTTGTAGAGAGTCTCCTTTCTGTTTTTCAATTGGGAGAGTTCAGAGTTGAACCTGGGTTTCTTCTAAACTTGACTTTCAGAGGTAATATAGGAAAAGCAATATCAAACAAAGATTTTAAAAGCTTCAAAAATGTTGAGAAGTCAATGTGAGGATTGATAGAATAGAGAAAGTAGAAATCAGTTTGAGCTGTCAATGAAAGAAAGTAGTTTCCGATTTGAGAAACTCGAAATAAACTAATTTGCCTTATAAAACAAAAAAAATATTTTTCTAAAAAATTAACACGAACGGTCTTTTTAAGCCAATATTTGTTCTGATATGATTGTTAATTTTATTTTGAAGGTTTTATGAAGGTTATAATGGCTGGTGGATGTATGATGAAAGAAGTAATAATTTAATCGAAGAAAAATATCTTAAAAAGTGCAAGTATGAGGAAATTTTAATTGCTGGCTATACATACGTCATAGACTTTTTAAATATGGTTTCTTCCCTTTCTCACTAAATTTTTAACCATCTTTTTCTCCTTTCTTAGTTACAATATCGTAAATTTAATGCTCCCAAGCTTCGGCGCATAAAGAGAGGATATCCTGAAAATTCTAAAATATCTGGAATCGCAGGAATCAAAGTCATTTTGTTGAAAAGAGCTCGTAGTGATTCCATTCTTTTTAAAGGTGTTTTTGAACCTCTATTTCGTTATACAGAAGGGCGCTATATATAATCACATTAATTATTATTTGGGGGAATAAAAACTGGAGATTATTGTAATTTTAATCATCAAAAATATATGATTTTTTAAGGGCGAAGGATACTTCTATTGCTTTAACACGTATGAATGTACGCCATAGATGAGCTCTAATTTGTAAAAAGGATAACCCACAGTTGTCATAATTTACTTATGAGTTTTTCACTTTCAACTCTAAAATATCTGTTCAATTTATTCAAATTTGAAATATTATTTAGTTTAATACCAAATTTAAATGAATAGATGTTTACATCGCTATAATAAGGACAGACAAACTAGTTAAAAAATTCACTGGCTAACTTTTACTTGTAGTAAGCCCGGCCTTTATAGTTTTTTCAGGTCTTTCTAAAATGTTTATTTTTGTGCCCCGGGTTTTCAAGAAATGGCCCTTTCCAGTATCTCTTCTATTAACTTTTTTACTGTTTTAAATCTCTTTCGCTTTAAATTAATCTCGAGTCCTTCTTCTGAATCTATATAAGAGATTAGTAATGGCTAAACTTTTATTATTAAATCGTCTAAAACAAAATTTTCAACTTAAAAATATTATCTATGTGATGAATGTTTCCTTATAACTCATAAATCCTTGTTTTAATTTTACTTTAACTTTTGATATTTAGGTAATCATGTTCAATCGCAGTTAAGCATTTGTGAAAAAGGCAAACAAAGGAAAAATTCTTATTCATCTTCCCTTTCGCTGCCATAATTTAAAAATGGAAACATTTAACCTAAATACTCAATAATCGCATCATTATTTTAAATTCGCTGTCAATTTTTCTATTCATTTTTTTATTTTGAAAAATTATTATTAATATAATCTCTATGGCTAAATAAAAAAAAATAAAAATACTTTTTTTTTTATATTTTCTTTAAATGACGTAACTTAGTTCACAAACCAACTAAATTTGATATAAACATTTGTATTCAAATTCAAGCCTAAATCAGCCAATATGATGATTAATAGAAATTCTTGGGCAGTGATCCTGACTTTAACCTCAATCACACATCTTCATTGCTAGCATACCTTTATTTAGTAGGTTAATTCAACACCACCTAACTATTTTGTAAGATAATATATCTGTCGACACTTGTGCGCCATACAGATTTTTTATTATATTCTTAAATGTAAAATATTTTATGTTGGACGCATGCATTCAATGGTGTATGAAAAAAAGGGCCATTGCTTCTCCACTTTTTTAAAGGTATTTAAAGATTTCGTACAAACTCTCTTAATTAATATGAACGATTTTGGAAAGTTTTTGTTAACTCATTAAGTCCCAATGCTCCCATTTTGAAACATAAGTAATTTCATCTTCGTCTGCTTTTTTCATAGACTGAATATAAATCGTCTGCGTTTTTTTAGTTATCGTCTGCTTTGCTTGGCCTTAAATGGGTTAATGCTGGCGCCTCCACTTTAATATTTTTTCTTACTCCCTTGCATGCTATTGAAGCACAACTTTGTTTGGTACTGCTCTCATCACATCTAGCATCAAACAATTAAACACACTCAAATTGTATTTAACTTATAAAAATAAAACAAAATAGTTTAAGCATTTGTTTTCAAGTTAGATTTCTAAGAATTAGCTTAGACGATTTTAGTTTCGAATGTACTACTGAATAAGTTGTGCAATAGAATGAGCATAATTTCAACCGAAAGCACAATCTCTGAGGCTATCTGGAGATTTCGATCAATTAATATTTTTCGTTAGTTCGAGATTTTGTCTTTTCAGGCTTTTATTGATTACAAACAGTGCCCTCACTGAAGTTTCATTACAGGGGGGGGGGGGGCAAAACTACATATCTAAAATTTTGATTTAACATAGAAATTGGACTAAGACAGCATCTAAGTATTTATTCATATTTAATTATCAAGCTTCATTAACTTGTACAATAATTTTTATTATATAACACAAGTTTCCAAGTAACACTTATTAAAACAAGATTAGTCTTTTTTGAGTTAAACTCTTTCAAATACTCTTCTTTTATTATTTCAGAATTTATATTCTTTCTTCGTTTCTTTGCGTTTGTTTTTTTAGTGTATCGTATGCATCCTCAATCAGTCGCTAACTTCACTTCATCAAGTTTGATAAAGCTTCTTTGAAGAAGGGAAATATATAATTTTGCATTAAAAAATTTTTGTTCCAAATAAAAATTCTTTTTTGTACATTTTGTTCTTCGATATTGATAGTAACAGGATTTATCATATAGTCGTTGAAATTGTGTCAAATGAGTGGAGGTATAATGACGGATCAGTCAGGGATTATGGAGACGAATCCAAGATATAATAGTATAAACAATAATATGTTAGATTTGCACATTATGCATGGACCTCTTGTAGACGATGAAATAGTCTCTTGCAATTATCTTTTATATCCATAGAGACCTAAAATTATGCGTACTTCTCTTGGGATAGATGTACATTGAACTCTCATTTCCATTGCATCATCTGCAAGTTGAAAACAAGGAATTTATTATTTCTTTATACCTCCATATCTGGAAGAATATAATTATGGACAGTTATTCATAACGATTACTGAAGTGTTTAGAGCAGCCATGTCCAAATAGTTACAAAACACAGCGACTGGCCATCTTCGTGTGGACCTGTATGTTGTGAAATTTCGGCACATTTGATTTGCTTTGTCTACCCCACACTAGTACTGGTTATAGACCAGCATCGACTCTGGTTTTTTTCTTTCTCCACAAAATGAGATTGGGCACAAAATGAGATTGGGCCATAGTGCTGACTGCTCAATGGCTTTGAAATTGATGCGAACGTGGTTTTTGGAAATGTATGCAACTAAAGAAGAGAAATCTCTATACTCGAGATTCACATTTATCAAGACCTTCTTGGCTTAGATATCTTTTTTTAAAAATTTGAGGAACACACCTTCTAGAATCTTCTATAAAAATCGATCACATATTATTCCTGTTCTGCTGGGAAATGAAGAGTTCAAAACTAAACGCTTTGTTATTTCGAACCTATGAAAAAATTGGAATCACTATAGTTTGAGATGTAAATTTCAGGCGATAAAACGGTTCGGGGGTCTTTTTGGTGGTAAAATGTGATCCCCCACTTGCGAGGTTTCCTTGAGTCAAAAATTTTGATTAGACAATTTCCTTGGTATCTCAAAACTTGCTCATCAACGGTAACATACTGGTTAGGAGTCCAATACGTAAAAATTACGAGAGAAAATTTTTGTATGTGTCAAAGCCTAGCGGGGACTCCAAACTTTCCTGTTCCCCGCAGGGAAGGTTTTATCTCCGTTTTTGGGGAATTGATAGAAAAATTGATCCTTCATATTCTGCAAATATATACATTACAAATCTTTATCTTTTTGTAAACATATACATTATTTACTTCTCAACATGATTTCAATATGAAATAATACTGAAAAAACATTCGTTTTGGTTGCATGTCAATTTTTGTTGGGCAAAATAAGGAATTATTTAAAAATTAGCTTAAATAAAAAAGTTTTCATCTTTTTGTTTCATGAAATACTTTTATATTTCATCATTGAGAAAATTGTTTCCCGACCCGCCCGTTCCCCGCGGGGAGGGCATCTCCCCGAACGACCTAAAAATTCACTCCCCGCTGGGCTACGCGTATAAATATTTGTATGCGTGTAGTTGTGTGTATAGGTATTTGTCCCTGTTTGCATATTTGTTCGTATTCGTGTTTCTATGAGTGATGTCACATCTTGAAAAGCATGATCTTACTTCGTCAAAACTTTATTGAAATGGTGGTGTATAATCCTTGTAGAGGCAATTTTATCCATTTCTGTTTCTCTTGTCAGAGGGTTGTCAAATCGTAAAAATCTTTATATTAATTTAAAATCATTTTTAGTAAGAACAGCTTTTACAAAAAAAAAGAATTTTTTTGCGAAAACAATTTTTCTATCGAAACTTTTTGATCGTGATTTATTCCCATTTGGTAGAGGCAAGCAATATAAGCAAGTTTATCAATGCAGAAAGATGAAGCAAAAAACCACATCGGTAGAAATATAGTTATTTCCTTCTATAGTTTGTCTGATAAAATATCAGGAGATATATATTCATATTCTGTACTCATAGTCAGAAAAAAACAGATACCTATCAAAAAAGAAGATAACGGAGAATAGAGAAACGAGGAATAAAGCACAATTTGAAAAACGCGGGATGGCGGAGAAATTAGAAACGTTGGATGACGGAGAAATTAGAAGCGTGGGATGACGGAGAAATTAGAAGCGTGGGATGACGGAGAAATCAGAAACGTGGGATGACGGAGAAATAAGAAGAAAAAACCAGGGGATAACGGAGAAATAAGAAGATGTGAAAATGAGAAAGAGTTCGATTATATTTTGCATGTTGAGTAAACGGGGAAATTATTTTTCGACGTGCAATATATCTCGATCTTATTTACTAAAAAGTCAAACGTAAGCCATCTTCGCTGCGTAACATCTTTTATATTACTACTGTTCCTCCTATATGAGGGAAATACAAACTTACCACAATGATATTCAGCAAATGTGATCATGCTGGGAAAGAGAAGGATATTCAGACGCTGCGTATACATATTTGATATAACTTCGATTGTGCCTCTATGAGGGAAATTGTATACAAATTTCCCACAATGATGAACAAAATCGAACGGATGCCGTTCGTTGCGTAACATCTTTTATTCGGAGTCTATGAGGAAAATATAAACCTACGACAATGATGAGCAAATGTTTCACCGTAACGCAGGCGCGGATTCAAGAAATGTAAATAGGAGGGGCGCAAAACGTGCACAAGTATGTATTAGCTGTTTTGATGGGGGTCTCTTAATGAAAAGTCACCATTATCAAAACTCTCTGAATCAAAATCTCTTTAACGAAACCCACAACCTTTCATCATGAAGATAACCAAAATCATAGCATATTAAATAAAACAGGTAAATAACTAAAATAAAGATAGAGGTATTGAAATTAAATTTATTGCAAAAATCCTCAAAACTAAATCGTATGTTTAGTTATTTCTCTGCAAGGGATTGATGAGAAGCATTCTTCGTGGTTGTTGTCTGGATACATTTCAACACTGATCAACATCAATGTTGATGTCCCGGGATACATAAAGAAGAAGAAGGATTTAATCTTTCTTCTCATAGAACTCTGGATGCTCCTTTAATATGTTTTAGAGAGGAGTTTCCACTTCAACTCCACTTGAAGAAACTGCTGTTAGTTGTAAAAATGTAAAACTTTAGTAATGTTCGGAAATAGATTTGGACAGGTTCTTATGTCTGATAGGTGGAAACTAAAGTGGTTGGAGTGTCTTCTTGGCTAACCATAACTTCTTCCAAAGCTCTAGTTCTTGAGAAAATGTAGAAGAGGATGGTAAGTCGGTATTGTGAAAATCAATTAGGGAAGAAACTGTTTCCTCTGTAATTTTGCAAAGATTGTTGGTAGAAGTAAAAAAAAGAGTGTTATCAAGTGTACTAAATCTGATATCCATTTGTTGTACAACACCATCCACAAATGGTATGAAAACTGCTCGTTTGAAATACTCCTTTGCATCTACAGCTTCAATATTATTTCTAAGTGTTTGTTACTGCATCTTCTAGGAATTGTCATTGAAATGCAGCTAAGTTTATCATTTTTTCTGAATTTGAATATATGATATCATATTCAGCTTCATTGGTTCTTGCAGATTTGAGAGTTTCCCTAATCAGTTCTACCATGTTGTAAGTTGAATTATCCATTTCAGTTCCTGCAGTTTGTTGCTGAGTCCCATGAAGTATCCAAAAATATATAACACTGTTTGGAAACTGATGATAAATGTGCAATCTGTTATGCGTTCATTAGCCCATATCCTCTGTTACGTTCCACATCCATTCATAAGAGAATTGCATCAAACATGAAGAAAGCTTCATAAAGATCTTCAAAATCCTGAGTGTTGTTATTTTTCTACCCATCGTGTTTCACAAAATATCTTCATTTTTGACTTTGTAATAACACTTTTGTTGTCCTTTCTTTGTTGATGGTATTTACAGATTGTTCAAGCCCACATCTCTTTGGGGAGATATGAAAAAAATTCGAGTTGTTTTAGTACTCTAACATTAGATGAATTTCTCACCTGACTACTCTTGAGAGAACAAGATTTAAATCGTGGTTACTGCAGTAATGATATGTTGCTTTTGGAGATATTTCTAGAAATTTTGAGCAAAACCATTGTACTTTCCTGACATGTTTGTCCATCCACTGTTTGGGAACGACAGAATCCTACATCGATTCCAGCAGTAGAAAGTGATTTAATAACATTTTCACAAATGTCCAGCCCCCTTGTGCTTTCACATTGTACAAATTCAAACAACCTTTCGATAGGTTTATTATCACGTGTATAGCGTAAAGCAATTCCTAGTTGTTCTCAATTGCTTACATCATTTACCTCATCACATTGTAGTCGAAGTATGGTCAAATGGTGTTCATATAATTCTCTAACAATTTCACTCTGTATATATCTTTTAATGCAACCCAATAGTTCATTTTGACAAGTTTTAGAAGTATATTTTGATTTTTTACAATTTTAAAATGATCTGCAAAATGTAATCCCCAGAGTCTATTCTAAAGTTTAAAAGTTCCTTAAAATTACCATGGTTGTAGTCAGTGAATTTATTGTGTCGTCATCTCTGTGGTCGTAAGGAATTCGGTCGACAAAATATCAATGATTTTGTAATAGGTTAAGAATTTTTCGATTCCGTTCTATCTTTCAGCAGAGATACGTTTAGTGAGGCATCAACACTTAGAAAGATTTTGGTATGTTTCGACGAAAGTTTTCATTCTAAACATTGATGACAAGTGATATTCAGTTACACTATGATTTTTTATATCTTCTTTTGATCTTTCCAATTATTATACACTTCCGTTATGAACTTTTTCCAGATCGATGTGAATTGTTCGGAAAAAAACGATAATACAAAAAATGTCTTTAATTTAGAATAACAATAAACTTAAAAATGTTGAACCACTCTCTTTGACAATGCGTTTCATTTCGAGTCGCTTTTCTTTTATCCTTGTATAGTTTTGAGGAAAACTTGAAAGTTGGTTCTGGAAAGTCTCAATAAAGTAAAACTTCATCTGATCGTTAGCTTTATGATCAAAAAGACTAATGTCTGGAAGTTATTTTCAAGTGTCCTGTCTCTCAGTAGAAATATTGTTTTGAGTATGTTCAACAAGAAATGTTGTAGGCAAATCATCAGTATCCATGATTTGACTACTAGGCCACTTCCAAGTTTTCACTAAAAGTTTCTTTAGTAAAAGTTTGTCTGAGGTTATTTGAATACGTTCGGCATTATCACTTGAAAGTCTTAAATAAAAAGTAAACATATATCTAAAAAAAATTTTTAAGTGAAAAAAAACTTTTCTTGCCATCTTCTGTGTTTCTTGATTTGAAGTAATCTGATATTTTTCTTTTGTTCATTATCAAAAAACGAATTCAGGAATAGTTACTTGTTTATATAGTAATTAATCAAAAAAAATTTTGATCAAACAAAAATCTAAAAATATTAATCAGAATGATCCAAAATTGTTAATACAAAATAATAATTATAACTTACTACGTTTACTCAATATAATAAGTTTATGTATTTCAAACACTTTAAGTCAAATTTGAAGGGTGGTCGTAAAATGAACTTTAAGATTTGCAAATAAACAGGCCATGAAACAACTAGAAAAAATTATATTTAAAAAATTTTTATACAGTTTTTTTAAATTAACAAAAAACTTTTTCAAGAGTGCAATTTCCAAAACATTTTAAAGAGAATAGTAAAAAAATATAGAGAAAGTATTCATTAACTCCATCATTCAAACACAACAAACATTATATTTGAAATTAAAAAATTTCAAAGTTACACAAAACTAAATAACTTTGCCAGTTATTTTTCAACTTACTTTGATAATTTTAAGGGGGGCGCGCGCCGGGTGCTGCCGTAACGTTTTCATCATTTATTATGCGTCTATTGTGTACGTAATTTATAACTTCGATTCTAATCTGAGGGGAAATTGTACACGCTCACAATGATATTGAGCAACTGTAACATATTTATTACATACTCGAAAAAAATATTCAGAAATTTTGTGTCGACATTGTAATTTTTAATTTCCCAGATTACTTTTACTATTTTTTTCATAGTACATGCTTAAAAGTTGGCTAAAATTTAAATTTTAGACGAAGGCCGATGAGGCGTCTCTCTTTTTGCGTATATAAAAATTTAAATCTTGCGAGTGCGGGTGTTCTTTGTAGGACGTCTGATTTTACTCCTGTACAAAAACATGTTGAGACGAGGCATTATTGCTTCTAATTGTGAAATCTTTTTGCCATAATTGGGTGACTTGTATCTCGTAAAAAGCGCCTTTTAAATCAAGTCTAATGCACCTTTAAATTCCTTGGAAATTTTCATTTTAATGATGCGAGTCTATCAGTCCTTTATTTTCCATGGGAACTTATCACGTATGTACATAATCACTTCTGAAAATTGTAATTTCTCTTGTAATCGATCATCATCACTAACCGTAAATTATGTCAAAATGTTTCCAAACCCACTTTGATAATTTTTCAGGTTTTCTCCTTGAAGTTTGAGCTAGCATCTAGTTGTTAGACATGAGCCTCATTCAACTAGCCCTCAATGGTTAGTTTTGATGATCATTTTATACATAAATTAAAATCACTAGCATTTTACCAACTTGAGATTAATGCGGTTCCCCGTTTATGTTTTTTTGATGGATATTTATAATAATTGCGAAATAATCTTGTCGGATTTCTAGTGGTTGTGCTTCATCATCGATATGTTTATAAGCTTCTATTCCAAGAATTGGTTCCTCCTTGATTAATAAAATCTTGTTTTTGATTGACAAATTGGTTGAGGTTCTCCCTCAACTTGATGTATTTTAGACTTTCATTAGCAAGTGTCAACTCGCAGATGACTTATTACTGTAGCAACTACACGACATTGTTCACGAAAGATGAGAAGCTGAAGTTGTGAAAACTGTCCTTATGTGCGTTTTCAACATCTTCAAAACAAAAATGAAGCATTAGTAATAAAAATAGTTGACGATCAGGTCTGTCAATAAAGACTTAACACGATTTCCTAAAAAGTATAGTTCCCTTTATAGATGAGACCGCGTACAACATAACCAAAATCATCATCATCATCCATTCGCTCTAATGAGCAGGTCTTTGTCCTGGCGAGCCAAGGTCGACCTTGAATTTGCAGCGACGTCTCCATCTTCAATCTTCAGGTTCCTTTTCTTCATGTATTCTTTAACAGCATCTTTCCATCTTTTTTTTCAGTCTCCCTCTCCTCGCTTGTCCAGTGATGTTTTCATCCCATAGTCTCTTCGTTAGTCTTTGTGGATCCATTCTCTCTAAGTGTCCTAGCCAACGGAGTCTATGCTCTTCCAAATACTGCTCTATATCTTCCACCCCTGTCATTCTAATTTCTTTGCTTCGCACTTTGTCCAGTAGAGTTTTGCCACACATCATTCGTAACATCCTCATCTCAGCAGACTGCATGCGTCTCACTTCAACCTTCTTCATTGGCCAACACTCTGCTCCATAACACATAACACTCCTTACACACGATTTGTTCCTTAACTTCAATGACAAAACTCTGCAACACAGTACGCCAGCAATATCATTAAACTTTTTCCAACCAGCTCTAATTCTTGATATCACCGTTTTTTCAATTTCGCCATCTCTTGTTAGAACATCACCCAAATAACAAAACTCCTCTATTTCGAATTCATCTTCACCTAATTTAACCAAGCCTTGATCTTCCACAATTTCATGATTTATCTTACAACTGCGACATGAAATTTTTCGCTCTGCTCAATGGAACAGATAAGCCTGAACATCTCTTATGAACCCAACATAACCAAAATATAAAACAAAAATTGGCTTGCTTTGAAAAACTTGAAAGGAATAGAAACAAAAGGCAAAATCGAATCATCAGCTGTCTTAAATCGTGATATGTCATTTTGTGTACCCTATTTTCTGGCGTATAACGCGAACTTTTTTTCTCATCAAAAACTTATCGGCGTGTTATACGTCTATAAAAACTAGAATAAAGAGATACTTCTTGCCCGTTATACGCCAATAAAATAACTAGAATAAGGTGATATATTATATGTCATTGCTAAAAGAAAATGTGTCAATTACATGGAAGCAACATCAGTCATTATTTTAGTGTGTTTGATGTGTCCATTTTAATTTGCTTTTGATAAACGTTCATCTATTCTTTATATATTCGTAACCGGCCTTTTACACTACTGAGACATTTAACTGATATGAATTGTCTCTCTTCCTCTTCTTTCTCTGCTAGTTCTGTATTTCTCTCTATGTTATTATGCCTTTATGTGTGTAGTCTGTAAATTCTGCTCTGTTTTATATTTTATCATCTCTCAACTGATTTTATTTTTATTGAAAATCAATTATTATACATCAATCTTATACTTTTACTAAAGATTATAATAAAAAGAGTCAAAACAGAAACGCTCATCTTATACAGCTTTTTATAAGCTAAGCCTTCTACAATGTGCAAATATTCAGGGAAATAGAGCAGCTGCTCCTTGTTTTGGGGAACCGCGTACTGAAAGCACTTTTCGCGGATGGAAAAAAATTAAAGAAAAACAAAACGTAATTTTAGAAGAAAGAGTGTTAAATATCCAAAACTTGAAAAAACTTATTGGATCGTTGGAAATCGAAAAACTGGCATAGCTGTTTCAACAAAAATGATCATTTTTGAGGCTGAAAAGTTTGTATAAGAGCTCAACTTATTTTATTTAAAAGTTCTACTTCATGAGTATCAATGTTTATGAAAAGATATGGCTTTATAGGAGCTAGAAGTAAAATGGCAGAAGAATAAGAAAAAATAATGGAATTTCTCAAGTTTTTATAAAAACCAGAAAATATGAAAATTGTGATTTGAATGAAATTGGTAATATGGATGAAGTTCCCTTAACTTTTGATATTCCTAAAACGGTTGATTTCAAAAGAAATAAAACTATTATAATAAAAACAAGTCGGTTTGAAAAAATTCATTATACTGTTGTTTTAACTTGTTTAGCTAATGGTAAAAAACTTCCTGCTTTCCTTATATATAAAAGAAGGACATCCAAAAGAAAAAACACGACACGGTTTTCATGTGCATGTTAATCCTAAAGGTCGGATGGAAGAAGGAGGCATCAAAATATGGATAGAAAAATCTGCAGAAAACGTTCTAAAGAAAATATTGGAAAGCCGTCTTTGCTAGTTCTTGAACAGTTTAGTGCTGATAAAATTGAGGCTATTAAAAAGATTTTCAGCAGGTCTATAACTAAATTTGCTGTAATTCATGGCGGCCTAAGTTTCAATTACAACATTTGGGTGTTTCGATTAACAAGCCATTCAAATCATTCATGCGTGAAGAGTGGAACAACTTTATGCAAGTTACAAATGAACATAAATTCACTGTTAACAGAATATTAAAGCGTTTTACAATTAGTCTTGTTTGTGAATGGGTTAAAAAACATTGGAAACAGTTAAATAAGATATAGTTATAAAGGCTTTCAAGAAATGTGGAAATGGCACAGAAGATGATTTACTATTTGAGCATTCTCAAGAAGAAAGCTCTCAAAATCAAGAAAGTTAAGTTCAAAGTGAAAGTTATTCCCGTAAAGAAAGTGAAACCATATAATTTTTTCTTTTTTCAATAAAATTTTTTAACATTTTATCACAGTTTGTTCTTACTAAAATCAAAATTTTATGAGAATTGTAGGAAATCAAAGTAAGAAAAAATTAAATCTGTACAACCAGTCCACCGACTATTTGACTACGGACAGTTTGTCTAACGGATATTTTCTAACCTAACGCTCTAGCCCTAGGACAAACAGTCCGGCCACGGTTAAACTAAATTGACTCGTAATTATTAAATTGATCCCTAAATAAACTCAAAAAATAATATTATTGTAAATTCAATGTATTTTTTTAACCATAATGAAATGCAAAGATACGCTTACACAACAGTATATGCTGATGGGCGTTATACAACATTATTTTTCAAATCTCTATTTTTGAAAATGTTAATGCGCTTTATACGCCAGAAAATACGGTATCCAAAAAAATTTGCTATGCGCTTATAACCGAATAGCACTGTAAAAATGATTTAAACTAAAAAGTTATGAATAAGAATGAACAAATGCAAAAAATTACAACAGCTAATCTTGGACAGATATAAAATTTCTTTTCATGTAAAAAGCAAAAAAAAATAGAATTGTGATGATAGTAGGTGAATTATAAAACTTATGGAGAAAAACTGAATTTTCCAATTCAACAAGGTAAATCAACAGTTGCTAGGACAATGTAGATGAGAAACGAGACTGGTTGTGCATAGAAGACAGGATTCTATGACCTGCAGATTTCAACAACAGGTAAAGTAGGCTAGCTGCACAAAAGAAAATACACCAACATAACTGAAATTATTAAAGTGAAAGTGCCACTCACAGAAGACTTTGTTGAAGAAAGTAGTTATGAGATTTCAGAAAGACGAGATACTTTGAGTGAAAAAAGTATTCCAAAAGTAGTGAAGATTTTGAGAAAATCGCAACCTCTAAAAGGCAAAAAAACTTATTCTGCAGTACGTTTACTGACAAGAAAGTGCAGTTCCAAATTTTTAAAACTGAAAATTGGTGTTTACACTTTGATAAAATAAATATGGAGAAGAAGGAATATCAGTTAGTTAAAGAATGAAAATTGGGAAGCTAGACTTGCTGTTCTAGAACTGATTAATTGAAAATTTGAGATAATATTCAATGGAATTAGAACTGCGCTTGATGAATATGAACTCTGGTCGTCAAAAATATTGTATCTGACACAACTGTAGCAAATACTAAAAGAAGCTTTGGCGTAGTAACACGGTAACAGAAACAGTTTCAAGATATTGGACAAGAGAAATCTGTATTCATTGGATGCGATACCATATTGCAGATAAAATATCGAAACATGTCTCTATTGATCATTTTGGAGAATCAACAAGTTCAAATCTCAGTTACTCAATTATGTCAACAATATGAACAATTCGTTAATCCTGGGAAACCACTAAAGAAAGAAAGAAGAATTGGATCAGTGGCATATTTTTCTTTTTTAACAAAATTCTAGCAATTTATGGTCAGATTTCTACAAAAAAGTTAAGTTTTAGCAGTAATGCTTACCCTAAATCAGGGTTCTCAATCTTTTTGACCTAAGGTACCCTTTGGCTTAAAAATTTTTCTCACGGACATCCGCGATCCTGATATCGAAAATATGAAAATTTTTAGTGTAAATCTTTCAGTGAAATATTTTCGAATGTAAAACAATCTAACTACTTTAACTCAAACGGCTTTATTCAAAAACTAATAAAAAATTATAACTTGAAAAGACAATGGAAATATAGTATTTTTTGATTTTTCAACATTAACATCAATCAGTGGGAAGGTTGTGACTGCTTTTCGGAAATATATGTTCTATCCTTGGTAAATTTTTGGATAGACACTCGTAAGTCATGCTCCACATTTAACCTTGATCTATGTTTTTTCTTGATATTTAAAAGCGCAGAAAAACCTTGCTCATAAAAGTAAGTACTTGGAAACATTAGCAATGATTTCAAAACTACTTTAGATATAAAGGGGTAGATATCACACATCTTAGACCAGAATGTTTTGAGGGAATGTGTTTCAAATGTATCTTTTGCAGTAGAGTCGTTTACCAGTAAAATTTCTATTTTTAATCCTTTCTTCCCAAAGTTTAGGCTTCATTATAAACGATTTCAGTTTGTCCATGAAATCAATCACAGTTATAAATCAACCTTGAAGTACCTTAAGCAAGCTTTTGAAGCCATTGTTTGTCTGATAGTTTTCTTGCAAATTCCATTGACTTCAACTTGTTATCTCACATGAAGAATTCAGTAAGTTCTTTTTTCACTGATTCAACCCTTGCTAATACATTTCCCCTCGACAACCAGCGAACTTCAGGGTGAAGGAGTATATTTTCTTCGTTGCTTCCAAATTCCTTGCACAAGAGTGAAAAAATTATTGTATTTAAGTCACTAGATTACATTGAGTTCACCATGTGTACAAGTTACAACATCCTCAAGCACAGATTTTAATTCAGATGGGAGAGTTTTTGGTGTCAACGCATATCGATGCAACATGCAATGAAGATGTTTTATTTAAGAAGTCACTTCCTCGAAAACCTGAACGATGGCCGAGCATTGCTGGTGCTCCGTCGGTTGTGATTGCACATACATTTCCCCAACTTAATCCTTCTTTCTGAAAAAACAATGAAACTTGGTTGAAAACATCTTCACCTTTTGTTGTTGATTTCAATGTTTGACAACAAAAAATTTCCCAATCTTGATCTTTGATATATCTTACAAATACAAAAGTGAGCACATGAAGCAGTATCAGTCAACTCATCATGTTGAATTGCAAAATTTCCTAAAACAGAATCTTTTATTTCTGTAATTACCTGTTCCTTGACATCTTAAGAGAACAGAATCATTTGAAAGAAGTATTGATGAAACATTCTGAGCAGAGTCACGTCCAATGAGACAACTTATTATGTCTTTACAACATTCTTGTGATTTACCTTTATTATAGCGTTGTTCCCATGTGGGAACATTTTTAAAGTTAAATTTTTATGTCTTTTTTTTTATCTATTTACAGTCAAGAAACTAAAAAACAATATTTTGAAAAAAATGCCTTTTAAGTTAAATTTCTTAGTTATATTTAAACTTTTAAAATTTAAATGAAAACAAATTAAAGAATTAGTGATTTAAAAATTAATTTTTTTTATTTCAATTAGTTCAGTCTTATATTAGTCTGTAATTTTTGCTTATTTTCAATTTTAGTATCATGTTCCCATGTGAGGACATTGCCTGAATATAAACTTTTTGGTTTCTTTTGCATTATTTTGTTTAAATATAATTTCTTATTCTTATATTTGATAACAATTTTCTTTTAGAAAATTTAAAAATGTCTTTTAACAAAAATTAGTAAAATAAATTTGTCACACTCCCAGAAGCACAAGAACAAGCTAACAAAAATTGCACAAACATTGTAATTCTTCCACCTTTTTCTGATAGTTATGATCAGGATAGTGACACTGAAAACATTAGCCTTTTTGCCGATGAGGACAATAAAGAACTTTTTGAACCTGCTGGTGAAATAGAGCTAGATTATAGTTCAAATGAATGTGAAGATTCAATATCTTCCTTCTAACTCTAAAAAATTTAAAGTTGATAAAATAATGTTGGAGAAGAGATTAGATTTCCTTAAAAGTATTCCTTCACTTGAGATTCCTAAATTAGCAAATGAACATCGAGAACTTCTTTTAAAAAGTCCTTTTGAAATATGGAAACTGTTTATAACTGATGTTTTAATTGAAAAAATTCTAGAACAACATTGTTATATTCAAAACGTGATAAAAATAATGTTCTTTTTGAACTTTCTCAAGGAGAGATGTTCTTGGAATAAATTTATTATCTGGATACCATTCTTTGCCATCAGAAAAAGATTATTGGTCAAATCAACCAGATCTTGGAGTGAAAATTGTTTCTGATGCTTTAAGCTCTAAATGTAGATAATACAAAGCTGAAAAATAACAAGTACAAGATGGCAAAAGTTTCATTACTATACGATGATACACTAAATAACTCCTTTGTAAGATATGGAATTTTTCATAAGCTTCTTAGTATCGATGAATCAATGGTTCCGTATTTTGGCAGGCATAGTTGCAAGATGTTCATCCGTTGAAAGCCAATTTGGTTTGGGTAAAAAATCTGGTGTCTTTGTGGAGTAGATGGCTATCCATATCATATGACAATTTATTCGGGTAAGAAAGCCAAGCTGGACCTTGAAGAAGTCGTGTTATAAATGAAAAACAGATATAATCAATAATTTTACACATTCAAAGCATGAGGTGATTTTTGATAACTTTTTTACAAGTTTTAGTCTTCTCGTTGATTTAACTGAAAAAATATCAAAGCGATTGGAACTGTAAGAGAGAATAGAACTTAGGTTCTTCTAAAACTTTGAAATCTGCTAAAGATATGAAAAAAACTCAAAGAGGAACATTTGATTATTGTAGTAATGGAATAGTTTATTTTTGTAGATGGAAAGACAATTCTGTTGTAAACATTGGAAGTAGTTTTGTATCTCATTTTTCCATCAAATCTACAAAGCCTCGAAATAAAAAATAAACAGCAAGCGTTATTCAGCCTCAATTTATAAAACAATAAAACATTGGTATGGGAGGCGTAGATGTTTTAGATAGGCTTCTTAGTGCTTATCGTCCTATGTTACGTGGCAAAAAATGGTATTGGCCATTAATTACAAACGCTATAAATGTTTCAGTTATAGCAGCATGGACACTGCATTGCTCAATTACTGAAAACTCAATGCCCCATCTTCAGTTTAGACGGAAAATTGAATTATGTTTTAGTCTCTTACACATTTGAGAAAAAAGAGCAGTGGAGTAACAATAAGAGATCTTCCGAAAGAGTCAAGGAAGATGGAAATTTTGCCAAAAAAGACACGATATATGTGTGAAAAGTGTAACGTAAGATAGCACTCGGATAAAAGTGCAAAATGTAACTTACTCATTTTCTTTTAATAGTACCTTATGTCGGCAATGTTCCCACATTGGAACATGCATTTTTTAATAAAAACAATGAGTGAGCATGAATTTTCTTTATATTTCTTAATTGATGTCAAAAAAGCTAAAAAAAAAACAACAAAATATCACAAAAAGAAAAATAATTTTCAAGTGCCACACAAAAGGTTAATGATACCATGTAAGATGCACGTAAGCCGGCTTTATTAAACTGAATAAGAAGTCGTGAAGAATGAAAACGTGTTTTTTTAAAATCTCTTCTTTTTGCTTGAAAAATGCAATATTTTTGCTGTTGAAATTATGATGGCAACTATTTAAATGGCGTTTCAAGAAAGCAGGCTTCATGTACTCCACTGATAAAACCTTGTGACATATTACACACCGAGGGGAATCTATGCTATTTTTATTGAGAAGTGTATTGCCAAATAAAATGTAGAATTCATCATATTGTCTTTTTTTGGTATTGAATTCATGAACAATTTAAAAAATCTAAAAATAACCTAAAAATCATAAAAAGATCAAATACATCAAAAAAATGAATTTATATTATTTCTTAACATTAATTCATTTTTAAAATCTTGAAAAATATTTTCACCAATCAAATCAATTTTTGATAATAAAAAATAAATGCGTGTAACCATTTTAAAATTTAGTTAGAGGAAAAAATCTGAAGTAATTTTTTGAACTAACCATTTAACGAATTTTTTTATTTAATTTTTGTGTAAGTTTTAAAAGCTCGCGTACCCTTGAAAAAATTCTCGCAAACCCCTTGTTGTTTTATTAAGAAACTTTGCCCTAAATGTAAAGTCCAAAAGGATAGCTTTGATAGGCTCTGCTTGTTGTGAAAAAAACTCTATTTTTATTTCTCGTATAAATACATTAATCTTCTAATAATTAGTATAAGGGTAAAGGTGCCGATATAGAAGGCACTACTACACCGCTTATGTTAAAAGCAAGAAGTTTGATGCTGAATTTGAAACTGGTAAAACGTGTCTTATTGATCTGTTATAAAGATGCATAGCCTTATATTTTAAGTGATTAATAATATTTTAGGTAGGATGATATTGTAATAATATTTTTATTTCAAGAAAATATCCTATGGTTTTATTTTTAAAATTATCATTATATGGTCTGTCAAGGATAAATGTTTTGATGAGGAACCATTCATGGACACTAGCTCTTAGAATTCATAGCTGAAATATTTATGAAATATTTAATAATAATATATTATTAATTATATTATGGGAAAAGTTTTTCCTATTTAAGTTTTATATGAATTATGCTTTTTTAATATTACGTGATCTAATTTTTTTTATGCGCTTTGAAACAAAAGGACTTAAGAACTAATTTTTGCTATGCTCTCAATTTTAACAGTTTATAGCATATTTTTAATACCTTTCTTTTATCTTAAATTGTTTTAGAAAAATATGCAAATCAATAAAATACTTTAAAAACAATATTTAATTGGTAACATAATTGCTTTTTATATTCTTCCATTTACATTAGTAATCGATTCATAATTTTTATATCATAAAGTGATCTTATTCATTTTTATTATTTAAATGGTTTGTTGGTTGGTTACTTGGAGATATCAGAGCACTTTCAGCCGTACGGTTTATTGCTCGCATTATGCTTGAGATGGTTAACCACAATTTTGTTTTTAAGAGGCGGAAGCCTTGGTTATCGCACCCTTGATCTTCAACGGTTAAGCTGAGAGGTAAGTAGATAGGTAGGTAGATTTCAAAGCACTTTCCAGCGTGTGCTGATTTGCTCGTGTAAGCTTGAGAGTTGGTTAAGGAGGATGGAGATGTTGGTAGAAATAGGGAGGAGTTACAGATGTTATTCTAAAAATAGAAAAGAAAGGCAGATTAGTTTGTTATATGGTTATCAACGGTGGTGAGAGTTGTTTCAATGGTGTCAATGAGGGTTGCTAGGGATTTTAGTAGTGTTGGAGATCTATTAAGTAAAGAAAGACAGCGAAATAAAAGATCTTGGCGATGATAAGAGAAGATTTGACATGTGAAGATGAGATGATATGGCGTTTCTATTGTGTCGCATCCGAAAAGACAGTATGGATTTTCGCTAACTTTAATTCGGAAGAGATATGCTTTGCATGGGCATTGGCCTGATAGCCAACGAATGGTTGAACGAGGTGGTGTAAATTTTTTGTTTTTGAAAGTTGTGTGAATTGTGCTGATCTGTGGTAAAGAGGAGATTAGTGCATTTTGAGATGAAGATATGGACATCTGCCATTCTTCTAGAGAGGATAAGTGAATGTGCGTTAGAAAGGTTTTGAGAGGTAGGGAGTTGATGAGAGGGATGTGGGAGGTTAGGTGTAAGCTTGAGGTTAAGTAGTCTACGAGAGAGTTTTCTGGTATGTTTAGGTGAGCAGGGCACCAGCATAGATGTATGTGAAAAAGTTTTGTAAGATTGATTAGCGAGGAGGCAAGTTGAAAGGAGAGAAATGAGATGTTGTGTGATAGAGAGAGAGATCGTGGCTTATGTTTTGTGCATCGGTATAGAAATGGATGGTAGTAAAGTGGGGAAGGAGGTAGTTAATGTTGTTGGTTATCGTAGTGCAGGCGTGTAAAAGGCTAAAGATCTCGCATTCGGAGATTGAGAGTAGAAGATTTAATCGGGAGCGATGGGTGTAAAAGAGGCGAGTGGAAGAGCCTTTGAAGAATACGTAATCAAAGGAGGTACTTAGGGATTTCTTTGAGCCGTCTGTGAAGATACGTAGGGAGGTTGATGAAGAGGTAGAGCGAAGGTATGAAATTGATTGTTTTGCAAAAAAATTGTTTTTGCATATAGATGTTTTGAATGGATTTTTTGCAGATGGGTGAGTTAAAAGAGATGGATGTATAGAGGGATGAACTAGGTAGTTTGCAATATTTGGTGCGTATTTTGCTAATAGATGAGAGTAGAAAGAATAGGATGGAGTATTTCTGTGGGGTTTGATCGGAAGAAAGGGGGAAGTAAGTTGTTGTATGTCAAGGTGAAGCGTTTAATAATAGTTTTTTTGAGTTGAAGTTGTAATGGTAGGGTGTTTGTTAGAATTTTTAGGCATTGTGTGGAAGTAGTACGATATGCGTTGTTGATGCAAAGTAGGCAGAGATGGTGTATCTTGTTGAGAAAATGGTGGTTGTGGGGTGTTTTAAGGAGATGCCCGGGAAAGAATACCGTATTGAATTACTGGGAGGATTAAGGATGAGTATATGTATTTTGTGTGTTTGGGACGGAGGCCCAATTTATAAGAGATAGCGCTTTTAAGTGAAAAAGGGGTGACTGAGAGTTTTTAGTATATTTTTTTTAAGTGTATTGAAAATTTTAGGTTGGACTGGAGGTTTAGTCCTAGATATTTGATAGTCTTTGATGCAGTTATTGAAGTAGAGGTATTTAAATGAAAGGGTAAATGTTCTGTTTGTCTGCGTGTGAATTGAATGAGGCTGGTTTTGCTGGAGTTAAAGAATATCTTATGTGTGTTTGCTCTTTCTTGTAGCCTTAGTAGAAATGAAGAGAATTTGGTGAGGTTTTCTTGTTGAGAGTTACTGGTGAAGGTGAATAATATGTCATCTGAAAAACATTGAGAGAAATCTGTGTTGGTTTAGATTAGATCAAGAAGCGGGTCTATGAGAACTAGCCAGAAGATATCGGAAAGATATCCTCCTTGAAGATTCGAGAGGGTTAGCTTATGGATACAAAGGGAAGCGCGATGTCGGAAAATGAGACAGCGGTTTGAAAGGTATGAGCTTATAAATTTGATGTTGTAAGGAGGAAATGATTTGTGGGTAAGGTTAGTGATGATGGCAGGATGCCAGACTGAGTTGAAAGCGTTGTTTATGTGTAGGAAGATTGTAGAAGAAATTTTCTGAGTAGAAAAGGAAGAGTCAAAGTAGTTGTTTAGACGAGATAGTGCTGTTTCCGTATTTTTGTTGGGAAGGTATGCAAATTGCGTGTGATGGATGAGGTTACAGGATAGGAGGTAGTGGACTAGACGTTTGCGAATGATTTTTTCGAAAAGTTTGCCTAATATGGGTTGTAGAGTGATTCGTCGCCAATTTTGAATGAGGCTTGTATTTTTATTGGGGTTAGAAATGAGTATGAGTTTGCCGATTTTCCAAACGTTGGGGAAATATGAATGAGTAAGGCATGCATTGAAAATAAGGAGTAAATGTTTGTTTAGAATGTGTATTGATTTTTTAATATGTTTGGGTGAGATATGGTCGAAGTTAGATGAAGCATTTTTTTAAGAAAGTTTACTGTTATGTTTAATTCATTTAGTGTGATTGGGGGAAAAGTAGGTTTTGGATGGAGTGAATGATGTTTTTAGAGTGTTCTTGAATTGTGTGGTGAAAGGGGAGATCAGAAGAGGAAGAGTCGGGAGGAAAGATTGTCGATAGAAATAGAGGGTTGTAGTGTGATTGGATCAGCAGGGAAGTATTGTTTTGGGGGGAATAGAAGGTTTTTTCTTTTTAGTTAGCCTATTGATGATGTTCCATGGATTGTTTGAGTGCTGGCTGGTGAATTTTACCCATGAGTTCTTTTTGGCTTGAAGTATTGCCTGTTTGTATTCTTTTTTAACAGCAGAATGTATGGAAATGATTGAGGGGGTGGGAGATTTTCGTAGGGTTTTGATAATGCGTTTCAGATTGTTTTTTAATGCTGTCAGCTCAGGTGTCCAGAAATAGGCATGTCTTCTTTTAGGAAATGGGTTGATAGGAATGGAGGATAAGATGGAATGTGAACATGATCATTGAAGGATAGTGCAGCTTTATCGATGGATGTGGGAGAGGAGAAAGATGTTAATGTTGGGAGTTAGTTGTTTAGAATGTTGAGATATGTGAGTCAGTGAGTGGTGTTCTTTTTTATGGTGTTGTTATAGTTTTTGATGGTTGTTTTGTTTATGAGAAGTTGAAATGTTATGAAGGAGTGATCGGAAGCTAATGGGATGTCCGAGATTGACCAATTGGATATTAGAATGAGAGTGTTTGAAGTGGTTATTGTGATGTCAATGTGAGATGTGTATTGTTCGTTGTTACAAGAGCGTTGGTATGTAGGATTTTTAGAGTTGTTAGCAAGATATAGGCTGTTCGAGCATAAGAAATTGATGACTTGTTGTCCTCGTGGAATTTCTTTGTGGTCCCAGATGTGTGATCGAGCGTGGCAATCGGTTGAGATAATTAAGTGATATGTAGACAGGAGTGTGGATGTTGCCAGTGTTAGTGATTGGGAGAAATCAGAGGGGATTGCTATTGGGTGTGAGGGAGGAGAGTAAAGGGTTGCGAAAAGAAGAGGGTGAGGTTTGGTGTGTACAAGAACAAAGTAAAAAATGTTGAAAGAGAATCGTGGTAATTGTGTGTGGTGAACGGTTGATTTTATGAAGATGCATGCTGAATAAAATGATAAAGGTGACGTGGGAAATAGTAAGTAATTTGGTATATTAGAAGGGAGATTTGGATATGGTTCCTTAATAGATATAACATCAAAGATGTTTGAAATTAGAATGTCATATAGGTTTGTCCAAGCAGCATTAGAGTGGTTGAGGTTTATGTGGAGAAAATTTAGCATAGGAATTTGCTTATTAGAAGGTTGTGTTGATTTTGGATATGTTGTGCGTGTTGAATTTGGAATTGGCAATGTTTGGATGTAGCGTTGTGGTGATTGTGGCAATTGAAGCATGAGAGTTTTGTGGAATTATTTTTGAAAATGCATTCTAATATAGGGTGGCCTCGATTTCCGCAGTGATCGCAATTGGGTAATGCAGCTTTGCATTTATTCGTTTAGTGATTGTGTTTTAAACATTTCTGGCATTTGCAATGTAATGGTTTTGCTAAGGTTAGAGTGAGAATGTGATGGTCACCTATGAGTATAGAAGATTTAAATAGGTGTTTAAAAATGTTAGGGTTGTGGGTTCTAATATAGCACTATAAGAGAAGGTTCCTGTATTAACAGCTTGGCGTACTGTATTAAGGGTGCCAATATTTTTTAGGTTTAGGTTTTCCTTAGCAATAGTTGCAGAGAGAGAAAAAAGTGGTGTGATTATGGGTATGCTTCTAAGTAGGAAAAGGGGTTTGGGGATAGATAAATCTTCGGATTTAATTCCATTATTGTGAAGTGTTTGATGTGTTAGTGCTTTCTCTTCAGTTTTTGAAAATTGGAAATAAATAGTGCCACTATTTGAGGACCGTGTGTTAGAGATGGTAGGTGTATTTTTATTAGTTTATAAGTTTTTGACTATTTTTTGTCAGAAGGCAGCTTTCTTGGCTTTAGAGTCAGAGAGAGTAGGAGGGACTATTTTTAGAGTAATCTCGCTATTTAGGGATGACTTGGACTTAGGTGGAGAGGGTTTTTTTATCCTGAAGGTTATTAGATAAGCTAGGTGTAGTTATGGAGGAGACTTATGCGTATGTAGATAATTCAGGGCATGGTTGAATATGTGGGTGGTGAGTATGAGAGAGTTGTTCAATTTTGTTGGAGTGTACAAGAGTTACTTCATATTTTAGATTATTAAGGAGGGCAAGGTCTTCTGCATTTAGAGAGCAATTTGCTATGAATTCATTTAAGAGATTTGCTATTAATTGGGTAGGTTTGGAGTATCATCTTGACGTGCACGTTTTGGGTTAGACATGTGAAATAAGTGAGAGAATGATATGATATAAAGATAAAATTTTAAGTAAAATTAGTAAAGGTATAATTAATAAAAGGTCTAAATAGTAAAAAGGAATAAATACTAAATTTTAAAGTTTTATCGTTGACATTAGAAAGATTAAAATTAAAGATTTATTAATAAAAAAAATATATTACCTCCTAAAATTTAAAAAAATATTAGAAAAATAAAACAAAAGTCTACATATTACTATTTAGAGTAATGAACTATATATATTATTCTTACAATGAAATAAATCTCGGAAATCGATGATTAGTGATCAGCTTTGATAGATACAATAGAGGAAGCCTATAGTTTTGAACACTGATGTATGAACAATTGTAACATAATTATCTTCTGTCCAGTTATGAACGTTTATTCATCCCTGGGATGCAATAACGAAAAAAATAAAATAAGGATTTTTACAATAGAAAACCAAGAAAATTAAAAATGGGATATTGATTGCAGGATTCTAAAAGATTAAATTAAAATCTCCAAAAATAAAAAATATAGACTTAGAATATGAGAAACTGAGATCTTTTTAGAAACTCCAATACTGCCACACTTACAAGAACTATAAAAATTAAATTTCGTTAAACGTTTGAGTAATAAAATAATTGTGGTGTTGAAAAAATCATTAAAAAGTTTATATATTAATTTTATTTTATTTATTTTTTATTTTTATATGGATTTGTATAACATTTATTTAGTTGGTGCTACTAATGGCTCATGTCCCTGAATTAGCCAAACAGCATGTACTTAAAGATCAAATCGATCCTTTTAGAAGATCTAAAAGAAAACAAAAAAAGTCTCAATCCTCTTCACGTTATTATTTAAATGAATCTGTCCAACTTGAGCAACTTCCTTTACTTAAAGGTATTAAAATCTTATGAATTTTGAGTTGGTTATGTTTTTTTTATTCTTCGGTTATGTGTTGACCTTTTGTAAAATTTACTTTTTATTACTGGTATTAATTTTTTTAAATGAGATATTACTTTATTTATAGAAATTAAATTTGCTTTTGTCACTAGAACAATATACTTGATCTTTAAAGTCTAAAATTTTTTCTTGGAAGAATTATAAAATGTAAATATTTAAGTAAGCCTATTTAAGGGTAACACTTTAATGAAATAAGATATAGGAAAACTAAAAATTTTGCCAATTGTAAAAAACTATCAAAATAAGAAATAATGTGGAGTTTAATTTAATATCTAGTAAGGGGAGCCTACAAGAATATATCCTATCGGGGCAATCAGCATGTGGTTATAAAAATGATATAATACATTTATTTATAAATTAATCTTTTCAGCACTTACTATTAGTGCTGGGGAGTGAGGGAAAATCGTATTTATTGCAAAAATCCGACTCAGATTCAATGTATCTAGAGGTTTTTTTTTGAAAAAATACAGGGAGATTTTCCCTAAAACAGGTAGAACTTAATTAACATTGTAATAATGCCTTTTTGCAAAAAGGGTATCTTTAATACAAATCAAACGTTTATTAAAATTTTGGAAAAATACATAAATATTTGCTATTAACATACACTTTTTTAGTTGAAATCAAAAAATGATATAGGCCAATGAGTGAGGTTAGAGATGTATCGGATGTGAATTTTTTACATTCTGCGGATATTAGATTTGACATCCTAGCGGATGCGAATATTCAAAATAAATTTTTATGCGGATACGGATATAAAATATTTTTAAAAAATTATGTTTTATATTTTAAGGTATCTTACTATTTCAATCCCTTTTTTTTACTAGAATTTAAAGACATAGCAAATCTTGTAAGTTTTAAACAAAAATAAATACGAAAAGTTTCAATAGATATTTATAAAAATTGATTTTAAATTGCAGATGTGGATGTCAACATGGAAAAATCCGCGGATAAGGATGTAAAGCGCATGTAAAAAATTTTGCGGATGCGGATATCTGATACATCTTTTAGTGAGGTCATTTTTGCCATTGTTTTATAATGTGATCTCTTTTTTGACTAATTTAATAACTTTTTCTTGTCTGAACTTATATTAAAAAATTTTGTTTTCAGGATTGTGTCTTCATCACCAAAATGTTAAAAAATGTACCATCTAACTTAAAAGTTGAGCGTGTGTCAGTTTTTTCCCATATAATGCTGAACAAGCGTTCAAGGCTTGTATTGCTATGTGGAAAAACAAGAGCTAAGCCAGCTACTCAATGAAGGATTATAAATATACTTGTTGATGTTTCAGAAACTTTGAGTCAATGCCACAAAATATTAATCCGATAGTGAACAATACTGTTAACATCCTCGTCAATACTATCAACAACATCTTTGAAATTTCTTCAGTAGATAACGATTGATAATCAACTATTCCTCAAACAAGAACTCATTGTTCATATTTTTCAATAAAGTATGATCTGTCAATAAAAAAGTCCTTGAGGCCACTCAGTTTTGTTTCCTCGAGTGACATCATCCCATGGACTGTTGCATTTAACTTTTTCATTTATTGCAAACTTATTTTGAATATATAAGAGTGAATAAAGTTCAACTACTTTATGAAATGAAATTGGGTATACTTTTCTTGTCTTATTTCTCCACCATTTAGCAATCTGTTAAGCAATGCCTTTTTATACTCCCTAAGAATATTGTTTTAGGATCCATGAGGATAGACTCATCTGATAAATCAAAATTTGCTACAGATACTCATTTAGTCACCTTTCTTTTACCAACAGTGATTTTAAGAAACACATTTTGTTCTATAAAATTGAATTTTCATTATTCAATAATATAAAATTGATCCAAACGTTGAATTTGGAAAAGTTCAACCGATATATGAACCAAAATTTATATTTTCTCCCATAAAAGCCCCCCTATTAATGAAACCACGGTGTCTTTTATGCAGGGGATTGTTGTGATGCCTTAAATAGAGATATTCCGCATAAGGAAGTATTTTTTATGATTAAAATTTTTATTGGATGAAAAGATTTACATGTATTGACATAAAAACGAGATAACATAAATGTTATATCAACAGCTAAAACAGGAAAATAGCTTGAAAGGATAATCACATAAAGTGATCTTATATTTTATACAAAAGATCTTGTTTTTCCATCTATATTGATTTCCTCTTTTAATATGAACGACCAGCCAATTATTTAGTCCGTCGTGATAATAATCAACTCCAATATGTTGATTGTAATTCGTGAAGATATTTGGCCATGGTAGTGAAGTCTTTTCTTTTGGTCTCGCATTGCATCTACTTTATTCATTTGCTACCACGGTTGCGAAGCGAGCGCGAAAATATCCAACTTCCACTCCAAATACTTAACTTAAAATATAACTCCTACTTTCCGCTTTGACTTCAACCACTCCATATGTTTACAAAATTTAACGTTTTTTTAATTTATTTTTGAATACCCAAAAATCCTCCTCCGGCTCCCAAATTTTATTAAATACCTACTCTAAATTCTATCCCTATAAAATTTCCAAATCCACCGACCCCAACTCCCCACATCTTCACCACAATAAAATATGTTCCTGTAGTTACGCATTTGTTATCATTCACCATTAACATTTCTCTTTGTGTATCAAACAAGTTGCCCCTTGGGGGTTTTTTTCATATATTTTGTAGAATGTATGGTAATTTGCGTACTCTATTCCTTTCTTACTGTCCCTGCAGCGTAGTATATACTTTTCATTTCAAACAAATATGCGAATCTCAAATTGCAAATGGTTATAAAATTGTAGGTTTTTATGGCCTCCCAACTCCATCAATTCTATTCAAATGAATTTTATGTTGAGATCACTTATGTTAGTATTAAAAGTCGTGATTTTCCACATTATTACAAACATAAACAAAATTTGTTTCTCAAATAGCCCATAATTTGTACTCAAATCTGGTAGGTACTAGGTCTCTCTTTGGTGAATTGTTTCTAAAGAACTCTTGTCTTGAAATATTTTTTCCTTTTTCCCCATTTTTTATTATGATCAAAATGTTAAATCAAGTTTTTCGAGATAATCATTTATTCATAATATTATTTTTGTTAAGTCTATTTCCAAATATTCTTCAATAGACCAATAATATTGTCTCAAAAGCTAACGATGGTAGCCGGTAATAAAACAATTCCAATGAGTGTCTTCAATTTTCTTTGAAACAAGTTAATTTAAGATTAATTTTTATTTCACAAGATTATCTTCTCTATTAGTGTGTTCATAATATTTCTTTTAATCAATAAAATAATAGAAAACTAAGTTTTTCATTGCATGTTGCAATTGATTCCACTTTTATTGTATAATAGAGAAGAAGTATAATATGATGAAAGAAAATATATACTTTCTAATTAAAAGCAGAGAAATCAATTTTTATGCAGTCATCATATCATATGAGAACGGTGGGCCGTAATAATACTAACTAAATAGAACAACCTAACTAACTTAAAAACTGGTGATAGATAAGACGAAAGTAAAAATTCGTGAGATTTAATCTATTTTGAGGCAATGGGGAGGGGGACACATCATTTTTGAGCTTATCTGATATTTATTAGTTTACCAAAAATGTTGGTACACCACATTTTAATCTTTGATTAACTTCTGAAATACTTGGTCATATTTTATATCAAATCATTTTGTCGAAAATTAAAACATTTATAAGTTAAAACTTTAATCTGAGCAAATTATAATAAATAAAGATCAATTTGGAGTAAAATCCGCGTGGTTAAACAAAGTTGAAATGAGGATACTGACATTACGTTTACAACATGCGAAAAATTACATGCATAAGAACATGCTTCAGAGATTTGCTGGAAATTCATTTTGAAGTGATAGAAATTTGTAAGAGGTCTATTCTCATTTGGCAAACCGGACAAGGGGTCAGAGATTTTTATACAAAAAATATTTTAATGAAATATATATAATCGTAGAGTATTTTCTAATTTGAATTTTTATTTTCACGAACAATATAACCAACTCATCAATTTTTTCAACTTCTGGGTTTCTTCTTTTATGTGGAATAAAATGTGAACAAGACCAGAATGATCTAATTGATTTTTGCACCACTTCAAAACACCTTCTTTTTCTGCATCTGACATTATTTCATAAATATTCATTTCCTTTGAATATCGAATAAATTCACACTTGTCCTTTCTATCCTTATTCTACTCTTCCACACCAGTGTAAAATATCAGTCATTCAAAACAGTATCCTATCATCTTAACCATTTCAAATATCTTCACTAGTGTTTATCTTATAATGAATTTCCTCGTTCCCATCCACTACACTAGAAGGGCCAAAAAAAATTCACCATAAAGGTCCGAATACGTCAATTGACGTCTATATTTCTAATATCAAAATTATCTTGAATTTATTCAAGTTAAAAAACAAATATTAAATGCAAGTTTTGCATTTTTTTACCCCACATGTACCACAAATTGGCTTTTTACAGCCACAACATAAATCTGTAGTTCTATTTTTGCAATTTTTGTTAGAACAAGTTCAACAATTTTGCGGTAAGCATCTTTCGATAGTTTGTGAAAATTCCTTCTCATGAATTTTATATCCAGTCAATTGTTCACTAATTTGTTGCAAAAATTTTAACCTTGATAAATTAGAATTATTAATTTTATTGTAAAGTATCCAACTATTTATTGAGGCCATGTCCAAGATATTGTAAAAAAACTTGTACGGGCCCTTCTTCTACTTGCTGCCTTTGTTGAATACAATCTTATCATTTGGTCAAACACATCGATAACTGATTTTGTCTGATTATAAAAAAGAACAGTTTCCGGTTTTTTCTTCTGGTTGTTCTCATTTGGTACTTGAACATCTTGGTGCATGCTGCTGAGATTGATGACAGATTTGGACTTCTTGCATTGGTTCTTCGTAAGAGTGAGGAATCGATGTTCTTCTGATTTCAATGCTAAAGTATGATAAAGTGCGTACTTTTCTTTCAAAATCAAAGGTATTTCTTTCCTTGTCTTGCGAATGGTACCAACCAAGCTACCCTTTTTTGATGGAGTTGTACAGCCAAGTTGAGTGATGTGAAGTAGTTATCGCAAGTTATGTTGTACCCTCTGTTATAATAGGGCTTGATCAACTTCAGTTGGAGAGCTTGCACTATTTTGAGTGGTGTTGTCATTGCCAAGGTAAGGAAAACCATTCACCAAATATTTTGTGATTAGAGATCAACAGCAAGCCAAAACTTTATGCTGTATTTATCAGGCTTGTTAGACATGAATTGAATAAACTTGCATCTAGACTTGCACGGCATAAGTTGTTCGTCCACAGTGATAAATGCGCCTGGAACAAAGCATTTTTGGCTGTTTTGTACAAATTCATTCCACACTGAAGAAATCAAGCAAAATTTATCTTGGACAAATCGAATTTTCCTTTCACTTTTGTAGTCAAAACAAAGAAACGTCATTATTTCTAAAAACCGTGTACGTGCCATAGTACTGTGAAAAATTTAACAACCCCATGCTTTATTCCACATACTTTTTATAGGTAAGTTTTTTGCACCAATAACTCCCCTAGTGAATATCAAGCATATGAACTTTTCTAATTCTTCTAAAGAAACATTCCAATCCGAATTTTTTGTTACTCTTTTAGCTTCTGCAATTGTACACTGCTGAATGAATCTAAGCATTTTTTCAGAAAAAAGAAGTCGAAAGGAAGAAAGAGGACTGTTTTCTTCTGTATGAGTGATAGCATAAATTGTTGGACCTGGCGAAAATCTTGTTATGTTTTGTTGTTGAACGCGCCCTCTCTTTAATAACATTTTTTTGAGATTTTTGTCCAAATTGTTTTTTCTTTTCTAATAAAGATATCTAAATTTTTCTGATTCTCGCTATCTTCAACTTCTTCACTATCACAAAAGAAAGGAGTATCACTAGAATTGCAAAAACTCTCCTTAAAAAGGAAGATTTCATTCTCATCTTCATCCGAAAAATCACTGCCAGATTTATCTTCTCCACTTGAAAAAAGCATATCCATGATGATCGAAAAGAATTGTAAGACAAAGAAATGAGTGAGAAGCTAAGAATGAAGCAAAAAAACTAATAATATACTTATTCGTATATGTATGAATCAATATAAAAGTTAGACGTCAATTGACGCAGATGGTCCTTTATGTCAAAAATGACACATCATCTTGAAGTTGAATTCTTCAAAGATAAAATAACACATATGTCAAATGAAACATTAATTAAAACATTGTCACGTAGTATGATGGTATAGTCACACATGCTATAGTGATAAATCCAATATCAAAGTATAGTTTACGTCAATTGACGTCTTTCTAGTGTGCATTTCATTTGAGTTAGCGACCAATCATATCTATAGCATAGTTAACTTTTGGTAATCTTTACATTACTGGTATTTTAACCGATGATGGAGAGAGTCCTCTCTTAACTTAAACATCCGAGCGACGTAGATTGCTTCATGTTCGACAACTCACGTGCATTTTTATGCGACATCACTTGCAATTCAGAATTCCATATTCGCAATTACGAAGTTTACATTGTACAGTGCTGGCAAAATATCCATCCTGGCTTGTGTTGATACCCTTTGAAGAAGCAAATATAAATATAATTTTTCCAAAGAATTACAATTAAGAATAACTTTCAAATCAATAAGAGGATAATAATCATTGCTTCAAGAATCTAATTCTACAATGGAATCATATTTTTTTTCACTGTTTGATCTTGAATCCTTCTATTTTTACTTTTGATGATTAATGTGATGTGTTTATTCATTACACAAAATATTTCATCCCTTATATAAATGATCCATTTGCTAATATTAAATATTCAGTAATGAAACATACATATGTTGCCACCACACAAACAAAGTATTATATTCATGATCTCATTCACTCTTCGGTTTTAAAGAGAGTTGTGTTCAATTAAATCTTCATTTTTATATTCATGTTTTTCCCACTTCGTGTTGAAAAATGCCTATATGCATGCAACTCTGCTTACACGTTGTTGTCATTCAATTCAAAATTAGTGCACTTCTAAAAGCACCCATGATAGTGATAAATATTTTACAGAGTTTTTACAACGGAAAGAAATATAATGAACTACGGGTTAAAATGAAATCTCACGCTTTTTTGGCCGAATCATGACGTGTGACATATCTGTTCAAAATTTTATACTGAGAATTTGAATATATTGACAATTTAAATCTATGTTTTACTCTACTACTAATTTCAACATTAATTATTATAGATTAAAATCTTATTTTCAATAAGTTTAAAACAAAATAACACTTTTTTATTATAGTTGTAATCTATTTCGATAACTATCCTATGACAAATTTTGTACATCAAAGTTTGTCCTATTACTAACCTTAACAAGGATTTCCAAAGGTAATGGTATATATTTATATACGTGACCCTGAAAAATTTAGAATAATATGGGCAAACTGGCGATATATCTCTACTGAGGCTATAAATGCGCATCAATTTTACTAATTTATAATATTATATATAACTAAAGCAGACATCTTAATTTTAACTTCACATAAAAAATAAGTTGTAATATTATGTAATTGAAAACTGGTAACAATGTTATCTATTTTGAAAAAGTGATGTAAAATTAAAGGAGGCAATTAAAAATTATTTGTTAAAACAAACATTGAACCTAGTGCATAAAAATAAGGATGCAATATATATGACTTGGAAGTTTATAAAAATTGTAAAAATTCTGCCTCAATTTATATTATTTACTGAAAGTACAAATTTTACTTTCCTACTATTTGCTGAAATGGAGGCAGATAATAACAATTTTATGAATTTTTAGTCATATTGCATTCTTATTTTTATGCGCCAGTGTCCAAGTTTGGCTAATCAAATATCTTCCTCAAATCAAAAGATACCTCCTCTAATTTTATACCATCTCTTTGAAATACATAACATTATTACCAGTTTCAAATACATACTATCATAACTTATTTGTTGTTATATAAAGTAAAATGTAAGATGCCTCCTTTAATTTATATATCATCTCCTTGAAATATATAATATAAATTATTTAAATTCATATGTAGTTAATACATCGGTAAAAATGTATCCTCTTGATTGATGCTTCCAATATTCTAATCCTTTTAAGGCTTTAATGAATAATTGATAAAAAAAAAAAGATGTAATACAAAGATGAAATTGGTACCCATGCGCTATTCATCGCCAAGCCTTAATAATGAAAACCATACTTGATGAGTTGAAAAATGTTTTTTCAACTCTTATTTGTTTTCTGAGTTATGCAAAGAAAATGATACCGAATTTGAAAAACTCTTACTGCACTCAAACGTGAGGGTGGCTTTTCAAAAGAAATTTTTTTAAGCAATACTATGGAAAGAAATTCAGCAATTTCTGCAAAGCAAACCAGACATGCATGTAAAATTTTCTTATGACCCTTTTCGTATATTCCTATCATTTTTAGTGAACATATTAAATGTGTAAATTTCAACCTTGCGCTGCTAGAAAAGGTGCTCTATTGTCATAAAAAATGAGAACTTTTGAAATGAAGCTGGAATTATGGCATTCTTGAGGAAAAAATTTGCTCCATTTTCACATCTGAATATATATGTTAAAAGTAAGATTTTCATCGATGAAGATGTCCTAGAATTTATGAAACACCGTGAACATATCTTATAGCCAAGAAAGTTTAAAATCCGTTTATGATCTCCATTAGTTATCTGATCTTAGAACACTTATTTCAAGAACAGATTATTTTTGCAAAGATTGTTCTGAACGTTCTGATTCGATTTGCCATTATATATGAGTGTGAGCAAACGTTTTCCACGCTAATTGTCATTAACCCTATTAGCGTTACTACAATTATATCCCTCTAAATTTCGTGAATTTTCCTAAAATCGCTAGCTGCATCTTTTCATATCATTTTCATGATAGTTGAATGAGCCTTTCATGTCAAAAACTGTCAATCATAATTAAAAATTAAAAATTTTCTGTAGTTAACCTTATAACTTAGGATCTATGTTATATACCAGGGGTCGGCACCTTATGCTAACGGCGTGCCAACTTAACACTTCTCAAATCATCTCAAGTGCCAACACCATATGTATATTTATCCAAACCAAAATTAACATAATTGTTTTATAATTTATTTAATTTTTATATACAAATTTACATAAATATACAATAATAAGTAAAATTATAATTAGCAATAAAAAAATTATATAAGTAATTAGTGCTTGACTCTTTGATAACTTTAGCCAACTCTTCAATATTGGCACAATACTAAATAAAAATGGTTGCGCATAGTTAAAAGCACATTTGATTGCCTTTAAGATCTATTATAAAAACTGTTTAAAAATTTATTTTACTTTATGTGTAAATGAAAATTTTTAATTGTAAACCTTAGAATTTTTGCGTGCCACTGAAAATTGCTTCGTGTGGCACGCGTGCCGTAGATTGCCGACCCCTGTTATATACTACCTTGAAAATTTATAATTATATATAGTTTTTAACGCATAACACTTGATATATTTAATTTTTTCAAAATTATGGCTACTTTTTATAAAATATCAATCAAAATTTTGATTGATCAGCAATATATCTAATAACATATTCCTTAAATTTTAGATAAAATATATGTTTTTATACTAAATTATTTCTGGGCTCATTTTTTACATTTAGGATATGAACATACCTATAAGTGTTAATCAAATTTGTCGTTTACTTCTAAAAATTGTCTCCAAATCGATCATGCTGGTTTCATTTCTGAACTCAGTGTTCACATTTATCTGTCAGTGTCAATCAAATTTGCGAAATGGAAGATCTACCATGTTCCAGTAACAAGGAAGGGGTGCAATGATATAATATTGGGTGCTCCAAAAAAGAATTTGACCGTGAAAAGGAAGGTCCTCTTTTACAAATGAAAAATCTTTAAATCTATAGCTTATCATTTAGGATTACAATGATCATTTAACTAAAATGAGTAGGAAATCTGAAAATTTAGAATAGGTCAGAGGTATCAAAAATGGGACAGATGCCAATATGTGAGAATTTAGTCACTATCAAGATATTTTTAATTTAAATTAAATTTGTCCATCTTTTTTCTTTTGCCCGAAAGAGAGAATCTTTTAAATGAAGAAGGTGGACAACTTTTTGTAATTGAAAATGAACATCACGAATGATTCATCAGAAAAAAATCTTTGAACTGGGATTGGTTTGCAAATATTCAGATTAAATACCTCTTCATATCACCTGATAATAAAGTACACGATACTGATAAAAAAAAGCCCAAGATCATCAAGAAGATTCTTTAATCAGAATGCTTTGAGAGAGGAAAAATCTGTTCAAAATTCCTTAAAAAAGTTTTTCAGACACACTTAGAGTTCAAAAAAGATGAATTTTCGCTAGTTTGTTGTTTTTCTCCTAAAAGTCGAGGTGCTCCAAATATGTGCAAATATTAAAACCGATCTCCGTAAATCTGCAATTGAGCAGGGAACGGATAACATAAATTATTTATTTCAGAGTGTTTTTAAGATATAATTTTTTTTAAAACCTTCAACTTTTACTGCGTTTTAGGGTGGGCTTTACCGAATAAGACAAGGATGTTTTATTTGGCTGGATAAAGTTGCCAACCCTGCGCCATGGAATTTATTTTGCTCGTCCTCCTCCTTGGAACTCCCTTGAAATATATAAACATAACACTTTTCTTAACTCATTTACGACCAATGTTCCTATTTTGGAACATAAGTAATTTCATCTTCGTCTGCTTTTTTTAATGACTTTGAATATAAATCGTCTGCGTTTTTTTAGATATCGTCTGCTTTGCTTGGTCTTAAATGGGTTAACATACTATCAAATAAGCTTAATGTGAGGCCTGGTGGATCCATGCCTTTAAAATTGTCAAATTTTGATTGAAAGAATTAAAAAGAAAAGTAGTCAAAAAAATTAAAAAGATGTATTTTTGGTTTGTATATTTTTTCAATCTTTGAATTTTTTGAGTTTAACCCATTAAGCCCCAATGTTCCCATTTGGGAACATAAGTAATTTCATCTTCGTCTGCTTTTTTCAATGACTTGGAATATAAATCGTCTGCGTTTTTTTAAATATCGTCTGATTTCTATGGTACTTAATGGATTAATTCACAACATGAATTTGTAAATTTAGAAATTATTATTTTTCAAATTTTAAAATGTTACCATTTCGCCATGTTGCATGATCGCTGTAGAGGGTTATTAATAATAAATGAATAAGTCAAATTAATGTTTATATTTATATAAGTTTTAAGGAAGTTATATTTTTTAATATTGAAAATATATAGCATTAATTAAATGAATATTCATTTATTTTCTTCATATGTTTTAAGATACCCCCGTTGAAGAACAACAAGAATTATTCATCAAAAAGCTAAGACAATGTTGTACAATTTGTAATTTTATGGATCCCATGTCAGAACTTAAAAGTAAAGACATTAAACGACTATGTATACAAGAACTCAAAGAATTCATTAACGTCAATCGTGGTGTCATCACTGAATCAATATACGGAGAAGCTACAAACATGGTTTGAACATTTTCATCCTTTAAGTATCAGTCTATGAATAGTAATGTACAGTTATGTGACTTGTCTTTTATTTCTCATCACCCCTTTATATGTTTTTTTCGAAGGATATACTTTGGCTTTTATCTTATTAAAATAATTTTATTAACCGACTTTTTGGATAATTATAGATGGATATATTCTTTTCCCCTTTCATTAATATTCAATATATCTAACTATGAGCATAAGAACAGTAGGCGTTAAAATTAGGTATATTGAAGAAAACATTCAGAGCACACTATTTTAATATGTAGATAGCATACAAACTTTTTACATTTCACACTTTTTAAATCTTTTTTTTAATTTCATTTACAAAGGTAACACAAAGATCTTATCGTTGAAAGCGTGGGATGAGTGTTTTGAGAGAAAACATAAAAAGACAATAAGTTTCTGATACCTAGAAGTACCTCGGATATCATTGATTTTGTTCTCATTGATTCCTCTGCCAAACTGAGTGATAGCTTTTGGATAAAAAAAATTTCTATTACCTTTTTTGGATGAAGGAAAGTCGCCATGTGCATTGCATTTGGCAATTATACAGATGTTCAATATACTCATGTCTAAATAATTGGAAAAAACTGCATGTGTCCACTTTCTATTACGTTTGTATGATCTGTAGATTCTCGGTATTTTATTAGCAATATTGACTCCTTTGAATTCATTATAAAATAAGCTCTTGCAGGTTGAAAGGATAAAATATAGACAACTTTGTTGGTATGTAAGCAGACAAAGAAGCATATTTTGTGTAAATTATTCTACTTTCAAATTCATATAATTTCTTGGGATAGAGTGGTCTCAATATAAGAGGAACAAAATCTTCTGTTTGCCATAACAGTTCCACATAAAGAAATATCTTGGCCATAGCACTAAATGACAAGTTAATGGCTGGTGAAAAATCAATCGGTGTATACTTCACATCTCTTTGAAATGTTACTCTCTTTCATCAAAGGTTTACACACATTCAAGGCAGTGAGGTATCCTCTAAACCACTCATAAACTTCAGGCTTGATACAGCAAAAGTATTTAGCGTCGTTCAAGTGGTAAAACTTCACTCCATAATGCCCGGCTTCTTCGGATCAGGACAACCTCCTAAAGTTACTAATTGTTTATCTGCTGAATGTCGAATCTTTAAAAACTGTCATAAAATTGGTCATATAGCTTTCTGATTGCGCTTATTTTCTCTTTTTTTTTAAAACGCATAAAAACGTGGATGAGAGTGAACATATGTCACCCAAGCTTGTTCTCAGAAAAGTATTTCCCTAACCTGAAAATAACTCCGAAATCTTTACTCTTTGACCTCAATTTTGTCCAAAACTAATAAAGGCACACAAGTAGGATAAAATATGACTGACTGAAATTTTTATAGCAATGGAGCAAGCTCAAATACCTAGGCGGATATAAAAATAAAAAGTGAAATTATAGTCAAAATCAAAGTAAACAGAAACGTATAAGTTATCATTAAGTCATGCAGAGATACACATTCGTCTAATGAGCACAAAAGGTTTCCTTCTGTTCAATAGGTTCGTTTTTTATAGGTGCCCTTTTCATTATTATCTTTCGAGTATGAATATATCTTGGAGATCTTCTCTAAAAAAATTAGAATTTTTTAAAAGAATGTGCCTGTGCTCATAATCATCATCGTCATCCTTCGATTTTAACGGCCATGATTAATCCCAACAAGCTCGGGTGAGCCGGATCACGAAAGATGACAAAGCAAACTGATTCAAGTAATCTTGATTTTGCTTCTCCAGTTCAGCTTGTCATCCTTCTTAATATTTTCCATCCAGGTTAGTTTCCATCCTTTCTCTCTTCTACCGAAACTTGATTCTAAATCATCCTTTATAAGCTGGCCACTATTTCTTCTGGAAACATGTCGAGCCCATCTGAGTCTTTGCATTTTTATAACTTTGTTGATATCAATCACGCCTGTCAAGTTTCTAACTTTTTCATTACTTTATCTTTTAAAGTTAGGCAAAAATTATTCTTCTGAGTTCATGCTATAATAGACAAACTTTCTCATTTCTGAATCTATGGGAACCATGTAAAAAAGATTTTTTCCAAAAAAAATATTGTGCCAGAAGTTGTATGTATACATTAGAAAAGGGGATTTGATTGTAATCATCTGAAACCTTACATATCGATGGAGTTTATTTTAGCATTCACATCAGTAAAAAAGAAATTAAAAAACTTAGAAAGAAAAGGGCTATATATAATCGAAAATAAGCTATATGCTATACAAATACAAATTTTCAAAAACAACATTATATCGCGCACACTTTTTGAATGATACTCGACTATTTCAGTTAAACAGTACAACCCTCATTTACACGAATAATGTGGATAAATTATTACTTGAAATTTGAATCCATTTTAGCCAGAGACATCGAATATACTTAAGCTATGATATTTGTATCAAAAAAAGTTTGAAGAGAGTTTAGATATCTTTCTAGTTTTTCCTTTGTGGCATAAAGCCTTTCTCTGACATCTCTTATGTTGATTCTGTTCTTCCTGTTTTGTTGAAAACAGCTTCCCAAGAGTATTACTTTGATTGGGAGCAACCAGGGCTTTATCAGTTTTACTAAAGTCACTCTCCGAGTTGTAAAAAGAAATTTGTCATGAACTTGCAGAACTTCTGAGGACTCACGATCTCAAAAAGTTGCCGAAATCGCAGATATATATTATCAAACAATACTTTTAGGTATGAATATGTTTTCAAGTAAATTATTTGTTATTTGCCAGTTGTCATGTTTATCGATGAAATATCGACAAACGTGAATGATAAATATATAATATGAATCCTAACTTATTAGTATCACGCAGTATAATTATTATTAGTAGGTTACAATAACACACAGGACCCAAATTTTTATTGATTGCTCCTTTCATCAGTTAGTTGTGTTGAATTACATTCAGCATGCTCAGAAAACTAATATATTACTATGTTGATAGCGGATTAGATCGATAAATCAAACCAATAGGCATAAAAAGTTCGTATCATTTTCAAATTAACGTATTTTTTAGATGGCGGTAATTTTTTTTTTTTTATGAAAAAATAGTTTTCATAATGATCACTAATTAAAGTAAAAAGTTTTTTAAGTTAATGAATATTGGACTAAATTGTCCCTATTTCGTTAACGGTGTTTGTAAAAGAGCTTCTGTCAAGCTAGGGGTATATTTTTTTTGTCTTAAGTTTATATTTTGTTTTTTTCGAATAAAGATTTGTTGTAATATCTTTCGAACATTACCTCCTCACGAAATGACAGACTATGATCCTGATGAAGATGAACCAACTTTGGAGGCATCATGGCCACATTTACAGGTTTTTTCTTTATATTTACTTTATTTATTTCATATATAAATGGTTGTTTCGACAAGTCATATGCCAGGCCGAATTTCGATCTATCTTATTGTTTATGCAGTCTTTAAGGAGGTGAACTTTTATGAACAACAAGATTTAACATAGTAAAAAATATATTCCAATTGATAATATTGAGAAAAAAAATTAAAATCAAGTTTATAGATTATTTTAAAAAATTTTAATTATCATGATCAAATATGTATACTCCACTTAATAAAAATGACCTAAAGAAGTACCTGTATAAAAATATACAGTGCAGGGCAAAAGTTTTTTGCCCACCACTGAAGAATAAATCTTCAAAAAAAACCCATCATCTTTCATGATTAAACGTTTTCGATGTAACGTTCGTTTATACCTAATTCTTTTAGGTCTTATAACATATTTGCATCCATAGAACAATAATAACTCTGAGCCTATCAGACATACTCTCTATTATTTTTCCTTTCCTCCACAATAATCTTTTTTAATTGAACTTTTTTCAGAGCTGCTTTTTAGATACAATAACTTTCCAAATTTTTTTGTAAGAATAAGTTTTTGTATATATTTAAATATTTTCTAATTAATTACCATTACTTGTCGTGTAGACAAATTGGGACTATTAGGATGTTCGTAATATTCTCTGTGCCTTTCTGTATATCCATTTTTGAGGATGACGAGTTTTTGGCTTATTTTCAATAGTTCCTGTGCTTTTAAATTTCAAATAAAATATATTTATATGATGAAGAAGAAAAAGTTTATTTAATCACAGACACACACACGCAGATAAAAGAGCACAATTAGGGATTAAATGAAAAGTTTTAAATAGATATACACCACAAGAAAAATAAAGAATTTCATGAAATGTGACGTAAAAAGTCTAGTGAAAGCTGCTCGATGTGTGTAACAATAGGGTACAGTGCAAATGTTTTTGGTCAAGGCTAATATTTTTTTCCTTTTAATCATTGAAAAAAAATTTCATTAATAAAAATTTCTGATTGTTTTCTTTTTTAATTTATTTAAAATTATTATTTGTATATTTTATCTATTAAACATTCCGTGTAAAAGTTTTCGGCCATTTAAAAAATAAAATGTAAAAAATACAAATTTTATTTTTTATATAAAATATTTACTTCGATAATATTTGTACCTTTTTTCAATACTTTGTCTGATTTTCTTTGCCAGAATAATTGAATCAATTATCCTTAGAAGAGAGCTATATAGATTCTTTATATATTCATATGGAATCAATTCCCATTCCTGCTCTGAATTTTAAGACACAAAATTTTTATTTAAAAATTGCTGAGTCAAACAAGACATATAGCAAGGAGCGCCATAATGTTGAAATATATTACTAATATTTATATTGGAGTAAATTGGTTTTACTTAATTCGTTGTATTTTATACTATTGAGTGTTCCATCAATTGTTAACAACTAAACACCAGTCTACATCACTTTTTATAGATCCCCAAAGAATCAAACTTTTTCTTTCGTGTTTTAACGTTTTTACGGTATAACGTTTATCAAATCGCTTTCCTTTGCGATTGTAACATATTCCCTTCAATTAGAATGAATCTCAATCTTTGTTTCATCACTAAAAATTACATTATGGCAATCATACACGCTCTATAAAATTTCCCCTTTTGCCCACTCTAAATCTTTTTTCTTAATTGAACTTTATTCAAATCTAGTTTTTTAGCTGCCAAACGCGCATTCAAATTATTTTATCTAAGGATTCGTTTTACTAAATTGAAATATATTTTGGTAAATTATTTTCTTTTTTATCATAATTTTAGGATTGAAGGTTAAATTTTTATTAATTTGAACAGGCTTATTGCTATTTTTACTTTGTTGTCAAAAGATTGTTTAGCATTATCTAGCGATTGGTGATCAGGAAATATGTATTTTAGAGTATTCTTACCAGGTATATCTAGAAATCTTAATTTTAGATAACATTTCATCAGAAGAACTTTTAAAGTTGAGTACTTCTTGTTTAGTATCAAACTTCAGCTTAAGAAAATTTGAGTTTTTTATCAGCATCAGACATGATGCTGTTAAAAAATAATAAATTAGTTTTTATTTATAGTTAAATATAATTATTTATATTTTTTTATAAGTTAAAAATTTTAACTTATAAAAAAACTTAGTTAAAAAATAATAAAATTTTATAAACAAAAACAATTCGAGTTAAATATTATTTAGTTAAAATAATCTTACAATAATTCATATAGCGTACTCAAATTGTTTTTGTAATTAAAAATTATAAAAACTAATTTATTATATTTTAACTTATAATTTTTGATAGAAATTACCTCAGAATATATCAAAAATTATAAGTTAAAATATTAAGAGACTTAATTAATATATAAAATATATAATACATGGTAAAAAAAAACTAGATTTTTTTTAAATATGACAGGTGTGGTTATTAGAATGGTCTATGTGTGTGAGAAAGATGTTTATGTTATGTATAAAAAATATAAAATTAAATGATAAATATTCTTGCGAAGTTGGCAGCCATTGAAGATTATAGATTGTAGAAATTAAAGTTATAAAGTGACATTATAATGAATCGAATAAAATTATTAAGCTCAACTGTGTTTTTAATTGGTTTTCATTCATAAATGTTTTTTAATATATTAATAGGTGTTAAAAATAGTGTAATATAATTTTATCAAAAACCATCTTTCTAGCAATATTCGGATAATATAGATTTAATATTAACCAATTGTATATATGTAATATATTATATTTAAATTTCTGGCTTATTTCTTTAGCTTGTTTATGAATTTCTTTTATCATTTCTCGAAACGCCAGATTTTCAACCAACGATTGGAAAGAAATACATCGATCAACTTTTCATTTTACGAGTAACATTCTATTTTCATTCCATCATCTTGAGTTCATACTACTTTCAATTTTGTTTAGCTTCTAGAGTTGTTCAATAGCGAAGATCCCCGTGAAAGAATTATGCTTAAAACCGTCTTACACCGGCTTTATGGCAAATTCCTTGGCTTAAGGGCTTATATCAGAAAATCAATTAACAACGTTTTCTTGACGTATTTTTCTTTTTATAGCTTAATTTCTACCTAAACGGCGTTATTTCTACATTTTGAATTAATTCCTTCAACCCTATTTTTCCATAGGGTGTATTGATTCAAATAAAATAGAATTTTTGTTATTGTGAATTTGAAAAAACACTTAGGCCTAAACATACCATGAATGTTTCCTTATGATTCAACTCTATTTTTCAGGTTATAGACGTCTTTTTCCACTTTTTAAGATTTTTGCCTTTAGACTTCAAACCCATTTTATCGACTCAATAGTTATTCTCGATTTTAATTACCTCTTTTTAAAAAGATTAAGTGCGTGGAAGTTATAACATGGCCCTAAGAATTTTAGACGGACTTTTATATAATTTTACTTTTATATAACTGAAAATGTAATTAAAATTTTTAAATGACCTATTATTTTCCAAACTGGAAATAATAAAAATGTTCTTTTAAGTAAAGTTGCGTTCTCTCGTTTTGATTTTATTTATAGCATAAGTAGCCGTCTTCTATCCCTTACTACGTCTATAGATATAATAATAATAATAAATTTGGTAAAAAAAAAAAGATAAGCATTGAATAGTGTATCGATCAAAAGTAGCATCGCATAAATTCATTTCTGAAAGAGATCAAAGGAAGACTTTTTTATAGTAAAAAAATTGGCATGCTTTTTCTTGGAGCTCATCATTATGATATAATCACACAATTTAAATGTACAAAAATTTCCATTAACTTTTAAATTAAATTTGTTTTATTACTGGTGGTTATTTGTTTAAAAATTGCTATTAAAAAAGAAAACTACCCTTTTTTTACGAATGGTTGTAGCATACATTTAAACAACCAGCTGAGCTACACGACTAACCAACTCTAATAAAACAACTTCCTATTACTATTTTTTTAATTAAAAATTCCCATTTTATGCTTTAATTAACCTTATAAAATTTTTTTAAAAGTTATGCTATTTAACCCGTTAACGACCAGAATAATCAGACGATATCTAATGTAAAGCAGAAGATTTGTATTAAAGAGCTTTGATAAACGCAGACGATTTTATTTTTATAAAGTCGACATGGGCGTTAACGGGTTAAAGCCTAATATTTTGAACAAAAAAAGAATACAGAAAAAGTAAAATTTTACCATAATTGACTAGTCCTCAGATTATCCTCGCAATGAAATTAGAAATTAAAAAAGCCTGCATTTTTGAGAGCAAATATTTCAACTGGGAAGATACGATAGTTTTGTACGATTCCGATGCCGATTCTTAAAAAAGTATCCGATTACGGATTCCTAGTTTGAAACAATAAAAATTAAATTATTTTTGAACTATCAAAAAAGTCTAACTACTCATACTTGTAGATGAATTCAACTCTCAATCCGACGTACCGTATAGTAAAAGTTAAAGATCAACAAACAGGATAAGCGTTATAACTTTTAAAAACATAAAAAATTATTTCATATGTAACATGTGGTACTAATTATAATGTTTGAAAGATTTAAAAAAATTTATAGAATAACTTAAAAGTAAGCTATTATGACTTACTTTCACTTTTAACTCGGCAGTTGAGATGGCCTTAATTTTCATACTCTACTCAGGGCCTTTTTTAATACAAATAATAGAGGGCTTTGTCCTCTACACTAGTCTAGTCGGTCCCTCCGCTAAAAGAATTTGGTCCACATCAAAAAAAGAAATTAAGAAACTTAAGAAAAAAGATATATGAATATTTTATATTAAATAATTATTATAAAATCAATTAAATGGTTGAAACCGCATGATAGCTTTGGTGTTGAGAGTTTGTTCAATAAAACCCATAGAAACAAAGCCATTTAAATTGCCTTAGAATTATGATAACTTTGGTTTATTTAGTTATGTCATGTATAAATTACTTTTATTAGCTGATCATTGCCGTTTTTAAATGCAACGATGAATATCACCTGAGTGAATCCTGAGAAATTAGATAGAAAAGTGATAGATAACTTTATATCTATTGACAAAGATACAGTCCGTTCTAAAGGTTGTTGTTCGAGCGTTAAACTTGCCATTTTGTATAAAAAGTTCTTAACTTTTTAAAAATGATAAAAAGAATTTTCAACTCTTTTGGTTTGATAGATATTTTTTAGTTAAATGTATTTAGGAATTATTTATTCGCTAAATCGTTTGGACTGCCAAAAAATGTAGTCTTATTAAAAGAAAGTTATTTACAAAACGTTAAACTCCAAAACAAGCACTTCTTTTGTTGCTAATCATGCTATAACTAATAAACACAGCTTGGATTTCAATAATATGAATATTTTGAAGATAGAATCTAATCTAACGAGGCGTAGAATTTTGGAAAGCGTGTCTTTTTTTCATTTACACTGCCGGATTTAAATGGGGCGGAACCGGCGTACGACCCCCCCCCCCCCTCCCCCCCTTTAAATTGCATTGCCAATTGCTTGAAAATTTTTCCTGATCTAATTCTTTTTGTAAAACTCAAATATTATGATGATTTCTGCAATTCTTTTTTTTTAGATTCAATCTTTCTCTAAAGTGAGAAGCCCTAACAAGTTTTTTATGTTTCAATCGTAGTTAAGTGTGACACTTATTACTTTTATATTATCCAATTTTTTTTGTAAATTTATTATTTAAACACATCAAGTTTTACCACATCAATACACTTCGCAGTTCAATGAATGAGGATAGTTTTAATGCTCTCAATCTTCTTTTTGTTCACAGAGATATTCGATTGGATATTGACACCATTATTTATATGTATGCTAAAAAGTGTCCTAGACGGATGAGGCTCCTTAATCCTCTTAGTTCTTAATCTAGTTACTTTCTTATAATAAACTTATAATTTTTTGATATATTATTATGATACGCTGAAGTTTTATAATAAAAAGTGAATTTTCGCTTTTTATTAAACTATTACCCAAAATAAGATAAAATAGCTTAAAAATTTTGATAAATCCTAAATTTATATGCTTCAAATTTGAGTTCTAGTTTAGTAAAATCCGCTCCCCTAATGCCAATTTCTAGATCCGCCCCTCATTTAAAACCACATTTAGCTATGTATTTTTCAATTAACATAAATTAATTCAAAAAATTAAACATAAGACCTCAGTTTTTAAGATTTTTTAGTTTTCTAGAACTATACCCTTCTTTCACGCCCTCCCCTTAACTAACAAGCCCGTAAAAAAGGCTCTGATTACAGTTATAATCTTTCAAACTTTTTATAAAGTAAACCCCTAAAAAAAGACCTAAACTGAAAAATTTCTACAATTTTGTTTTTATATTTTTTTCTACTAATATCAGGTGGTAAAATGCTGGGCTATAATTATTTCTCTTATAAAATGATCAAGAGGAAATGCTTGGAAATGAAAATTCCATTCCTCTCATTGAATGATGATCCAATTATGTATTCATTGATTAGAACGATTTCCTAATATTTATATTATGTTTAGTTTTATATATGAAGTCGAGCAATTTAATGGTATTTCAGAATTATTAGAGATACTTGGAAGGTAAGTCTTACATTTGTATTTTTTTCATTATATTCAAGTAATGTTTTAAGTATAATCAACGGATTTGCAAAACCACTGAAAGCTGAACATAAAGTTTTTTTAAACAAAGTTTTGATTCCCCTTCATAAAGCTAAACCTCTTTCTTCATTTTACGCCCATGTAGGATACTTTATTCATTTTTCTCTTACTACTTCTAATATAACCATTGCGAATTGTATATTATATATTTTAAAAATATAAAACCCACGTTTATTTTATTTTGCTTTAATTAATAGTATCCTGAAAAACTTTAGAAGTAGTCAAATTGTTATCTAATATTTAAATCATAATTTCAAAAAATTTAAAATTTAATACAGTTAATTAAAATGCCATTTCAATGCTAAATTTTGATTAGCAAAACATATGGCATCTACCAAACGCTTGAACACTTTTTTTTCTGATTTCCTTGTTTTTGTGACTATCTAAAAGAATTTCAATTCTTTGCTTACCAACAATTTTGAGGTTTAAAGCTTCTTGTATATGTTGTGACTGTTGATGTTTTCGTTAGGATGTCTATGAATGGTTGAGGTCACTAAATCATTTTTTATTCCTAACATCAATATCCTTTGCCAAAAACAAACATGCCCGACAGAATAAAGCGGATCTTTTTTAAAGCCAAATCGAATATTCAACAGCTCAAAAATGTCTCACATAAGATGAATCATTGTCTTTATGTTTAACTTGTAATTTTGGTAAAATAAGGGTTAGCTTTCCATTTTCAATTATATTTCTTCTATCTTCAGATGAGCGTGTTGAAAAAGGTTTTAAAGTTAAATCATCGACACTGTTACACATACTTAAAAATCTCATTAGTGTTATATTTAGTCTAGTGATGATGGGACGAATTGAAGGTTATAAGAAACTTTCTTTTTAAAAGTATCGGTATCTTTTCGGTAAAATTTACTGCCCTTTCGTATTCTTCTATTTCATTTTTTGCAAACTTTTCTTCCTTATAAGACATTTTTCAGAGAAACTCCCCCTAGACGGCATTGTTTCATGGAAATGCCCATATATATTTTCTTTCAGAGTAAAAAAATGTATATACCTCCATGTGACTTTTAAGTTTGATGCTTATCTTCTAAATTTAAATGTTTGGTTTTGTATTACTGAAATCAATTATGATTTCACCGCTCTCACATTAACTGTACGCCTTCTTTCATTACTTAATTTTAGTAGCACTGCATTCATTTTCTAGATTATAATATGTGGGAAAGATTGAAAAGTCACTTCTAGTAGGAAGAAAAACTTATTTTGATATCTAAAGTTGATACTCCAAAATATAACTATTATATAAATTATATATAACATTTATTTGCTTCAATCAAGAAAAAATATAATACCTGATACTATTTATTTATCATCTGATACTTGTTATTCGTAACTTTTCACAGCGCCCCTAACAATGTTAAAACCCCCTTGAAAGCGCCACTGTCCACTTTGGGAACCACTGTCCTATAAGTTGAATAAGTATAGCTGATGAACATTGAAAAGTTGATAAGCTTATAAATGCATAAATCATAAGTTGGGAAAACTTTTCAAGAATGAATAGGTATTTATTTGAAGATCGTTACTATTAAAAATAACTTCGTTATAGTTATCGATACTTTGAACAAAAAAGAACCTCGTTATCGTTTAAATAGGAAAAAAATTCGTCGTTTTTACTTATCGTTAAAAAGTTACGTTACTTTTCGTTAATTTTAAAAAAAAATGCGTAACTATTTTTTTAGAAAATAACAAAAAAAAGTATTAAAATTCAAATACATAATTGTGTTGAAAGATTTGTAATCTGAAATGGGTTCAAATGAAAGATTAAAATAACAAAAACTCTAAAATATTTTAATTTATTTAATATCAAAATTAAACAAAAGTTTAACTGAAAGTTAAGATATAAAAAGAAATTTATCAAATTTTGAAACATATTGAACTCCTTCATATATACACTAATAAAAAAAAGTTTTTTTTTGTTAATTAGTTTTAAAATATTTATCTGAATTAGGTCTAGCTGTTGAAATCGATTTAGTTTAAAAATAGTCAGGTGTCTGAAAATTTCGACCTAAATTTTTGACTATCCTAATGTTTTTCAAAATTCTATTTTTTGGGAAAAATTTTTAATCACAAAACATTATTTCTAGATTGGACCCTATGATAATATGAAGAAATGCCGTTTGAGGATTTCTACTGATTAAATTAGGGTTAAGATGTTAGATTTTTGTTATTTTTAAATGATAAATGCCTGAGTCGAATTATACATTTTGGAATTAAAGACAAGAAATAGATTTATTTGCAGAAGTATATAAGTCAATTTAGTAATGGGACGATTTGATATCTCAAAGAAGAGTTTTAGTGGCAAGCTTTTAAATTTTAAAACAATTTTTGTTTCTTTATTTTAGCTTGCCTATTGCATTGTACAATTTATTGAAAAAGATCCTAATTCTACTGAAAGTGTAAGTGGGTTAATTTTGTGTTATAGCATTTGTTTTGTTATTTTATTTGCATATTATTTTTAGGTTATAAAAGGAATGCTAAAATATTGGCCCAAAACGTGCAGTCAAAAAGAAGTGAGTTTTAAATTTTGTTCTCCTTTTTTTCAAATGGTCAAATTGTTGTTTTAAAAAGTCTGCGGCCTAACTTTGTACAATTAAGTATGTATACCAAATTACTCAGAGTTCTTAAATTTTTTTAACTGTTTTCAACCTTAACAGTATTTTTGTTAAGATGTGTAATATCTGTTTTGGAGTTCTTGTTTTTTCTCTTTTATACCTTTTGTAATATTTAGGTGATGTTTTTGAGTGAAATTGAAGAGGTTTTAGGAATAATTGAACCTCAACAATTCGTCAAAGTACAAGAACCCCTTTTTCGCCAAATTTCTAAATGTATAGCTAGTCCTCATTTTCAAGTAAGGCATTGAATTTCATTTACTTCGAAGTTCAAAGAAGCATTTTGACTGAAATTTAATTTAAGGTGGCGGAAAGGGCGCTACTACTTTGGAATGAAGATTACATCCTAACACTGATTGAAGAGCATAACTCTACAATCATGCCTATCATGTTTGGAAACTTGTATCGTATTAGCCGAGAACACTGGAACCAAAACATTATAACGATGGTTTTCAATGTTTTAAAAACATTCATGGAAATGAACAATACACTCTTTGACGAACTCACAACTAATTACCGAGCTGAAAGAGAGCGGTAAGCTATCTGCCTTACTTTTTATTTCGTGTTTTTATATTTTTCTGCGCAGAGAAAAACTAATGGAAAAAGATCGTGAAGAAATGTGGGAAAAGATTAAAATAATGTCACTTTACCCAAACAACCCTCATTCAAAATATGGTGACCGTGAAACGAGAAATCTTTCCCCAACAGATATTGTTCTTTCCTCTTTAAATTCTTTATCTTCACTAAACCCTTCACTCCCAACTCAATCAAATGAATTACATCCACAACAACCTTCAAAAGAAACTCAAGTTCTGCAGAAAGACAAAACCATAAATCAAATACCATGATTTATCTATTGCCTTCTCCTTTGCACAACGCTTCCTCTACTGCTTTCCTTGTCGATGTACAATATGATTTCATTTTTTTAAGCAAAATATTCTTTTTAATAAAATGTCATTCATTTTATTTTCCTTTTGTCTTTATTTTTTAATGTGATAAAGAATATTTTATTTTTGCTAAACAGTGATGACGAAATTACTGCTTTAGCTCTTTAATCGCCTCGCAAACGAGATGTATTTAAATTAACGATAAAGATCGCATTATCATCATTATCCCCTGTAACACTCACCCAATACTTGTTAATTTTCTTCATATATATATTTATACACTAAGTTATAAAATTATGCTTTTGTTGCATTCTCAAACCTTGCATCTCTAACATTTTCTTTTTTTCTACATTTGTCAATGTTTTGTAAAAATTCTTATTATCTAATAAATGTTTACACAATTCTCTTTTATTTTCTTAAACACAATTTGAATATAATGTGGCAACTTTATTTTGATTTCATTTCAATAAAGATAACATTATTTTATAAGGAACACTCCATCCCATCAAATTAAGCGATTTATCCTATTTAGAAAAGAAGCTGATTCCTATAAATTTTCAATATTTTTACAAAATTGTTCATTCAAATCTGACATATTTAGCAAATTTTCTGTTTAATTTTATTCGGATATTTCTTTATCAAATTAAGCTTTATTCTCGTTAAAATATTTTTATTATTTTACATTTTTTCCTATCTTCACCAAATTATAATTTTTAGATGATTCAAAAATGACTAATTTTGGTCAAAAAATTAAAGATTAAGAATTTTTAAATTTAGTTTTTTACTTTTATAGATTTATATTATATTAGGATGCAATTAGCTTTATAGATTAATAACTTGGATGCAATAAAGAGCACTAAAAAGTGCAATTTTTAACCAAAATCTAGATGTGTTCCCCTAGATATAACAGCAGGAACTAAAATTTCTATTTTTTGTTTCTCAACGTTGAAATACAACCAATCAATTTTATTTTTAAGGCATTTTTTTGAAAAGTGTAAGTTATTAAAAAAAATATTTACTTTTATAATAAGTTTTTTTTAAATATTTTCGTCAAACAAATTTCTAGAAAATACGTAAAGAGAATTAATTTTTTAAGTTAATTTAAATTACAATTCATTTAATCCTAAATGTATGATATTTATTACAGTTTCGTTTAAATAATTCATATCAAAAATTCAAACTCTTTTTTTACTTCAGATACTCACAAGAAAGATAACCTTTATTTCAAAAATAAGAGGAATATATTATTGCAAATTAATTTTTATGTTAAACTTCTTTATTAATTTTCTTGACTTCCATTTTAACTTTTGTATTTAAAATTTAGATATATCTTTTTTACTCTCTTCATTTTTCTTCCATTTAACATAATCTATTATGTTAAATATATTAACTTTTGGACAATTTATAGTTCTTATTGAACAATGTTTATATACAAAAAATCAATTAAAATCATAGATGAAATTTAAAAAATGATAATATTAGATTTAAATTCAGAAATTCAATATAAAAGAATTCTAATAATAATTTAAATGAATAATAAATAATTTTTGAATTATTTTGCACCATTTCTAATAACTAATTTGATTTATCCTAAAGATATACTCCTTTACAGCTTATTAGCCCGTTTCTATACTGGGTCGTTGTTTGAGATGAGTCTCTTCCATCTGGCCCTGTCCATCGCTATTTTGTTGTCATTATTGACGTCGAAATTCTTCTTTTTGCGGTCGGCCATAATGCAGTCCCTTATATTGGGCCTTCCTCTCCTCCTTTTCCCACATCCACTTGTAGGTCCATCATCTTCCTTTCAATACACTTCTCCCCTCTCCTGAGAACATGGCCAAACCATTTCAAGCGTTTATCCTGCATCTTCTTGCTCACACTTACCATTTTTGCCGTTCCTCTTATAACCTCGTTCTTTATTCTGTCTTTTCTCGTTACTCCGCTCATCCAATTTAACATTTTCATTTCAGTCACTTTTAACTTCTTGTCATTGCTCTTTTTTATTGGTACAGTCTTTAGGCCATATAGCAGAGCAGGTCTCACAATTCTTTTATATACTTTTTCTTTTAGTTTCATAAGCATTCTGTCGCAGAGGACTCCCGATATACTATATCTTCTCTGCAATCCATCACATTTGAACCAAGATATCTGAAGTTATTTACTCTCTTTATTGGTGTCCTTCTAGATTTATACTCCTCATGTTCTCATTTGTGTTTTATGCAATCTCCCACGGCCATTCTTTCCTTATTCCTTCTGTCAATACATCAAACACTACGTTGAAGATGAAGGGGCTAAGACCAGAGCCCTGGTGTAAGCCTATCGTAACTACAAACTTCTCTGTTTCGCGTCTTCACAGATCTATACATCTCCATATTCAACCTAACATCTGGCACCATCTTCTTCCTTAAATATCTCCATACTTCTTGCCTCGGTATCCGATCATATAGTCTATAAACACGGCATGTAAATCTTTTTTTTTGTACTTTCCCATCATCTGCCTTATAATGGATATTGCATTTGTTGTTCCCTTTTGAAGCATAAATCCAAACTTACCTTCCGATATCTCGACCTTCTTTCTCCGTCTGTTTTCTATAATTTCTCCAAGATTTTCATCGTATGAGATTGGAGTTTTATTGCTCGATAGTATGAGCAAGCTTATACATCGCCGTTGTCCTTGGAAAGTGGTACCATTACACTCTCTTTTCATTCTTGTGGTAGAACCTCTTGTTCTATAATCTTATTCATCAGTCCCCATAGGATATTCACTCCTTTTTCTCTTAATGCTTTTCCCGCCTTCACAGGTATACAATCAGGCCCTACAGCTTTGTTGTTCTTCATTTTTTTCATTGGCATCAACCTCTTCTCTTTTATTGGTATTTTACATGCCACCCCATCTTCCAAGTACTCTCGGTGATTTTATTCATTCAGCAGTTCAGCAAAATATTGCTTCTACCTTACGAGAATTTTTCAAAGTTTGTCCTCCAATATCTTTTATTTCTTTGACCTTATTTCTACATTTTAGTCTGCTCCAAGTTTATTCTTTGTTCTGCCGGAATACTTGCTATTAGCATTTCTAGCTTTCTCCAAAAAGCACCCTTTTTTTCTAAAAACTTATCACGTGTAACGAATTTTTCCAATACATCAACTTGATCATCGTCATCCTATCTCCTTCTTCAGTAACACTTAAGATTTTCTTTCATGGTGGGTGAGAGTATTATCCCCAGCCCATTTCTTCCTCTTGGTGTTGCGCTACTATAATACAATTTAATCCTTCTGCCATCTCTTTTGCTTTATTACCTCTCCACCTTGTCTCTTGTATACACAATATATGTAATCTTATCTTCATCAATTCCAACACTTCTCTTCCTCGCTCTTTCATAGTGCCGACGTTCAGGCTCCCTACTCTGATACCGCATTGAGCTTGCTTCTTTAGCCACGCTCGTTGTACGGTAGCGCCCGTATTTTCACAGTGGTTGGGCGAGGCCCCTGCGCGTCGCCTATGAGGTAGGCCCGCCTTTGCTTGAGAAATTTTATTGAGACTCATCTTTTGGTTTTGCAAAAAAAAATTTGATGGCCGGATGCCCTTCCTGAGGCCAACTTTCCCCATTTATTCGGGCTTAGGACCAGCAATGAGATAATGAGAAACTCAACGGCTGGGTTATTTATCCTAAAAATATACAAAACTCAATATTGTAGCAGCCAACGGTTTATTAATTCCTAATAGTGGTAGATCAAATACCTAATTATCACAAATAAAAATGCTAGCGAACAATCACTACAAATGATATGAATTCGATATTGTTTTAAAATTCTCAAATTTAACTACCAACAGCAGTATGTGTATGCATATAATAGGGTATAAAAGTATAATATAAAATATTCATTGCCCATTAGTCTGAAAAATATCGTCTATACACATGGATTAAATTGACTATTCTCAATACGTGTATTGTAAGAGTATCAATTATTTCATTCTGTATTTCAAGACTAGCATACTTCTCATTCTTCAGACCCTTTTGAACTCTATCAGCGATGATAGGATCATGATTTGCATTGAATCTGAGAAATTTACAAACATTTCATGAATTAAGTTGATTATCATCTCTGTGACCTCTCTGGGAAATGTCCTCTGTTGCTGTCAAGAGGATTATTTTAGCAACACTTTTTAAATAATGGCGATTTTTATCATCTTTCTTCTGGTAACCCTCACTTATACTCTGAGCAACTCTTGTTTTCCCAATTTTATTGCTTTGCTTGTCAGACTATGCAATACTGGAGACTTTGTGGCATTGAGATTATATGTGTTTATCAGTGGCTGCGTCTTTTTCGGGTGCCTTTTTCATCATCGAAAGGCATCCTTTTTTATAGATTCGTCCGTATTGCCTAAGGCTGGCGCTGCAAAATGCTTGCAGACGAAGCGAAACCTTCACAAATAATCATTTAAACGAAGCTAAATAGGTTTCATAGAACTTTATTAGTGCGGTGGGGTATTTTAATACCCCAGTTAACTTTAAAGTAAAATTTAAATGTGTAATTTGAACTCTCATAACTTTGAGTACCTTTTCTAAAGATAGATTGTACTTTTGTGTTAGCTTTGATAAAATGCAAAAAAAGAAATTGTATCTATTATTTCAACAAACAGAATAATTGCGCAACGATTTACATATAATCGTTTGACTTTATGCACTTTTCAAAAAAGAAAATATAATTTTTTATAGTTTACAAGGTAATTGAAATTTTCTAGTATTTTATATTTAATTTTTTTCTTTTTCTCTTTTTTAAGCTTTAAACTAAACATTTTCAACTCTCTTTTTTTCGCTGAACTTTATTGACATAATGTGTGAAAATTGAGAGTTTGGAAAAAAAAGTGGATGGTTTTTGTGTTCACTTGATCGAATTTTTTTATGTGTAGGTAGCTAGGTAGAGACTTATATATAATTATATATATTATTATGTAATAAAAGATACACATACATTTTTTTATTTCTCACTCATCATAACATGTGACACTTTTATAAAAGATATCGTAAATTAAAAAAAATTATTAAAATTAAGTTAATTTTAAGTTAAAAACGTTAAATAAATCTTTTATTTAACAAAATACTAGCAATAATATTTCGGTCACTATGACCTTCTTCAGATATATATGACGTAAAATGAAAGCGTGGAGTGTCTTGCTTGCTGAGTGTTGAGAGGGATTATTGGTAAGATAAATTGCTCATACATATTAACCTGAACATTCACACAAATTTATCAAGACATCTTCATTATAACACTGTAAATATATATACTATATGTGTCATGTACCTTAAGTTAATATCATTCACACCAATTTATCAAGACATCTTCATTATAACACTGTAAATATACATACTATATATGTGATTAACCTAGAGTAATCTCTTTACGATCAGCACCAATAATCCCTCTCAACACTCAGCAAGCAAGACACTCCACGCTTTCATTTTACGTCATATATATCAGAAGAAGGTCATAGTGACCGAAATATTATTGCTAGTATTTTGTTAAATAAAAGATTTATTCAACATTTCAATTTATTTTCTTTACAACTTTTATTTATGAAGACTCAGCGCCATTTTATCTACATTAATTTTAAGTTAAATAATACTATTGAATTAAGTTATCATCAAGAAGTTGAAAATATATTTTTTGCTTTTTTGCTATCTTCTGAAATTTAGTTAAAATAAGAACTATATATTTATGTACTTATTTTTGAATTTATTGCATTCAACTTATTATCCCATACTTTTGAGGCGCATGGGGAAAGAGTTTATATTTTTTTATATCTTAGTTTATATCTGCTTTATATTAAATATCATCTGATTAATCTGGTTCTTAACCCGTTAAGTTCTTGATAAAAATTATTTCGAAAACGTACATTCGCATTTTAAATAAAATATATTTTTATAGTAAATCGGTAATGCTAATTTCATTTATAAATCGGTTTCAAAATTAGGGTGTGAAAATGTCTGATAATAAGATAAGCATATTATTATAGAAGCAAATTATTAGTCAGCATTCATTCAATTTTCGAAAGATGAAATATGTTAACCTGTTTTTTATAAATTCAATATCTTGAAAAAATACTGCTAAATTAAATTAAATTTGATCGAACCTCACATTCTCTAAGTATTGGGTGAGAAATATAACAAGTGAAAACTCTAATTTAGTAAGAAGAAGAAGAAGAATTTATATTTATCAAACAACGACATAAAAAATAATAGTAAAGTAATTCTTCTTTGTCTAAGTTGAATCCTTAAAAAAAGAACAGTATAAAAAAGAGATAAAACATTTAAGTTATTGTCTATATATAAGGAAACTATTTCAACTTGTCCAAAAGCAATTTTTAAAAATTACAAATTGGCCTATCTGAATATCCCTATTCATTCAGATAAATTTTGGTTATTTTAGGAGTAATATTTTCTTGAAACTGTCTTCAATGAAAAATTTAAGGTTTGTCAATACGATATGTATTTAAAAATGTTAGTAAAAGAATTTTTTTTTAATTTTAATTTGTTCCATTTTTTCTTTGTGAATAACTTTTTATTAGGTATATAAAATCTTGTAATGTTATCTTTAAATAATTTATGAATGGTATTTTATAACGATAGTATTTATAACTTTTTAAATACTTATAGACGTGAATAAAATTTTCTTTATATTTAAGTTTTTGTTTTTCAACCAACCGTCAAATTCTAAGGCGATAGAAGCTTTAGCATTTTTAGTTTAGATTTGTACAATACCATTACCTTTTGAACAAAGTGTCAGTTATAGGATTTTACCTCATTTAAAACTGCTTATATATATATTAATGGTAAGCATAGAGGGTTCGCGCTAAATAATTTAAATGTTAGGAGGAGGCTCCAAAAGCAGCATATAAAAAAATATATCTATAGTATGACAAGATCATATGGGAGACAACATACTAACGCCTCTTGACAGGCTTATATAGTTGAATATAAAATGGTAGATGTTTAAAAACTACTTAGCAAAATTTTAAGATAATCAAAATTATTTTTTTTACTCCTACAAACAACAATAATTTAATAATTTTTTCCTATATTTTAGGTTAAAAAGTCTGTATTTAAAAAATAAAATGGTATCTTTACATTTTATTTAAGGGTAAGTGGATGTTAATGTATTCCTTTATCACTTATAGTCATAATAAAATTTTTTTTGAACATTTCTTTTAAACTTATTGTTTTACGTGAATTAGTCTTTCTCTAATTAGTTTTTCTTGCAAGATATAAAGACTCATTAGTTCTTCATTTATGAAACCTTAATTTTACTAAACCTTCAAGAAGCTCAGTTGTTAATTGAATCAATCATTCATTAATTTTACTAAGATTTCTGGAATAATCAAAGTTTAGTTTAGTTTAGTACACATTAGGCACTAAATTAGAAAACATACAAACAGAAACAGATGTATATTATAATTTCCATGAAAAAATACATACATATGAATTCTAACTTGAAAAAAATTTGAATATCTTTATCATGCTCTAAGTCAAAAGAAACAAAAAAAACCTCATAATTGATGATGAAAATACCATCAAATATCATGATTGCCAAAATAAGGCATGAAATCAAAATTAGTTACTAATAAGTAATATGATCAACACAAAAAATGGCAAAAATTATCTTTCCCTTCAAACTAAATTCGAATAAGGTCATAAACATTTCCACATCACAAATCAATGTATCATAATAAAGATTGTTCATTAGCAAGACACACACACTCACGCTAGTTATTAAAAAACCACTGCTTTACGTTCTCACAAAGTACACCCTGAAACACACATTTATCCGCTATCAGCAACTCACCATATAAAATTTTCATTTTTTTCTAAACAGACTATACCTTGTATATTATACCAAATTTTCAGTATACAAGCAGTTATCTTCGATGCTTGTTAAAACGTCCGAAAATAAGATAGCTTAAAACTAAAACGACTGGAATTATACTGCTATGAATATTTTTGAGGTTACGTTTAGAGTTAGTCTTAGGATTAGTATCAGGGTCAATTTTTCTTAAAATTTAGTGAACTTAGTTTTTCCCTTTTTAGTTTTCGGCCCTTTTGAAATAGCTTTTGCCTCTCTACATAACCAAAAAAGCATTAATTCTTATAAATTTGTGCATAAGAATAAGGATTCAATAAGACTTAAAATTATGAAAATACAAAATAAAAATTTGTTGAAATACAATTTAATCAACAAACTACATTCTGTTTCTAGGCTTGTATTCAGAAATTCTCCTAATGAAGAAGCAAAGGTTTATAGAGTTAGCTCTTGCTATTTTTTTAAAGTGTTGCATTCCTTGAGGTGTACTATACTCGCGGTTCATTTGAGCTTTCTGATAAATCCTTCAAACATGATTAAAACTCCGAGGATTTTTTTAATGAATATGTAAAATTATTGCATTGTAAAGTATACATGTGTATATTTCTATTGTTTAATTTGTTGTTCTCATGTTTGGAAATAAACTTCTTCTTTTTCTTCTTCTTGCGATCCAATTCTAAGGTAAAAGTAAGGGGAAGGCAGAATTGCGCCCACCACGAGAAAAGTAGGCTTGATGCATGATCGAACTCAAGACCTTGAGTTATCGAAACGCAGTATCTAACCAACCTTACTCCCTTCCCCTCCTCTATTCTAAGACTGTTGGAATCAAGCTAGCTACTAAACTTAAGGGTGTTAGAAATTACAACCGCTGGTGTTAGGATCGTATGGATCTCTAAGCTGCATTCATGTATCTTTCATTATTTAAAAAATATACAATTTATAGAAGTATACACCCTTTTTGTTCAACATTTGTCACCTTTTGACACTATAATAAATACACATAAAGTTTCGTCAGAATAGTTTTCACATATTATACCAACGTTTCTATTGGTATATGCTACTACAAGTGTGAGCAAAGTTCACACTGATTTTGCAATGATATTACATCAAGTAATATTGTCATATAAATACAATGATGAAAATTAAAAACAAAACTCCAAAATATGTACAAAATTTATCCGTTAATTTGCAAGGAGGCGTGTTGTGTGTGTTGCTTCACTCGTTTTTTGTGGTTATTCTGTGAACCAGCTTCATTTTTCCTTTTTGTCTCATAATATCTTATCTCGTTTTTTTTCTCTGAACAATTTTAACGTATTTTTTCAAACATTGTGTTCCTCATCTTCTTTCGCAAGTTCTTTTGATGACAATTTTGATACTGAAACTTCTGTCTTCATCGTCCTTTACATGTGAAAATTATTTTTTCACTTTCCAACTTTAAAACAAAGTGGAAGAAAATACTTCATAAATTGCCTAGCTGATGAGGCGATGAAAGTAAGATCTCTGTCAGAGTTGCCTTTTGGGATAAAGTACTTACTTGGGCATTACGGTTATGAAAAAAGAATTGAATATGAACCATCAAAATCTAAATGGCTTTTTGTTCATAATGCATTTTCAAGCGTAGCAGAACAGCAAGAAAATATAACCCTAGCCATATAACTATTTTTTTGTGAAAATAAAATTTTTTTTAATGCCATCTAAAATAGTTTTTTTAAACTACAAATTTATTAATTTTTTGTTTTTTTTTCTGAACAAAATTTAGTTTTTTTTTAATTTCAATTTACATATAGGTTCTGGGAATTTTTTCTATGTTAATTTTTTCCCAATTTGTGCTTGGATAGTGACTGCGTCAAAAAAGCATTGAATCCGTCAAGCGAGTGATATTTTTATATCATAATTATTTAACCCTTTCGTGACCAGAAAAATCAGACGATATTTATTAAAAAGCAGAAGATTCATATACAAAACTATTTGAAAAAGTATACGAAGGTAAAATTGCTCATGTATCATTTATGATACACTGGTCAAGAAGGGGTTAAATACAAAATATTCAGTCTGAATTTAAGAAAATTATTTATTTTCTAATTATTTTAAAAAGTATAAAACTATATAGAGAATTGGAATTTAAAAAAAATGAGCCTTTTTTTGTTTCATATCATAACATTCTCAAAATATCAATTGAAATGTTATTCTAAATATTTTTACTAAAATGCGGAAAACAAAAAAGAGGATTTAAACTTCACAAAAATTTATTGTATATACTATATATAAATATACATAACCTTTTAAAAGAGGATATATGTTTGGAGGCATTACGTGTTCTTTATATTATTATACAATTAAACTATAAGGAAATAAATTTTAGTCATGTTACTAAATTTGAACAGTTTTTTTCTATGAGTTGCAAAAATACAACGTTAAACTAAAATGCTAAACATTTTTTATCTTGCGTTTTTTCAAACATTGGACCCTTAAGAGAGAGTCTAGGAATTTATTTTCTAATCTAGCAATATTTTTGTCGCGATATTATTACTACTACGACTCCCCAAAATGTACGCCTCTAGACTCCGACTCCACAACCCTGTCTAGAGGTATTCCAAACTTCATTTCAATCGAACAATATAAAGCTGGCAAATTATAGTGCTCTAAAATCATACTTATCAGGGGAGGATCTAGAAATTGGCATTAGGGGGGGGGCGGATTTTACCAAACTAGAACTCAAATTTCAAGCATATAAATTTAAGCTTTATCAAAATTTTTAAAACAAAAAGAAGAATGAGAGCATTAAAACGATCCTCATTCATTGAACTGCGAAGTGAATTGATGTGGTAAAACTTGATCTGCTTAAATAATAAATTTACAAAAAAAATTGGATAATATAAAATTAATAAGTGTCACACTTAACTAAGATTGAAACAAAAAAAACTTTTTAGGGCTTCTCACTTTAGAGAAAGATTGAATCTAAAAAACCAGTTGCAGAAATCATCATAATATTTGAGTTCTACGAAAAGAATTAGATCAAGAAAAATTTTCAAGCAATTGGCAATGCAATTTTAAAGGGGGGAGGGGGGGGGGGGTCGTACGCCGGTTCTGCCCCTTTAAATCCGCCAGTGCTTATGTATATGGTAGTCTGTCAAGTCATTGGATAAATGAGTTCGCCTTAAGCATTGGAAATTTAGTAGTTTCAAAAGGCATGGAATATAATATAGGCGAACCATTTTAATGTGTAAATATATTTGTTTGAATTTTAAATTAAAATGTATATATCAAATCAAGAAATTAGCTTTTTTCCTTTATTTGCACTCTACTTAGTTCCAACCTAAGTTTCCGTTAACAGTGGCTGATTTCTAAAATATCATGAATTTTTGTCTTTTAGAAGCCTTATTCCACTTCTTTGTTTATTTGTATAATAATTATTTCATTTTTATAGAATGGGCCTAACTACTATACCATATCCTTATTCTAGCATTGAAAGTTACTCAGAGAGGTATTTCATTATTCTTTATTTAAATTAATATAATCTCTTAAGCACTTCTGAAGATCATCAAATCATTCTATTTTTTCTCTTCTGGAATACTTAAAATATTAATTTAATATTAATATTTGTCACATTATAAATAAAAAAGGATGGAATTTAACAGAAAAATAGTATAAAAATCCAAACAAAGCCGAACTAACTTAATTTTGCAGTACTTATATATATATATATATACAAAAAATGAGTTTAGAAAATTCAAAACAGCAAAAATCCAAAAATATATTTGATTTAATTGTACTTTTGCGAAAAAAAATCAAAATTCCTTTATTTTGATGTAGATATCGATGAAATTTGCAACACGAAACTTTAGAAGTAGTAGTTTACTATTAGAATGATTCTTACTGTTTAAATCGATCGTTGGTTTCTAAAATCATTCCTAGGACATTTTAACTTTTAGAAAAAATACGGACAAAAAATCTCTTTTTTACAAAATCCGTATTCGCCCTGATAAAACCAGACCCTGGTCACCCTAAGCAAGAGGGTACATTTCGACCGAAGTAGTAACTTAAATATAAATTCATTTCAGCGCAATCAAGGTATAATATTGTATATGCGAAAACTAGCTAAAATGTTATGTTTTTTGAAGAGGTGATATAAAGCTAAGGGAGGCATCTTTATATTTTTTGATAAGTGATATGAATATTTAACTAGTTATAAATAATGTTATATAAAATTCAATATACTTACTGCTTAGCCTCTTTTTTTGCAGTATTCTTTCGAAAAGTTTAAGGGGATGTTTTAACAGCCTTATTCTACGGTAGTTTTACAATCTAAAACGTCTTTTGTTAGTTTGTCCTTTCTTGCCTTCTAAGTATATCATTTAATTTTTTTACTCACTTTTCAAAGATGTCTTTTGTCATCCCATCTTTTTTATTAAAAGTATACTCAACAGAGAAGTGTTTTGAGATTTTTAATAGGTCTTGGATTTTTATGCTTACCAATTATGAGTAAAGGTAATTTGTCTAAACCATCCATGTTTGCAGCAACAAGAACAGATATTCTATTTTTTGCTCTTTGGAAGCATGATATTTTTTTTCCCTAAAATCCTAGACATTTTTTTGGCAACATTTGCCAAAACAATCCTTTTTCATCGCAGTTATAAATGTCTTGTAGTTTATATTTTTCTAAAATAACTTTTACCTTAGTTGTACTCCAAACACTAACTACTTCCAAGTTTACTCTAAATGATTCGCCACTTCAAAACTTTTCCTATACCATGTCTCTACATTTGCTTTTTCTATAATAATTTCCCCATCATTTCTTATGTTTGGAGGAGATTCTTTCTGACAAAACCATATTAAAGAGCGCTATCAACATCTTAAAGTTGTCATTTTAGTTCTTTTCATTTAAAAATTTTTTAAATTAAAACTTTCATCCTTTATTGAAATTATCATCTCTTTATTTTTCAATATTTCAGATAAAGTGTTAGCTTTAATTGAAAACATTTCCGCCTTCCTTAACGAAGGATTTTCAGACAATATTTTATAATTTCACACTTTTCCTCATATGTACGTGTAGAAAGTTTTCACATTTTATTTAGATAACGGCTATAAATAAAGTCTATAAATTATAGCTTTTTAGTTTTAAAAAGCTGTTTTTCATCTAAAAAGCACCAATAATTTTTTTCCAAAATAGATAATAGAGGTGAACCACAAAAATTTATAAATAAATTATGCGAAGTAAATAGATTTGACAACGATTGTTAGTTAAAAAATTTTTAAGAATTTAATAAAGGATATAACAAAAATATTCAATTTTATATATTTAAGTTCGAAATTTTGTTATCATTATTTAAAATTAGCCTGATTCATTTCAATGATACTTTTTAATAATTGAATAAACATATTCATTTTATTTTCAAAACTTGGAAAAAATTCCACTTTGATACTATGCCCCCAAATACTATACAATGAGACTAAAAAATAATTTAAACACGAATATCTAGATTAACTAATTGAAAGTTAATCTTAAACATAAACTCAAATTTATTGTCTATAATAAACACGAAAGGAGATTAAATTTTTTTTTACAAAATACAAGGTTGACTCAAATAAAGCAAGCATTCATTTAGATAAATATAGTATTTTACATTGATTATTATTAAAAATTACAAAAACTTTTATTTGACTAAAAAATAAAAAAATTCGACAAAAAATAATTTAATTATTTTAATGAAAAAATCAACTTATAAAATTTTCTTAAAATTTTGATATAAAAATGTTTAAAAATTCCACTTATAAGTTATTTTAACATCAATAGATATAAAAAAAATTTTGTACTTCTTAAAAATTCCGACTTGTACGAAGTAGACTTATGCAGAGTTTACTATATTCATTAAAGAATTTAGTTATTCTAGGTCGTTTTTAATACTAATTTCAACATCGAATATGGAATAAACTTTTGTTTTCAAAAATTACAAAATCAAAAGACTACATTTTTATTGTTCTTATATTTCAATCCGGCCATAACTGCACCGATTTTATCAAGTTGAATCACCTTGTTTGTATTTGTGATCACATCACTCACTACCTTCTATCTTAACAAGAGAAAAAATCGCCCATCTATGAAAGATTCTCTCCGAAATGAATTGATAATTCTACATCTCCTCTTTTGTTTTTTACACACATTAATAAATTTTTATATTGATAAATTACACAATTAACATATTTATTGGTGCCTTAGTTTTTTTCTTATTTAGATTTTGTGGAAGATTTGTTAAAATGTATTTATATGTGTTACTATAATAATCTTAAAGTAAGTAATATAATTTAGTAATTTAAAATGAACTAAATTTCTCTGTCTCAGATGAGTAACAATAATTTTTTTATGAAAATTGTTTCACACCATTTTATAAGAGCGCATTTTAGAACCGTTAGTATGAAATTTATAGATATATTTGGAAAATACACTCTATCTATCTTTACATAAAGTAGATTAGATCTTCACTTCAAAGCATTTGTATGCTAACTTCGCGCTAATGTCAGAATTCATATAACGTACTCGAATTGTTATTGTAATTAAAAATTCTGTCTACTTTCTACCAAGTGAGTGTACATCATTGTGTTCAAAAGTTTGCTCGCAAATTCCTCTCTAACTTTTATTCGCTTGCAAGCATAGCCTTGTTGCATTTTGTCCTTAGGAAATGTAATTTTTCTCTCAATGAGTAAAGATTTTCTTAACAAGAACATTAATATTTTATACACTAGCAGCTTGAGTAGAGGAAACGTTGTTCACAAAAATACTGCCACATTCATTAACAGTTTCCTCTTCAAAATAAATTTATTTTTTTTTATTATTGATAGAATCCAATTCCCACTTTGAAATGTAAGCGCGCGTGTGATGCATTTTTGTTTTTAACCGAAAATAAGCTACTTTTTTGACCTTTCTAAAATTCATTGAGAAACATTTGAAATATGTACATTTCTATTTTCACCGTTGCCTGATGATGACCTAGTAGTAGAAGCGTAGGGTCTGAATCCAGATGGTCTGGGTGCGATTTCCGAACGTGATTATCCTTATCATCTGTCCTGCTATGCAAAATTATTCTTCCCTTGAATGCGATATCGATGACCTAAAAAATTTTTATGTTCAAGATAACCGAAAATGTATTTTTGTCATTCTAAATACTTTTATCATTTTACTCTATAGTATTCCTTGTATTGCATAAGAAATGCATTAATCTTACAGATCTAAAGTGCAACTCATCTTTCAAAAATTCAAATTTTTTCTGATTGAAATACACAGTCAATTTTCTTTATATTGATCTTTAAGATTTAGATTTTTATTGAAATGTCTAAGTATTCAATTAGCAATTATCTTTGATTAAGTTTAGAAAACATAAACATCAAAATTTTTCTATATTCTTATACTTAACACAAATGATAATAATTACTTTACAAACCTCTTACACAAGTGGCAAAAACATTTTAAAAACAATAATAAATCCGAAAATGACAAAATTTCACTTTAACAAATATAAACTCACCAAACTTTTAATCGTATTACTTATCCTATCTTCTATCCATGACACTGTCAGAAGAAAAATTCGAAAAATTGTAAAAAAAAAAAGTATCTGCTTATTAACTCTTTAACAGCCCATGATGCCCCATTAATAGAACGTAGACAAAACTTTTAAAAAAATGTTAAATTTTTTGTTAAACTTGAAATCTTCAACACTGTAATACATCGTTATAATAATACTATAACATATCTTTATTTTAAAAATTAGCATAATTTTATCATTTTAATGTTTTGGAAGATAGTGACTAAACTTTTTTCTTGAGGTATTCGAAATTTCACTTCAATCGAACAATTAAAAGTGATTTAAAGTCTTACATTTATGTAAATAGTACTCTATCAAGCTTTTTAATCAGCTTATCCCATCTCATCCAGATTTGTATTATACATTTAAAAGCATTTATAAATGTAGACAATTCATGTTCCTGTTGAGTCCACATTTGTCGACACAGATCGTTAATCAGTTGAAAGCATTTTTGTTTCCCTGCTGGTTTTAAAAAATTTTAACGAATTTTGATAACCTTAATTTTATTGTATTTTTAAAATTGATGTTATCACTTTTTTTAAATTGCTTTTAAGTCCTAGTTTTCATTTTTTGTTGATATTCTTACAAATTTTATATATTATATTTATGCCCTTATTTACTTTAGATTTCATCAAGTTTCTTCTGATGCAGAGTCAGTTTCATCAATACACAATCCTCAAGCTGTTGTCTTGCGTAAAAAAGCAGGATCTAACTTGATATGCTCAAATCCAAAAGCTATGAATGCTTATAACCAAAAAAAAGCTCAGAGCAAACATTGTGGCAATAGAAAAAGACGCATTATTGAAAATTGTATTGTTACATATATATTATATATATATTAGGGACAGGGGTGCATGCACACTACACATCTTTAAAATTATTGCGGGGGGGGGGGGGCTAACTTTTTTTTATACTTTTAAAATTTATTTTGAAATAATTTGTGTCACTGAACTGTAAAAGAACTAATGTAGTACGGAAAGTCTAGTCAATGCCCAAACAAGTCTTTTAATGATATTAAAAAGATATAAAATTGAAAAATTCAAATATATTAAAGGAGCGAAAGTCTTTTCACGTCCCTTGATATCACATTGGGGGCAAGGGGGGTTCGCCGCCCGGATGCGAGCTTTCGATATATACATAACCTAAGTTGTCAACTCACACAAGAGGGAAGAGGTCCAAAGAGTGCTACTCCACACACTAAAGCACGGCGACAAAAATGTCTTTTCCAGTAGTCATTCCACGTATCGGGACAATTTCGAGAAAATCCTCACACACTTGGAGGTCAGCAGTGACCACGAATAAAAACAAGCAGCTGGGCCGTGTTATTTTTGTCTGAGCTCTAGTCAAAACAAGGGGAAGGCAACGAGAGTTTGAGCAACGGGTCTTCAGCTAGTCGTGCACGTTGTCTGATCTGTTCGACACGATGACAAACAGTGCGGAAAGAAAGGCTAATGCTCTCAAAGGTAGAATGGTACTCCTTGATGAAGTATCCATCCATGAATGGCTTCATCTTGCGAGCAAATAGACGGGACATCACATAACTTTGGCTTCCGAAAAAACCAACTTGTTTTCTGCAGGCTACCTGTCAATCAAACAATGGCGTCTTTTTTCTCGGCAGCAAACATCGAAGCAAAATTTGATTATCGGTGTTCTGTCTTCCAGTGGCGGCGCACGTTGTATTCCTTCATGACAGCCACAGTTTTCTAACATATGAGTCACTAGAGATGTCCAAAACGCTCAATGAAGAAGTATTTTTCCCATTTGCAAGGCACCCTCAAAGTCCACTTTTCTTTTCTTAACACACAGGATTTCAGACATGATTGCAGAAAGCTAAGCAGATCGGAAATGAAATTTAATAAGATTTAATTAAAGCTAAAAATAAATCAATAAAAGTAGGCCTTCAAACAAAACATTACATACAACTACAACATGACTGGCAAGCCATTCTGCCGTTTTAATAATTATGTCTCTCGATTTTTGAATAAAACACACAATGATGATAATTGTATTTTCTATGAATAAAATCACTGAGGAATGTTACGCTTTTTCTGGCGGCAAAGATCTAGGTGATATAAAGATGTGGAATCTTTGCACCAATAAAAATTTTGTTGCAACTGAGTTTTCTGCTGTAGTTTGGCTTGCCGAATTTCCTTGTTTGTGTTAAACAGGTTAGCGGGCTGGACGTCAGACTATCGCGAGCTGGAGGTTGCTGTCCCTGAACTATAGAGTGGAGAACTGTTTTCATTGCTGAATGAATGTTTGGATAAATTATATTTTTTTTAATTTTTTTTTTATTAAATCCAACATTTTTTCTCGTTCAAAAGGAGCAGTCATCAAAATGGGGTTTTTTGCTCATGCCAAATCATTGAAACTCCGAAAGGCATACATTTTAGTTCTTTTGTTCAACACATTTTGAGCTTACTTATGCAGCTCTTATAAACTTTATGAGGGGCAAACGTTTATTTTGATCTGGTAACTTGCATCCAAAATAAGCAAAATAAGAGCGTTTCAACAAAGGTATAATATTACTTCTAGAATTAGCAGGAGTAAACTCTCCACAAACGTAACAAAATATGTTCCGGAAATTTCTAGAAATTTTTATAAAACCTAAATTAAAATTGCGTATAACTTGACACCCGGGTGTGATAGAAAGAAAACAATAACTTAAATAAACAAACTTGTGTAATTCTCAAATTTCATAGAGTGATTAAAAAAATTTATGCTGACCAGTGTTTTCTATCTAAGTAGGGCATCGATTTCGAGGAACTAATAAACCACTAATTGAAATTATATGTTTAACTGAAGCTTGAGAAACAGTAATTGAAAAAACATTTATAGGAAGCACTGATCTATATTTACTATAGTAAAAAAGCATTGATTTGATTTAATTTTAATTAAATTATCTTAAATCTATCAATTTTGTTTCAAAAATTAAATCAAATCAATTTGTTTTGGACCACCACGGGTAACAAAGTACACATTTTAAGTTGTTTTATTGAAAAAAGACCACTCTTCGTTTGACAAAAAATTGTTTGGGACCTGTGCATATTTTGCTTTTAAACCATATTCTCTACTCTTGATTCAATAATCCAATTTTTAAGAAGTTTTTCAATTCAAGAGCCATACAATATATTTATGAAAAAAATTTAATTCCTGATAATATATTTTTCAAAATTACTTTATAGTCATTGATAAAGAAATCTCTAGAAATACTAATGTCGACTTCTCTATCACTAAGATGTAATAACATTTAAAGAGATCATTAGAAATTTAATCTTTTATCAGCTTTTTATTTATAACTTAGACACTTATTTACTCAGTTTAACCTCGTGCAATAATGAAGCTTCTCTCCATATATATGATTTCATTCCTTACAATCCTTCTGCCTTTTTTCGCGTTATCACTGATACCGATGACAATTTTATAGTATGCCATTCTGATTAAATTACAACTTGTTTTTATTTTCGTCAAATTTTTTAGCGATTCGCAGATTTTGTAAATTTAAGCGATACAAATGCAAATAAAATTTTTTCTTACTCAGAATGTGAAGATAATAAAGGTATTGGATTTTTAAAACATCTTGGCGTGATTATTTTTTATTTTTGTAGATAGAAATTCTTTGCCTTGTGATCTTTGCTTCAAAAGGATTAACAAATCAGCAAAGTTGTTTTTAACTAAAGGAACATTTTCACAGGTAATTTTTTTCCTATTATTACCTGAATTGTATAGTTCCAGTATTAGGAACACTTGTATTACAGGGGCGCACATCCTGAAAATTTGTGAGGGGCGACATTACACTTACACTGTGCGATCCCAATGCGGCTATAACTAGCGATTACTGCAGGGATTTTATCAAGTCGAATTACCCTGTTTGTAATTATAATCGCATCCTAGCTTCTAGCTAAACAAGAGAATTACTCACTCATATGATAAAGGCACATCGAAATCATATTGATATTTCTTCATCTCCGCTATTGTTTTTACACTCATCATTTAGGATTACGTACATTCCCCTTCTATTTCGATTCTAATCACCTGAATAACGCTTTGAGCTAGATCAAATTATTCACATGATCGCGACAAATAATTAGTAGATTCATAGCTATCATAATAGGATATTTCACATCTGAAATTTAGTTATCTGAAGCTATCAGGATAGGATATTTCACATTCTGAATTTTTTACTTTTATTACTCAATTAATCATCTTAGAAAATCGGATCTTTTTCTGTAGCTATTTATTTTGTTTTTCATTTTGTTCTGTAACTATTTCTCTAAATTATTTTGTCAAATTATGAAACTTACCTTAACCCATTTACGACCAATGTTCCTATTTTGGAACATAAGTAATTTCATCTTCGTCTGCTTTTTTCAATGACTTTGAATATAAATCGTCTGCGTTTTTTTTAAATATCGTCGGCTTTGCTTGGTCTTAAATGGGTTAACAACTACTTCTAGTTTCAATTATCCCCTTCTCCCTCACAATTAATTAATGAAGACCTCTTTTCATCGCTCGCTTTAGTCGTCTCTCAACCAAGGCTTGCCTGTATTATTATTACTACTACAGGTGAGCATAGTCTAACTAAAATCTTGAATTAAAATTTGTCCATTTTTAAAAACTATAAAAAAGATATTTAAGAAATATGATTAGAAAAAAGAAAGAAGCGCATCATAAAAAATAACTACTAAAAATATAAAATATTACAATATAATTAAGCATTTGATCTTTAGATGCATTTAAATGACGCGAATGGTGTCTTAATTTAAAGACAGTTTTGTATCAAATTACTAAATTAAATATCGTTTGCTTTCTCGATATCAAATCGATTAATTGGCACCCATCCCTATTTTTTCAACTTAGTTCTTAGATATAAAGAGGTTCTTCAACATTATACATAAATTTATCACTCTACAGAATTAGTAATAACTCTTTCGTTAATAAGAACAAATAAAGTTATGATTCCTAAGAGGCGGAGGCATTGGCTTTATTTAAAACACTAGGCTTCAAGTTTTGGGAAAATGTGTAAACATTTTTTTAAGGTTTTTTTATCCGAAGTTGAAGATGTGCTTCGTAATTATTTTCTTGCTCAAAATGGTGTACTCGTTTCCTTGAAATTTTCTAATTTCTGTTGTTTCAAGCGCATCCTTCTTCATTCTGTTTGTCAATATCTTGGCTTAAAGTCGCAAAGTATTTTCCAATAATTTTCTCTTTATAAATTTATATTTTAAAAAATCTCTCTAACTTTTAACGTTGAAAGACGATTAAGTTATTTCGTAATTCTACTTCTCAAATAAGTGATATAAAATGAAATATGAGACAATATTAAAAAATGGCTTTTACATTAAATTTTTTGCCTGATTTTTATAGATATTAGCTATTCACTAGACTATACTTATTTTTAATTAATTATATTATGCACTATTTCAATCAAATAAGGCTTATCGAGCTGGTAATCATAGCGATTATTTTGCTTAATTTAATCCTTTCAGGCATTGGTTTTCTATAGTCTAATTTCGTTCTCAATGAGTTTTTATATAACCTAAGCAGAGACACTGGACTGTTTGGGAGTGTCCCATTGTGCCTGAAAGGGTTAATATTAATTTATTTCAAGTTTTTCAATAAGCATTGATTCAATTTTTCCGTTTTATATACAATTATAATCAAGCTCAGACTATTCACTTTCACATAAGCGCATGTTTTTTATGAATCTGTCTGTCTATGAGTGCTTGCTTTGTGTTCTGCCTGTGTAAATAGGTTTACGTTTCTTATCGGAGAGCGAGTGCACTCGATGCCTGCAGGCACTTCGTTTAAGGGACTTTATACCCAATGCCATTTTGACTCAAACTTACAAATTACGATTAAATAAGTTTTATTTGATTAGCGTGATCACACAAAGCAATTGAATCCAAGAACGCATGTGACCTTTTGGGGTGTCATCAATTGGATGCACGTGCTCTTTACATTTTTATGAAGCGAACACAGTCTCAGAGGAGAGTGTGAACAGTCCTTGTCCAATGCCCAATTTTGCCACATTCATCTAATAGACGAGCCTATCTTACATATTCTATATTGATCTCTGCTCTTCTATAAAATTCACACTATCCTTGCAAATTTTTTGGTTTATATAGTAAATGTTTCATCATGCATGTAGTTGTGCCTCAACGATTGAGGCGTTGAATACTGCGCATTCTTATTTCAAAAATATTAGTCAAAAAACTACATATGTAAAGCAGGCGTGTGAGTAAGATAAAACTACATATGTAGTTAAGCAGGCGTGTGAGTTTAAGATCAAAACCAATAAGGTGCGAATCTATAAAAAGGTTAAGAAATCTTGCAATTATATTTTTTGTATATTTACTATGCGTTCTAAATCAGTGGTTTCATGTTTGTTGGTACATTTCAAAAAAATATATATGTTGTTAAGTGAGCTTTCGAAAACATTTTTTATGTAAGTTTATACAAAATACTTTGTTCATTAATTTAATGTAATTATATATATTTTTTATACTTACTAATTGGTTTATATCGATTTTTACATGTTTTGTTGCTAAATTTTGAAAAAACTAAACATGTAGTCATGTGGGCTCTTGAAAGACATTTTTTATATAAAAGTATATTTATTATAAAAAGTGGGAAAAATACGAATATTGAAATCCTTACAAAGAATATTGTTGAAAGATCCATGAAGAAATTAAAAATATATATTCAAGTCTAAGTTGGGGGGGGGGGGGGTATGTATAACAATCACTGTAAAAAATAGTAATATATTTAAATCAGGGGCGTAGCCTGTTTTTGTTCTCCTGAGGGTTATAAAAATCCAGAGGGTCGCCAAAAATGTGATTTTATCAAAGGGCCCAGCCTCCTGCCCCTCCTTGGAGACGCTTCAAATATTGTCACTCAATTACATCTCAAAATTTTGAAGGCATAGATAAAACCAATAGCTACTCCGACACCTTGTAAATAAAACTTATGAGAATAACCAGGAATAGAGATATTACTGATTTTTTAAAATAAAAATTGGATTTAAAATAGTATGAGTAATGAAGCTGCCATTAAAACAAGTTTGCATAGTAAAAATAAAACGGAATTTTTCATTATATTTCTATATTAGAATAAAATCAAAGCAAGTTAAATAAATATTATTAACAACAATATATTATGAAAAATGATCATTTTATCTCCTCCGAACCCCTCTTCGTTCCCCCTAGGTTGAGAAACACTGATTCAAGATTAATATAGCTTATTAAAAGTAAACAATTTTAAATGTAGTTGTGATTGTAAAACAGTAGAGACGTTTAATGAAAAGTTGTAGTAAAAGGAGTAGAATTGGAAGAAGTTAATAAATTTCGTAATTTAGGAGAGATTTTAGATAGGGCAGGTAGTGTAGAGAATTTAATGGAGCATAGAATAAGACTGGCTGGCTTGAAAAAAATTTAAATCTTAGCAGTATTTTGTGTGTAGTACTTCTTTCTTTCTAAATTCAAGAGGTTATGTGTATAAAAATAGTATTAGATCAGGTTTAGTATATAGCAGTGGCGGATCCAGAAATTTCTTATATGGGGGGGGGGGCGAAATCTATTTAAATTTTTTGCAATTTTGCTAAAATTCTTTAGAGAATATGACAGCTGTATTATGTCTTTTAGAATCACTAATTACCTATGTTTTCGTATTTTTAACATTATTTTGCCATGAATAAATTGCAAAAATTTATTTTTTATAGATGTAAGGGTATAATACATTAGTAAGGGTAATTTTCGAAGTCATTTTTCATAGGGGGCCTAGGCCCATGAGCCCCCCCCCCCCCCCCGGATCCGCAACTGGTATATAGTGGTCAAAGTTGGGCATTGAAAGAAGCTGGAAAAAGTAGATTAAATACAACAGGAATATGAATGCTTAGAATTATGTATAATTTTAGTTAATGAGAAAATAGGAAATTTATGCCAAGTAAATGAAATAAATAATATTTTAAAAAAGCAAAGACTAAGATGGTTTGGCCATATAAATAGGCGATAAAGAAGGCCTTTGAATTACAAAATTTGGGCAAGGATAAGTGTAGAACAAAAATAACCTGGAAAGAAGTGGTTGAGAAAGATATGAAGAAAAAAAATTTAATTAGGCGACGACCAAAATAGGGAAAATTGGAACGGTAAAATTGAACAAATATTTATTTATAGTTGTAAAGGCGGCTAGACTCTAGCTTGCTAGGAAAGTAGCCATAATTATATTATTATTATTCCCTAAGAGATACAAGAATTGCAAAATTAACTCTATAAAAATTTGACCCATTAGATTCCAAAAAAACATAAAAATTAAGTTATAGAAGATAACGTGTGATACTTCTATTGTACTTAAATGGGTACAACGGTAACTAATGGGTTAAAGCCAATCTTACATAAAGACAAATCTAGCATCTACCATTATCCACAATATCACAAAAGGATGATAACTTTTAATAACACAAATAACTTTTATGAATATAATTAAAATCATTTAAGATTTATTTGAGATTATAATACTTATAAGCTTTATTGAGGAAAATTTGAAGGAGAATGTAAAAACAGTGTAGTCAATGCAATTCTCATAAAATAAACCGAAAAATTAAATAAAATGAATATCTGAATAAAGCTGCTACACAATTGAATTCTGTAATAAAAGGCTTGATTGTTTAAATTATATTTAGCAAATATAATCAGGGCATTTACCCTAACTTATGTATACTATTAGGTTAATTTAACTCCTTCAGTTACTATTATCAATAGAGATAAACTTTTTAAGCTTTAAATTATAGAGAAGGTTTTTTACTTACTATATAATTTAGTGTTATAAAATATATTCGTCGGCGCGTGAATAGTTTGCGGGTCATTATTCAAATTTACCGAATACATTACTAAGTCTGATTAGCTATGGCTCAAATTCAGATTGACTATTATATCAAATGAAGCAGAAATTAATTAAAAAATATTAGATTTCAAATATCGATTTAAAGACAAAAGTACTATCAAAAACTACTCACAAGCAAAATAAGTCTTTTAAATAATTGAAATAAAGATATCGAATTGATAGAAAAAACTGATAAATATGAAATAAAAATTCCACTTTTTTACCCGAATTATTAACATAATAAATCAATAAATGAAGCATCTCCATCTTATATACTTTACTAATATTGACATATTTAAAAAAATGACAAATAGGAAACAAAATTTTTCAATTTTATACTTCAATTTTTATTATAACCATAATAAATCAATAATCACGCATCTTCTGTTATGTGTTTCCAAGGCATAGCTGAATGCTACTGGACGGGTCCTTAGGTTGCGGATAGAGGAACGACCATCAGATATGATGGTCAACTGCGAATAATCAATAAGCAGTCCCGGACAATCAGCCGCAGTAACACCAGGACATGGTTGAATAGCTTGTTGGCAAAGCTATCCATGAAAAACCACGCATGTCCAAAGACGTACTGTGTGAAGGCGAGTTGTCACGCCTCAAAAGTCAGTTATTCTAGTAAAAAAGAATTCAAATTTTTTATGAACCAAAATCTGTCACCCTTGGTAGAATAAAACCTATTAAATAATGCCCACGCTTCAATAACGATGTTCCCGTACGGTTAGGTGACATTTCATAACTTGACACGTCATCATACGACACTTACACTGGGCATTTCATCATTCGACTTTGCGAAATTGTGCACATATAACCAACAAGTTCATAATCGCAATGACCCGGCAACATTTTTGTATCAATCGGGGCAAAATAATTTAAATTAATTTAAAATTATTTTTATTACTTAAACTATTAAAAATTATTTTAAAGTGCTCTGTAAAATCTTATAGGTTTATTTGTTTTGTTAATAAAAACTTTACTTAGGTTTTATACTAAAATTTTTTGAATTAAATAAATGTAAATTATACTGATTTTTAGGTATAAAAATTTTCTAAACAAATTTGAAAAAAGCATTTAAAATGAATATTTTATTACGTATGAAATAGTTAAAACAATCATTTTTCTCCTATTATTTTAAAATTTGTTAGTATCAAAAATACCTGCCATGTTGGCTCTTCTCTTGCATTCTTATATAATATAGTTTTTACACTTTTTCAATGTTATTTCGCCGATTTGATGAAACTTTGCAGGAGGTCCTATGTTTGACACATTGCTCTTGAATGGGGCAGTACATCCATGTTTCGAATTTTAAAAGAATTTTTGGATACTATGATAATAGATAAACGTCCATTGCCTTCTACGACATGCAGTGTCCCAAGTTGAAGAATAGGGCTATTGTGACACTGCTTGCCGTAGACTTTATATACACTTTATAAACATACATGCATTTTATATACACTAGGGTGTTTCAAAAAAATGAAACTTGTGGGATTTTTATGAGCAACCTCTCGTTACATTCCTTAAAAAACTAGTTTGGCAAAATTTTATACTGTAAAGTCCACATCTTGATGTCGCGCAAAGCTACAGAAGTTATGGGGGCATAACATGTCCTTCACTCCTGTCTTGTACAGCAGTGAGTTGTTCATATTTGTGAAGTGACAAAACATTGGGATCGTATTTATCATTATTCATTAAAATTTCAAAAATTTATTAATACATATAGAAGTATACCACTACTACAACGAATTACATCTTATGTCGTGAATGGCATGTTTGTTGACTACATCATGTTATCTAATCAATAAGTTGGTGTTTCCTATTATTCACTGTATTTTATATTTTTGATTATTTTGATAAATTAGTTTAATATTATGTGATATATCTCTCATGTTATGAATATTATAGGAAATAATCTCCATCACTTTTCTAACATAAATACATTAGTTTGCCATTATTAATCGAGATTCAACGTTTCCTGCCATAGCAGTTTAAAGAAAATAGACCCTGCTTTTAGATAAACTATAATAAATCAGATACTTATAAGTGTTTATTGTTTGCACTCCTTGTTGATCCACTGCCTCTATTCAAATGCCTGAGTTTTGGAATGGCATGTCAAGAGGAATACCAGAGATGACTAAGGCCATATGAGAAACCACTCTAAAATTCAAAAGCAATGGGAAAAGGCCAATATTCCAACAAAATATTATTGTCACATCCTTAAAAAAGTGAAGAAGCTACACGATGAGTACGCGGCCCTCAAGAAATCCAAATCCCAAGAATCTGGGAAAGCGGTGGAGAACCGAAAGTCTTTTCAGGTCAAGCTAAAACAATTGTTTGACATAGCTCATCAGGATGCAATGCAGATGATGATAATCAAAGAAGATCGGGATTTTCTCGAGGCTCAAAGGAAGCATCGACGAGAAGGAAAGATGCAAGGATTGAACCAAAGTTGGGTTAGTAAAGAGGAAAGGAAAAGGAAACGAATTATGACAGAGACGAACAGATTACAAAGAGAAAAAGAGGCATACGAGGAAAAATTTCCAAAAACTATCTATGAATCGTCGTCGTCTTCATCGAGTCCCATAGTTGAAAGTCCATATAAATCTCCAGACAAAAAATCTTGCAGAAATAGGAAAGCCGCCGTCATTAATCCAGAAGTCGCTGCAGCTCTTGATCGAAGTCAGGTAAGCAGTCGAGGAGCAATGACGCTACTTCTTCCATTCGCCTCCGTCCTGGGGTCAAAGGTGCACAATCCACATACATCGGAGTAAACATCGTGAAGAAAGAGCCGCTGAAATAAAGAAGTCTTTCTTTCCAACTGTTCCTCTGACTGTCCACTGGGATGGTAAGTTGATGACTGCACTTACTAATGGAGAAGTAGTGGATCGCCTTCCTATTCTTGTTTCTGAAGAAAGAGTTCTCAAGCTGCTTGCTGCTCCGATCACCGATGGTAAAGCTGAGCCGACAGCCACCACAATTATTAACGTCATCAAGGAATGGAACCTTCAAGAGAGGATTGCAGCGCTTTGCTTCGACACGACTGCGACTAACACCGGTCGCAAAGGCGGTGTCTGCCTGCGTCTGCAGCAGATCCTTAGACGTGTCTCTTGAGTCAAGCTTGTAGACATCATGTTTTGGAGCTTCTACTAAAAGCAGTCTTTTCTTCATTGGTTCAAGAGGTGTCACATAGCCCTTATACCACAATTTTTCAACATTACAAAGAGTTTTGGCCTTCTGAGGATAAAACAAACTATCAAACAGCCGAAGATGCAAATCGAGTTACATCGTGGGCTACTGATGTCCTCAATTTTTGCCAAAGTCAGCTGCACTTTAATCATCCACGCGACGACTACAGAGAGCTTCTTGAGTTGGTCATTATCTTTCTTGAAGGGGTGCGACATGGCTGCGAAAGCATCACTTTTCGAAAACTCGGGGCTTTAAATCGAGCACGATGGATGGCTCGGGTCATATATAGCTTGAAGATGTGGATATTCTTTCCCCAGTTCTCTCACTATCGACTTAAAAGACCCTCTTCTTCCCGTGTAGCACAATCAAGTATTTTGGAGAATTTAAATGATTTCTGCATTTTTATTGCCAAGCATTACGTTCGTGCCTGGTTCTTGGCACGTTCAGTTGTCAGTGCTCCCCGTCATGATATCGCCCTTTTCAACGCTCTGGAAGAAGAAGACAACAATATGTCAGGAAGGTTGGGACGAAGACGCTGGAACGCCATATGTGGTATCTGTCTGAGATTAACGTTGGAATGGCACTCTTTGATGAAGAACTGTCTCTTCAGGAGAAGAAATTGTTCGTCGCAAACATGAAGGCAACTGACCGATCCGAAGAGAATTCTCCCCGTCCTAGGGCTCTTTCTGATGGAATAAAAGACAAGGTAGTGACCTCCTTTGTAACTAAAAATACCAAGAAATTCTTAACTCATGAATATCGACACACGTTTTTTTTTGACGAGGATCCGGCAAAATGGAAGGATAACCCTTCTTATCAAGCTGGACTCCAGCGAGTAGAGAGACTGGTTGTGACCAACGATGCAGCGGAGCGTGGAGTGGCTCTGGTTTAGCAATTCACAAAGAGTGGGAGGACCAAGGCAGAAGACCAACTTCAGTTCCTTCTTCGTGTAGTCGAAGCCCACGGGAAAGAATTCAAAAGCCGAACCAACTCCTGCCTTATGAAAAAGTTGAAATGAATTGCGTGACATTATACCATTGGCCGATGCTCTTCAAATTTTTTATATTTTATTTTTAATTAAAAAAGAACAAAATATTTCCAAATCTCTCTTGCATCTTTTTCTTTGATGCTTATCAGTTTTGAAACTCATCGACAGTTGTAAGAATTTGTTTAATGATGGACTAATTTGCAAACTGAATGTTTTGATTTTGGAAGAAAATTTCGCATACTCTATTCCTTCAAAATTTTACAGTACGTTAAATTTCTGGTTTTTTATTGAAATATCAAAATTTTAATTAAAGTATTCAAATAGCTAATCTTTTCTTAGTTCACATCATTGAAGTTTTTACTTTTTGAAGTGATTTTGCATCAAAACTAGACACAAGGGCATGAGTAGGTTTGGTTAGATGCTGGATTCGATAACTCAAGGTCTTGGGTTCGATCCTGCATCAAGAATGCTTTCCTCATAGTTCGATACAGGCTGTGCAATTGTGCCTTCTCGATGAAAACACCCCATGGTACCTTTACCTTTAAAAATGATCAGCGTTTATAGTTAGTTCACTTCTAATTTTTATTTTTTTTAATTTATTATGAGTAAATAAAATTTTGATAGACTCCTATAAATATAAAAAAGTCACCAATATTCCCGTTTAAGTTTTAACATAATCTAAAATTTGTAAATTCGATATGTTTATCCTTTAGTCGTAGGGATAATAAAAGGATAAAAATATTATCCTATCGCATGCTTTTTTACAAATATAATTTGCGTAAGTTATATAGAATTATAATTCTCACCTTTTGTGCTCGATTCTCCTTTTTCTTCAAATAAAATGACCCTGAAATCAATTATTATTTTTAATTCATAATTTCCTCCTAAAATATATAAATCTAATAGATGGTGACAAGATAACAATAGCATCATTAAATCAGTTTTTTACCGTAAAGCATTTGAATGTATAAACTTTTTTTCTAAATTTATTTTTTAATGATTTGATGGTGATATTAATTCTGTTCAGGCAAACATGATGGAGATGATGTAGAAACAATTATCCGCATAACTCATTCCCAAGATTTTTCGACTCATTCTCTTCCAAAGTTAAAGCTTTGTGAGTATTTGAAAACGTTTAAAACTAAGTAATGCGAGGAAGATACTCTAACAATGAAAAAATCTATCACTCTATTTCTATTTAGTTATTTATTTTCTCTGCTTTTCATTGATTTTTGCTTTTTAAAAAAAGTATATATATATTTATTTATTTTGATATTTAAAATATTCCCGAGTGCATTCGAAGCTATAGACACTAATTTATTTATTTTTAATTTTATGGTAATTATCAAAATGATTTTGATGCCAAACGAATTTGGTTAAATCCTGAAGTAAATTGGGTAAAATGATAATAAGAATAAAGTATTTTTTGCTTTTTATCTTCAATTTAATAACTTTTTAGATTTACTAAAATTTATTATTTTATTTTGAATTTTTAAGCTTATGTCAAGTATATGTCTACTATTTGGTCATAGAATCATTTAGTTAAAACGAATTCAAATTTTTAGATGCCATATACCATGGGTTGGTAAGGACTGCTCTTATATTATGTAATATTATTTCCAATATTTAATGTTTATAAACTAATATTTTTTGGATATCCTTACAAAACATTTATGATGATATATTTTTTGTTTTATCAAAATGAATTTAAATTGTAGTTACCTTTATTATTGAAAAAAAATAAATATTTTGTATTTAGTTTCTTTCCCAAAAATAAGTAATCAGTCCAAATTTGGATTAATGTATTCTCTTTATACAAAATTTGAAAACAGCCAAAATTTATCACCTTTTACCATTAATTCCGCAGACAAAATAAATGTACCTTGTCAACTTATCGCAGAAATCTGAATTAAAATTGGTTAGACTAAAAATCATTGGTAACTAAGGCATTTTTTGGATTCTTTGTTTTTAAATATTTGAATTTACAAAAAAATATCGACCTAACATTAAAGGTGAGAGAATACGAAAAATGGCTTTGTTATAAAATATATGGAATTGACTCGAAACTAACATATAACCTGGCTACTAAATGATAATATTCTTTAAAAGTTTATTAAAAATGTGATTATATACAATTGTATTAATAGGTTCAAGGTGACATTTTCAGATTTCCAAGTTTATAATATCTATTATTCTATTTACTTTAAACATAATTTTTGCATATTTCAAAAGCCCTTTTATTTAAAAATATAGACAAAAGGGCCTTTTCAAGGTTCCAGAAAGTACAAAGTAGTTGGTTTTTATACTAGGCCGTTCTTTTGTTAAACTTATATTTTCAAGACATACCTAGTTTTTCGAACCAAAACACTTTCATTGTTTTGTTTACAATTTTTCACTTTTGGGAAGTTGTCTATGTAGTTAAACTCCACCAGCGTTTGATAAATTAAACAAGGAGGATTCCAAATATCCTCCTTGATTTGAATGAATGTATACTTTTTGTTATTTGATATGACGATTTTAATGACTCCTAATATTTCATCAATACTTTTAATTTCATTACATAGTTATTAATTAACTGTGAAAAATAAGTTATGTTAAAAAATTATTGATTTAGGACATGAAATATTTTTGAGAGCTGCGTTGTACAGAAAAATACAAAATATTTTATTTTAAATCTCAAAACATCGTTACCCAATGCAAAAGTTAAAAAAAAAAATAATGTGTCAATAAAAATACTGACATCCAATAAGCCAATGATTCACATTCTTTAATTTGACTCTGCCTTCTTTTTATGTGAATTTTATCGGTGAATTTTATTCTTTTTTTCTTACTTGTAAAAGACTAAATATATAAAACGTTCTGCCTCCCAATTTGACATCTTCCAATAATGGAAAATATTCTTCCTATAGATATTAATAAGATTATTTATTCTCCTTTTTAAATTTTTAATATATAAATACAATTATGGAAAATAAAACCAAATAGTTAAACATAGCTATCGAACCAAGTATATTCTACAATCTAAGGGAACTTAATGAATTAGTAGTCTTTTTATAACAGTGGTTCCTAACTTTTTTTGCGGCATCACCCCTTGAAACTATGCAATGTATTGAGACGACGCATGTATTCGAAAAAATTTGAATTTAACTCTTAATTATCCTGAAAAATGAATTTTATTATGAATATAATATTTACAGAAAAAATATTCATTACATTGTTTTTGCGATATAATCAATTCTATGGAGGAATCTTACTTGATCGTGGTAAGTTGAATGAGATTGAACTATAGCTATCTTCTAGTTTTGTCGAAAATAGAATATCTTATTCAGAACATTTTATTTTCAAATGCGTATCTTCACAACGTTACGCAAATCAAAAAATTTCTTCTTTCTGTTAAAATAAATTACATAAAAATTTAAAATACAGTTATGCTAAGTTTGCATAAAAACGAAAAGGGCGTTAACAGTTCTCGACCCCAAAAAATTATTTTTACCCCAGTTGGTGTTATGAACCTAGAACTTCTATCAATTCCATTTATACATGTAATTTTTCCATCATATATCACCCCTCCACAGTAAAAAAACTTCCCATCTAGAAAATTGGAAAATTAATTTTTCTACTTAAGCCCAACAAAGACTTCAACCTACTAATCAATTGAAGACCCATAACTATTTCTACAGTTATTGGAAACATTCTGGAAAAAATTACACACAGACACTTTTTATTCACAGAACCTAATCAACAACTTTAAATTCTCCTTCTTGATATCCTAAGCTCGAAAGCTCATTTCTTGCAATGCTATAAAGACTAAATTCATTTTTCGTTCATTAATAGTACATAAATAGTCAACATTGAAAGTTTACTTTTCTCTTCTAAATGCTTTTTGAATCCACATACATATTCAAAATCTTATTCAATACTACTAAAAGTTCTTTAGTTCACTTCACACGAAAACACTCTCCTCACTTGCCGATCTAGATCACAAACCGCATTTGCTTACCTACCTCTAAAACTGTGAAATTCTTTGGACTAACATTTCTAACTTACATTTAACTGAAACTGTTTCTTCTTTTAACAAACTCCACAACAAACTCATCAAGATAGACTTTTCTGTGAAAAAAGCAATCTTATACAATTGGGGCCTTTCACTGCTATACTTTATATATATATATATCTACAAATCCATAATTCTTCCTGATCCAAAACGGACAGAGACGATCGGGTTGGCTATCTAACAGATAAAAAATTGAAATTATTTGATTTTGAATATTTGAGTGCCCGATTCGGATAGAATAATACAGGGATGATTAATCCCTTGAATATGTTAAATTTTGGGCACGAAGACATTTTTCACCTTTTTGGGTAGGTTGCAAAAATAACCAATATAATCCTAGAGACGCTATTAACGTCATATAAATATAGTGAGAGCTCCTTCGGAAAGTGTTAGAAGTGTATATAAAGCCATATTGAGCATTTTTAAAGATTTTGTAAAAAATTCCCTATGTATGCCAAAGGGATTAATATCAATTTCAAGGTAAGGTTTCGAATTTGGAGGTATTGTCTTTAGAAAAATGAACATAACTTCTCTATATATATGCAAAGCTTCATCTTGATAAAAATTGTATTTATATTTTTTGAACTTTTGTTGGAAAATAGGCTAACTTGAAGTTTTCAATCCCTTCTGGGAAAATGATTTAAATTCTAAATGAAATAGTTTTTAACCTAAAGGATAGAGCCTCAATAGTTGTTAGGGCTTAAGAGTTGAAATTCAGGGGTTCGAACCCCAAGGCTCCCAACTCTAAAAACAAATTTACAAAAATTGTTGTTAACCATCTTAAGCATAATGCAAGCATATAGCCTTACGGCTGAAAGTGCTTTGATATCTCCAATCAACCTAAAGGATGTTAAATCAGTTGAATTTTATCACTCAAGAAAGATTATCAAAAAATTATAAGAGAATTTCCAGTTTTTACCATTTTTTGGCAAAATAATTTTCCTTGAAAACTAACTAAGATATGACTAAACTAATTGTAGATTCGGAATCTAAGAGAAAAACTGATATATATTCCACTAATAAATTTCAGAAATTGAATATTCTAAAAATATTACTTTATACTTTCAGAACGGTATGACTTTTTACCCAAATACACAGAAATATAATTTTTTTCACAAATAAGAACTTGAAATTAAAAATATATTAGATAAATGCTTAAAATAAAAAGATACACAGATATTTAAGTATGAATGAGGACTGGCAATAGAGTATTGTTATAAATTTTTATGTCTCCCATTAGCTTGGGCAACCACATATATTAATAAACAAAGTGGTTTGATATTCAACCAACTAGTATAAAAGTATATTTGGGTCAATGATGGATTTACCTTGGGGGGGGGGGGGGGGGGGGGGTAGGGGGCGGCACCCCTTTGTTTTTTTATAGTTGAGTTTTTACACACATTTCAAAAATTAAAAATGAAATTATAAAAACAATGTAACAATTAGACAATGTAGTAACTTTGAATATGAATCTTTATGATAAAGGTTAAATGTAGTGTGGTATATTCATCGAAAAAAGTACTAATTTGCAGCTAACATCGAGCTATGGATAATCTAGCAGAAGCAAGGCTTAAACCCGGAACTTCAGATCGATAGCAGCGCTTCTAATCGTTTAACCTCGCAGCCACTAAACCACTTACGTTTCGATAAAAATGGAAAAGTTAGATTAAACTTTTAAATAACAACTTTTCATGATAGAAAATATTAGAAAAAAAATTTAAAAAGTGGCACAGCCACACCCCCCCCCTCACCCCAAATTTTTGTCCAAGATCCATCCCTGATTTGGGTAAAAAGCCCCACTCCTTTCAGAATGTCTTCCAAATGAAACCTCTTTTAACACACCATTTCTGTTTAGCCTTCTGATTCTCTTCTTTTCAATACTCCCATAAACTTTCCTATTCGTTCTCGCTCAGAGTCTATTATCTCCAATTTAGCAAACTCTCCCCATCCTCAAATGTCTATCAATGAAGTCATACAGGCTATCGATTGTCTTAATCCCAATTCTTGTAACTTCAACCTTTTATCTCCACTTCACATCTAAAAATGTTTCAATCATTTTCTTGAGCACCTTATTTTGATTTACAATTTTTGCTTATTTCTTTCTCACTCTCCATCTATATAGAAATATGGACATGTCATTCATATTCCAAAGCGCAATAAAGACTTATCTGTTGTCCCTAATTGGCGTTCTACCTGTTCTCGGTAAAGTTCTTCAAAAGATCATGAGGAACTGCTTCTTCTTTAACATAAAATCCAATAATCTAATTCACAATTTGCATATCTCTCTCATATAAATACTTAAATGGGTCTCTCTAATCTTTCATCCTACGTCGATTACTCTGTATCAAATCATAAAGTCTTTTTAATCCTTTTTCTCGACATTTCCAATGCTATCAATTCCGATTCTCATCCAACCATCCTTCTTAATATGTTGTGTAAAAAATACACCCCATACACAATCAAATTCATTCAGAACTATCTCTTTAGGCGTAAACTTGTTGTTAAACATAAATCCTTCACTGCAATCCATTATCTACTTCTATTTACTCCGCAAGGAGTTTTCCTCTCAGACTTTCTCTGTTTAATATTAATTAAACCTATAGAAGACTTATTCACATTTAATTTTCATTTCTCTTGGGTTTTTTCAGATTACCTACTAGTGAATCAAATATTGATAAAATGATCCCTTTTTTTACACTCTGACAACTTTTGCCAGTACAGAAAAACATAATTATATATCAAAACCCAGTATCTTACCAAATTTATTCACGCCCCTAAATTAATTTATTTTATCATTTGTTTAAATCAATTTTTCTTTTTAAAACGTAATATTTTAGACTACAGTTAGAGAATTTTTACAAAATCAAACGGGGACAAAAAGTGTGTCGAAGAAAATCACGAACAAAATTGTTTTTTCTTACAAAAATAATAAATAAATAAAATACTTTGAATGTAAGAGATACGTTTGGGAGTAACTAATTTGTGCCAACTAGGGTATTTTGTGCCAACTACGTGAAAAATGTAGTTTTCTTCAAAAAAATTTGGAAATAAATTTAAACCATAGTAATTTCTAAAAGTTTCATCATAAATCTTCAAGTAGATTTTTTTTAATTCAATAAAATCACTTTTTTCTTGTTTTTTTATTTTATCCGACATGTTTTTTAAATTATTTATCAATCTTTTCAAGACTATTCTTTCAAAGAAAAATGAACCGGTCTATGTAAAATAAGCTGCAAAAATAGCTTCAAATATAAAGTTAAATAACTTTGTAAATAATTTGACAATTTAATTTAAATTTTGCATATAAACTAAATATAATATACAATATATATATTCAAAGTTACAATTAAATCTGTTTCCTAGAATTTGTATGATAGCCTCTCAAACTTTTCCGAAATTTTTGGGAACCATTTTAATGGTAAAATAAGCTGCAAATTCGACGGCCATTTTTTTGGATTTTTAAAAATAGCGAATTCTTTTATTTTCTCCTAAAATATAATTACAACCATTTTCTTGTTTTCTATTTCAAATTTTTTTTATAGTTTGAACTTTGTTTTTTCTGTAAGAAACTTAACTTATTTATAATTGTTTTTATAAGTTCTTCGCTTATTATAATATTTTTTTTGAAGGTTGGCCTTAATATTTTTACTTAATTTATTTTATAAGTTCATCCTCTATTATATTTAACTTTTTCAAGGCGGATCTTTGCTTTATCTGTAAGAAATTTAACTTGTTTCCTTAATTCTTTATTATAAGTTCATATTAAATATTTTTAAGGTTGATCTTTGCTCTCGCTGTAACAAACTTTACTTTTTACTGATTTTTCCTATAATTCCGTTAAAAATTTTTAAGGTTGACCTTTGCTTTCTGTGTCAGGACTTAAATTTTTTACTTATTTTTTTTCATAAGTTCATTCAACTTTTTTTGAAGGTCAATCTTTAATTTTCTGTAAACTTTTTTATCATCTCCTATTATATTAAACTTTTTTAAGGCGGATCTTTGCTTTATCTGTAAGAAATTAAAATTTTTTCTTTAATTCTTTTTTATAAGTTCATATTAAACATTTTTAAAGGTTGATCTTTGCTCTCTCTGTAACAAAATTTACTTTTTACTTATATTTCCTTATAATTACGTTAAAAATTTTTTAAGGCTGACTTTTGCTTTACGAACTTAAATTTTTATTTATTTATTTTCATAAGTTCATTCAACTTTTTTTGAAGGTCAATGTTTGCTTTTCTGTAAACTTTTTTATAAGTTCATCCCCTATTATATTAAACTTTTTTCAAGGCTGATCTTTGCTTTTTCTGAAATATTAATATTTTTACTTAATTTATTTTTTAAGGTTGACATTTGCTTTCTGTGTAAGGAACTTAAATTTTTTACTTATTTTTTTTCATAAGTTCATTCAACTTTTTTTGAAGGTCAATCTTTAATTTTCTGTAAACTTTTTTATCATCCCCTTTTATATTAAACTTTTTCAAGGCGGATCTTTGCTTTATCTGTAAGAAATTAAAATTTTTTCTTTAATTCTTTTTATAAGTTCAATTTTTAAAGGTTGATCTTTGCTCTCTCTGTAACAAACTTTACTTTTTGCTTATATTTCCCTATAATTACCTTAAAAAAATTTTAAGATTGACTTTTGCTTTCTGTTTAAGGAACTTAAATTTTTTATTTATTTTTTTTCATAAGTTCATTCAACTTTTTTGAAGGTCAATCTTTGCTTTTCTGTAAACATTTTCAAGGCTAATCTCTGCTTTATCTGTAAGAAATTTAACTTTTTTCCTTAATTCTTTATTATAAGTTCATATTAAATATTTTTTTAAGATTTTATAATAAATCAAGGTCAAGTAATTTCAAAATCAACTCTTAAAACAACTTTTTTTACCATATTCGTATTTGTTACCTTACTTAACTTTTAACAAAATTAATGATCAATAATTATTCTGAAAGTATTTTATCTAAAAACAGTTTTATATAATGTCTTTTTCTTATTTCAGTGTATTCAAAATTTTATGAAAAATGATAAGAAATATAGAAAATTATCTGATTTCACTTTTTAAATTTTTTTCTAATTCAATATTCCTGTATTCATTTATTCCGGTAAGATAATAAAAGTTTTTAATATTGCAAGTAACAAGAAATCGATGAATGTAGAAAGCTAAAAAGTATTTAGGTATGGAACTTATGATTAATTTTTTCATCAATTTCATGAATCGCTTTAATTTTTTTTCAGATTTTTATTTATCAGGATGAATTGTGTTTAGTCAAATAAGAACTCTGTAAAAGTCTTCGTAGTTCTGAAAACTCTTTAATTTTTATTTTTTGTTTTCTCTTACACAATTATTTAGTGTACTATTATTCGTTTTTATTTTAAAATTTTCATTATTTTCAATAAATCTATTAGGAAAGCCATTTTTATTTAAGATGAAGCATGTTTTTAATTAGAAAACTTTATTAGAAAGTTTGTATTTTATCTTAAAAATTGTTAAACTTAACCAGTTGTTCAAAAAATAGTACAGTGTCTCCCGCCCTAATGAAAGATTCTGCACTTATGAAGAAATTTTAAAGTGTCGACCAAAGTATCCAATCATATACAACATGATTAACAAAATTTATTTGAAAACCCTTGAATTAAGTTTAGGCAATAATGATCAGCTCGCATTTTTAATTGTAAGGTTTTTTAATAATACCCGCAACAGATATTAACTAAATTTTACAGAATAATTATTTTTGTATTCTAAAAACATTTTATACATCAATGAAGTAAACTGTCTTAACGATAGGCATCATTTGAAAAGGAAAATTCTTTTGAAAGTGTATTAAAAATTGTTCAAAACTCATTTTTACATAAATTTGGTAATGGCTTTATATGGAAAAGTGGACTTATTATTATTTTTGAAAAATTGGAAATCCAGTTTCAAAAATTCTTCTGAAAATCAAATTTTGTGTTAAAGTTTTAAAATTTGGTACCTTAACAGAAATCATTTTCGTGAAAAAGTCAACATAAAAAACTTGATTCTTTTTATTAAGTTGAGAAATGATAACTTCGAAAGGTAAAAGGTTAAAAAAGTTAATTTTCCTGCACAAATTTAAATGAAAATCTTTAAAAGAATATTTTTTCCAACAAATGATGGGGAAAATAAAAAAAATATTCTTCGAAGTATATATCCAAAGGTGGCAATATTTTTGTCAAGAAAATCTTAAAAAAAAATAATTTTTCACGTTGGCAGATATTTAGGAAATTTTAAAGTCATTGATTTTTAATAACTTTGGGAAAATTTTCTTAGTACTAATTTATCTGGCTGGTTTTTGAAATTTTATCAAAATTTATTCGAATTTCGTAAAAAGAGGATTTTTCTTAGGAAAAAAATTTATTATAATGTATCTATATTATAATATTTATAAAAATTGACAATTTAATAAAATGAAAGTTTTTATATTTAGATATCATTTTAAATTTATCCTAGCATAATAGTTTATAGATAAACATCTAGTAGTAAGCTCTCGAGTCGCTGTACCTGTCTCAGTCATATCTACACATGCTAAATTTTCGTTTAACTCAAAATCAGATAGGTGGAATTTTCGGTTAAATCGAAGTAATTCATGCTTTTTCTGATATCAATTTATAACTTAAATTATTCGGGATAAAAATTTCAATGCTATCTGTGAATTGCAGTTCATCATGTTGCAATATATTTCAGAGGCTTTGAATACAAAGTTTTTATGAAAAATCAATAAAAGTGTGAATTACACATGCTTTCATTCATTTCGTTGTAAGGCATTTTCAGCGCTGAGATATTTGCAGCCCTATGATTTGCCTTGAATTATTGTACCATATTTTATTATTATCTTTAAGCGTGTAGGCACAAAATTTTATGCCCTTTTCAACGTAAATTATCGTAATTTTGTATATATACTCTCGTTATTTTTTTTATAAAATAAAATGAATTCAATTTTTTTGAGGTTTTGCTCCCTTAAATTTGTACCTGGAAGTATCACAGAACTGCTATTCATTCAAGAAAATATATGATACTGATCATTCGTTTAACTCGAACTTCGGATAACTTAAAGGATTTTTTGGATCCCAAAGACTCGACTTTTTGGTAGATATTAAAATATTTTAAACATTAAAGGTAAGGGTAAACTCCCTTAAAAATTCATTGATATTGGTGTAGTTATGTAAAATTAAGTGTTTTAGAAAATATGAAATTATTCAGATAGCTTCTCCGGTGAAAGTAAATTTGTCAGTTAGGTTACATGTGAAAATTAATTTACTGACAGATTATACATCATAAAATGGTGTATTAAGTAAATAAATACTATATTTATTGAAAAATTATGCATTTAAAATTTATTATTGTTTTTAATTTCGAAATTTCTTGATTTAATAAATTTTTTAACAGGATAGTAATTTTTAAAAAATATCACAATCAGATCTGCAATAAATTGTTTATTAAAATCACGGTATATTTGTAGTTAGAAAGATCCAAATGAAAAGAAGTGCTCAGCATATTTAAGAAAGTGATGACAAAAGAAGTGCTCAGTATATTAAGTGAATTAAATTATATCAAAATAAATATATACTTAATTCTGCATACAAGGTGTTAGTTAAAACTAGAAATTGTATGTACTCTTGTATTTGATCATCATAACTAAGCGTACACAGTGTAAAAGACCTCTTTCTTCTATTGAAGTCTCAGTTCCACTTTTGTGTTCAAACTTTGAGGTTTGAATTTGCATCTAGTGGCTGTACGTGAGCATTTATCGTTAATGCTTATCTTTGACGAGCTTTATCTATTCTCAAATCCAAGGGCGTAGGAACCATGGGGATAGGAGGGGATGTATATCCTCCACCTTGGAAAATAATGCAAATTATCCCCCCCTTTCCAGGTTTAGTTTAGGTAATTTTATATATAGTAATTAAAAACTTAAAATCATATGTAATGTCAGTGAATATTTTCTACCGTATACTTGACACCTGATTCAAAGAGTCAAAGACTAACCTGCACACTAATATATAACTATATCTGTTTGTGAAAGTTTAAATCATGTGATATGCTTAGATGTGTGTCTATGCTAATATATTTTTTTTCAAAGATACTCTTCAAGATGTTAAAATTATAATTGACCAAATTTCTTCATGGAAATTCGATAATGAGTTTGACATCATATACGAAAATTCAGCCAAAGAAATTAGAAAATTTCAGTTAGAACCGTTAAATGTCAGACGGAAAAGAAAGAAGGAAATTGATTTATTAAGTGAAGATTCGAAGGATATTAAAGACTATATTAAGCAACAATATTTCAGCTTTTTAGATTCAATAATTTTGAAAATGAAAGAAATGTATGATACTTGCAAGCCTGATCTTTTTATATACAAAATTCTTGAGAACACTTTAAGTTCAGGAAAAATATCAAATTATGAAGTTTTATGTCAATATCCAGAAATACATTTGGAAACTTTAAAAATAGAGCTTGCAATGTTTAAACGAAAGACAAACTCAAATAATCTTGAAGAGGCAAGAAAAAATGATCTAAACATGAATGAAGAAGTTCGTATGCTCTTTCCTCAAGTTTTTATGTTGATCAAACTTTTGCTCGTATGCCCTGTTTCTTCGAGCCAATGTGAACGCAGCTTTAGTGCTCTCAGAAGATTAAAAACGTGGCTTAGAAACACTATCAGTCAAGCAAGACTTAACTCTGTTGCTGTTTGTAACATACACAAAAAATAAAAAAAAAGTATCTATTGAATTACTTGCTGATCAGTTTGCTAAATCAAATGAAAAAAAGCGTGATACTTTTGGTTTTTAGTATATTTTTATGTCTATTTGTGCATTTGTTTTTTTTTTATATAAAATGTAGTTTTTCCTCTTTTTCATTTTAAATATAATAAATTTCTTAAATTTAAAGACTTACTATTGTACAAAAAAATTTTGCTTAAAAAACTTCAATATAATTTTATTATACCCCCCAGTTTTTTTAGCTTTCCTACGCCACTGCTCAAATCAATAATAATAATATAAAAATAATATAATAAATATATTTTTTGATATTTTGAATAATGATCATCTTTAAAAACAAAAGAGAATAAAAAGATTAAAGAAATTAAAAATTTAACTAAATATTTTTGAAAATTAATTTTTTTAAAATGAAAATATATTTTTTTACATAAATTAATTCGCATAGACATTATTGCCACCATCGAGGTAACAGAAATGGAAGACAAATCCATAAATTTTGACTTATTATCACTAAAATATAATGTTTTTTTAATATATATAACTTGATTTGATTTTTTTCTGAATTAGAGACTCGAGTTTTATATGTAAGTAAATTTTCACTCTGTTATCTCTTTTCGTTTATTCGAAATCAGGCCTTACTTTTGCAGCTTATTTTACACCTACCCAAAATGAACATTTAAATTTTAAAAGGAATTCAAACTAAATCAAGAGAAATTACAAAGTTAACATTTTTTCTTTATTATTAATATCTGTTTTTAATTCGTATGTTTATTTTAAATTAGTTAAGTAGTTTTTAATTAAATTTGTAATGTAAGGGGCGAGAGTAAGGTTTGGCTCGATGCCTGCTTGAATTCAATCGGGCACCAAAGCTTTCTTGCTCTTAATTTCACATTAGATTTGGAATTATCACTTCTCGATAAAAACGTATTGTTGAAAACTATTGAAGATTATTATTTTTGTGGCAATATACTTCAATTTTAAAAATCGCTTATAAAATTTTTGAATTTTTTATTCTTTTATTTTTACTATAATTATATCAGCATTTCTTATTTTATCGTTCTCTTTCAAGTTATAACAATCAAGATCTGAATATTTACGAATGAAAAAATATTCTAGTAACTCTTATATTTAGCATCCACATACAAAATACATTTTAATTCTAAAGAATATATACCATTTCATAAAAATTTAATTTTTCGCTCAAACTAACACAATCTTCATAACAATTTTCACAGGTCATAATCTAAATTGACAAAATCCCAACTTTTTAAATTCTTTTCATAAAATTAATAATGAAAACTTTTCAAACATATATAGTCAAAAATAATATGATACCCAAAAGTATTTTCATGCATGGATATTAGTTTATTTTCGATAATTTTTTGTTCCCACTATGATGAGACGTCATTCTTTTTAAATATTTTTCTCTTACATTATTTCACAAAGTATTAAAATTCAAAAATTAATTTTGTTTATTTAATTTGTATAATATTAAATTATTTTTAAGAACAGCCGTCTTTTCTCTCTTCCTTTCTCGATGGATATATTTATACAAAATTCTCACAGTTTTCCGAAACTCCGAAGCTTGATAATAGATCAAGCTTGTCAACAAATCTTGATTTCTAAAAGATTGTAAAAGATATGTTTACATCTATTACTACAGTGATTTTCATTGATGAATTAAAATTTAATAAATATATTATTTTTGAATTTCTTATTTTTTAGCTAGAGTTTGATCCAAAAGTGATTTTGAGGGCCACTTTTTAATCCCTGAAAACTTGGTAGAAATGGAAAACATGCACAAAAATCCATTGAAAAAATTGAAAATATTATATCCGACTCTACATTGACTCATTATAAAAATTTCAGGGCATGTTTCTTTTTATCTTTAGTAATTTTCCGTATAAAAAAATTAATTTTTTATTCATTCAAAAGTTCCAATCCCAAGAAAGAGTTTTTGTCTGAAATAGTTTTTAAATCACAGGCAATTAATTTTTTTCTCATAATTACGGGCCAGTTAAAGGCCTATACTAGATCTGGGTTCTACAAATCAGTTCAATGCTACTTTATCCACATTTGGATTTTAGCAATACTTGTTCTGTCTTTTGGAAGCATTAAAACAAAAAATTTTATCTTCAATAAACTTTGTTCAAATATAGAAACTGATGTTATACTTTTATGAATTAAAATTTTTTATATTCTTTTTTATTTCATTTTCCGTAAAATCAAAATAAAATAATTTATATTGACTAAAATATCTTTTTAGTTTCAAAAAAACCTGAGTACTGAAGTTTCTTAATTTATCAATGTCATATTTTATATTTTTTGATATCATAATTATACGCCTAAACATTATGCATTCAAAGGCCTTGCTAATTTCCAACAATTATTGCAAAATAAAAGCAATCTCGATAGGAATTATTGCAAAATAAAATCAGTTCAAAAAGTATCACCAGAAAATACTATTAAGTTGAATTTTTGTGAAATAAAATATGCCTTTTTTAGCTCATTTATGCTAAAATTTTATAAGAACTGTAAAATCATGAAATTAACAAAATAAAAGTTTTCTAAAATATAAATCAAATACAATTTTAAGCTAAAGTAAAACAAGATTCAAATTTCATAATATTTATTTGAAAAGAAATTGAATGATGAAGAGAATTAAGTGATATCAAAATTATATATTTATAATATTTATGTGCTAATCTTGAATGTAACGAAAGGATTTTTCAATTAATGCCGAAAGTATCAAAAAGATTAATTAACAAATATGAGAGATGAAATAAAAATTAATTCATGTCAATAAATTTTTATTTAATACAAAATTTTGTTAAAAAAGAGAAAATTTGTGTATTTATATGAGGATGCGCAAAGTCAAGATGAACCTTTTTGTTATTAGTATAGAAATGCTTATTATACGAGAGCATATTTTTGACATGCATGTTAGATCGCATTATTTTTAGGTTTAAGAGAATCCAATATGGTAAAACATTTTTGCAAAACATCACAAGAGACTCAGTTAGTTTCTCTCATTTTAATTCTCAAAAAATTACCAAATTGAAAGAGGTCATACACGGATTCGGCAACAATATCCGATTAGCTTATAGCAAATATAAAGAATTTTTTTATGTTTAGTAAAATATAATTTTTTTCTCGCACATTAATAATTCTTTATAAGGATTCGTTCTTTTAATCATGGATACAGTTATAACCAAGTTAAATGTTTTAAAAAAAATTTGATAAGTTCTGTTTTCCAAATATAAAAAATTTTTATAATCAAACTTTTCAAAATTTTATTGTTTTTCAATCAACATACAATAAAGAACATTTTAAAAAATTGAACATATTAAAATTAAACTTTTATATTGAAGTTATATCACTTTGTTTTGGCTGACTTGCGCATAGAAAACTACATTTGCTGAGTTAGTGCTTTATAATTGTCTTAAATAAAAAAGTCATTAAGGAAAATGAATAGTATTAAAGCTTTACCTTATTTGATGTTCTTTTTTTAAGGCTGAATGTTTTTCTTCCTGGTTTTGAAGCAATATTTGAACATTTTTTTACTATAAGCTGTCTGTTTGTTGAAACTATTAATCCCTTGTCATGGTTAATTGCGGTTTTTGGTGGTTCAATATCTAAAAATTTTTTGGAAGTATTCTTCTCTTTCTTTTTTGTTCATTTGATCCCACTCGGATTTTGATTTTTGATAGAAATTACATTCATCTGATATTTTTAAATCTCCATAACCATAAAGGGAACATCTTATCAAGTTTTCTTGATATCTTACTTCGGTATACAGGCTTTCAATTAAATCTAGTATCTTTTTACTCTTCCATTCTATGTTTGATTTGAGTACATGGTTCATCGATTCACAATTATTATTTTTCCATTTATCTGGCAAATATTTGTAATTGTGTTTAGGGATAAAAACATGATTTTCAATTACAGGTAATAATCTTTCAGTTAAATAAGTTCCAATTTTTTTCTCGTATATTTTTATCAGTAAACTTTTCTTTAAATTAAAATCTAAAATATTGGCAGAATCAACTAAACCTGAATTACCAAAAATTGAATTAACGAATGCCATGGTTTCTCTATGATTCATGCCAATTTTATTTTTTAGATGCCTTTGTATATTTTTTTTCTAAATGTCTTTGGCAATATATGAGAGTAGTATGTGGAAAAAAATGTTTAATAGCCTTAACTAAAGCTTTTTCTTCATCACTACTTATGATTAAATTATCTGTAGTAAGTTCAAAGTTGAAATCCTGGTTCAATATAAGTGATAAATGAGAGAAAAATTTTGAATATGATTAAAACTTTCCATCCCAATGTAAATATATGGGACCAAGGAAAATAGGTACAACATTCTTTACTTTTCTTTTGAGATTTTTGTTGTCAAAAACTGTGACGGTAACGAAGCAAGGGCCTAGATTAAACGTGCGATCTATTCCAAAAATATTTAACCCAGATTTGATAGATTTGCTTAGATGTAATAGCTGATTTTGCGTATAACAAATTATATTAGGAAGTCCATTAGTATTAAGAGTCATTTCTTTCAAAAATGGGTGTCCAGTTGTTAGCATACATATTATACTTTTTATATTATCGGCGATATTGTTATTATATGCACGTAATGAATTTTTTTTTCAGATATATATTTAATATTTCTTATGACTTTTGAGGTTCTAGGTATATCCTTTTGAGATTCAAGCATTTTAGAATAAATTTTTTTACATGATTTTGTTTGTTTCAAATGTTCCAATACACGATCCTTTATTGCTGGATTGGTTCTCACATATTCTTGAGTATGCATTTTTAAATTTCCATGATGAGAACGTTCTAAAGGCCTTGTTCCAATATATTCCCATAAATAAATATCTGCACCTTTCTCAATCCAAGAAATTCTTCTTTTAAAAAGATCTTTGCGTTTTAATTCTGCATAGTAATGCACAAATGTAATAATTTCTGCATTATCCGGCTGTGGATTCATTGAAATAAAATTTTTGTTCTTTATATATCCAAAAAGTTCCTTATTTTTTTTAATAAACAACAATTCATTATTCAAGTTTAAAAAATACACCTTTTTCTGTGTAGTTTTAGTCCAAACTCCGAAGTTATCAAAGAAAGTTCTTTGATCATTTTTATCTTTATGAATTATTTTTGTTTTAAAATAAACATTTTCTATAAAATAGTCTGGAATAACATCTGAATAACAGAAATCAGAAGAAAAGAGCTCGTTTATAACTACCCTGCTAGATAAAAATTTGTTACTTAATGATTTCAGTTGTTGTTTTCCATTAAAAATATTTAAAGATTCAATAAATTCAGTGCTGTCTTCATTAGAGGCAAGATAGGTATGGTCTTTTAAGGGAGAAGGTGTTATTTTATGATTAAAAATGCTGTTAATCGGGCTTTGGCTTAGTTTTCTTTTCATTTCATTGCTGTACACATTTTGAGTGGAAATCAGCAAAACAAAATGATTTGGAGTCCAGTACTTGGATATTTGTTCATGGGTACATGTCCACAAGATATGCATTATTTGAGGTACTATTATTTCTCCAATAGGCATAAAAATAGTATTTAATATTTCCGCTACCTTATCAAGTGTTCCATTGATCTAAGGATAAATACTTTTAATACGCATTCCTATCGCTGATGCAGCCGCTTTAATCATATAAGCGGATGACCATGACCTATTTAAGCAACATTTGAAACTCTCTTCTAAAATTGTTGGTGAAACCTTTTCTATTCCAGGATTTAATTTACAAGATACAAGTTCTTCATAATTGAGAATTAATTCGATTGCAGTAATCAATCTAAAATATAAAAAAAAAGATTCATCCCCGTTAAAAAATAATGATATCGAATTGAATAGGCAATTTCCATCACCTTTCGTGTATATAGGAGTGTAGCGCTCATTTAAACCAGTTTTGGTTAGAACTTGCAAAGAAACATTGTCAGTAATGAAGTTTTGAATATTATTGCTTGAATATATTTTTTTTATTTCAGTATTTCTCAAAAAAATTTTTTCTCTTCTAGCTGCTTTCTCATTTTCTATATTTGAAAATGAAGCTTCAAGTCTCTTTAGTGCCCCAAGGTAGTTGTATTTTTATCAACTAAGTTGCATTTAATGCATATATACGGCAATGAAGAGTTAAAAACATTTGCTTGAAAACTGGAAAGATTTTCACATTCCAAATCATAACGCTTGTAACTATGTAATATCTACTCATAATCTATGTAATATCTACTCGGTTAAAATAAACAAAATACAGATAAGTAACACCCAAATCAGTTTGCAGGATATAAGGACATCGACTGTAGTACAAACAAGGACGTAAAATTGTGCGAATTTTGATATTTTCGCAACGACTGAATTAAAGTGTTGTCCATGAGAAATAAGTGCTAAATAATTGAAAGAAGGAATTTAATGAGAAAATAATCGGACTGTATAACAAGATTTATAAATTTAGAAAACAACATAAACTTCCATTTGCTTACGAGTATTATTGAAAAGAAACCTCTTGTAAATATCACAGGCAGTGGTATATAAGTTATTGATTTATATTGGATTCATATTTGAAGAAAGCACCTACATGGTATACGTATAATATAGAAAGACAAAAATGTAAAACAGAAGTAATGTGATTTATTAAGATAAAAAGAAGAAAGATTTCAAATTGTTTCTAGAAGTAAACCCAAGTTGATGCACTAAGACGAGGAATACTCAAAAAAGAAATGCAGATATTATTTTTTGAACGGTTTAGGGCTTTAGAACGAAACCTAAGTCGTTGTAGTTTGAAGAGCAGAAAAAATATATACTCAATCAAACAATTTACTAGAATCTAAATAAACAGAAATATGTATGTTAACACACAAGTTATGAATATAGAAAGTATGCTTAGTATTGATATTTCAGTGAAGGAACCAGCTATTAAAATCTAACTGATTGGGAATATAATTGTAAGTTTTTCAACAAAATCAAATATGTTAATTAAATATTTTTTATCAAGTATTACAAATGCACTTTTTTACGATAATTTATTTAAGAAATGTCAGTGGTCTTAAAACTACTTTCTTAAGTCAAACAAAAGAATGGAAAAGGGAAAGAAAAGAATGAGTAGGATAGCAACAGATTTTCTCAACAGAGTAAATATAAAGATGATAATATGAAACATGCTATGTGAAACTGTATATTATTAACACATTATGTTTACTATTATGTGTATATATAAGATATATAGAAAAGATAGAAAAGCATAGCTGGCTTGGTACAATATGTCTATAACTTAAAATTTAATCTATACGAATTAAAAAGAAAAACTATTAAAAGTGAAGAACACAAAATACTTTCTCAAATATAATTTTTTAAAACTAGATACTTTATTAAAAGTAAAAACTAGATTTTAAAATACATTGTTATAAAAGAAATAAATACTTTTATATTCTTCCTTGGTCCTTTTAAAAATTAAATGTTAAAAAAGTTGTCTTGAAAAGATTGATAAATAATTTAAAAAACATGTCGGATAAAATAAAAAAACTAGAAAAAAGTGATTTTATTGAATTAAAAAAAATTTACTTGAAGATTTATGATGAAACTTTTAGAAAATCTTATTTACTATGGTTTAAACTTATTTCCAAATTTTTTTGAAGAAAACTACATTTTTCACGTAGTTGGCACAAAATACCCTAGTTGGCACAAATTAGTTACTCCCGATACGTTTTTATAGCAAAAATGAGATAAAAAATTACATTTGGATTTAAATTTTCAATCTCAAATTTTACATATAGAATAAGTGAATTAAAAGCTGTAGTTTTCAGAATCATGTGGGATTCGTTATTAACAGCAAAAGCTTGACGATCCCAGAAAATCAGGACAGATATTTTACACTTCTCTCTACTCAAAATTAAAGTATTTGGTTTTCTTCCACAAAAAGTGAAAGCTTAAAAGCATATTTTAAAATCTTATAATTAAAAATCACTGGTTTTTTTCTACCTTAAGCTCAAATGTCTTTCATACCTACGATTTTTAAAGATTTGGTATTTTTTATTCTAAAAACTGATTTCAAATTTGATAAACTTTTTAAACATTTTGAAGCTGCAATTTAAAATTTATGCAAAAAACAACATAAAAATTGAATTATTGAAACAAACAAAGTAAAATTTCTTCTCTTCTCTTCTAGAGGCATCAATCACAATGTTCAAACCTCCTCTATCTTTATATTTCCCTTCTATTACTATTCGCACATTATTTTGTTCTTTTATTGAAAATCTCTTTTAAAAATAAATAACACATAACAAATAAAAATATCTTCTTTTTAAAGGCTAATGAGCACTCAAACTTACTTTCATGAAAAGGTAACATCCCCAAATATGTGCTGCATTATTTATAAAATTCGCTGAAAACAGTTGTGATCAATCACATTGGTGTGGGTCCTGCAAAACTTGGCCGGGTTGTCCACCAGCGCAGAGCACTACTCTACACTCAGCTAGTAGTTGAAGGTCAGGAGTTCGATCCCCAAAGCATCCAACTAATAAAATTTGTGTTCAAATATTATCAAGCATATTGTTAAGACAGTGCCCGCGCTAAAGCTAAATTTCAAGGGGGGCTGAAATGGGGCAAAGAAACACATTTGCAAATAATGATGCAGCAACCTTTGACATTGATCGAGGAGTGCAGATATCGTTGTCTCTCTTTTTCTCTCTCTCCCATAATCTACGTACTAGTATATGTGATATAAAAAGACAGTTTTTACGATCATTTTGCTCTGGGTTGTCTTTCATTATATATAATATATATAATATGTATATGTATTAGGCATGCATCCGATATCTCTCAAAAAATCTTGTTAGAGAAAAATAGAAAGAGAATACTTCTAGAGCCACATTTGACAATGATTGAAGAATGAGTAGATTTTTGTCTTTTTTTCTTTTTCTCTCATAAGCTATGCAGAGGCATATGTAATTAGTTTTCATAATTACTTTATATCCTATATTACTTTGCTGAAAAGCATGAAGTACTTCTGTATAAAAACCTATAGAAATCTCATATTATACATACACATACACCAGCATTTATATAAGATTATTGTGTACAATTTTTGCTTATTTATTTTTCCTTTAAAAAGTGCATGGGGCAAAATTAAAAATTTTAGGGGGGGGGGGGGCAAAGATTAATACAGGAGGGGAGGGCACGTGCCCCAAAATTTTATAGGTAGCGCGGGCACTTTGTTAAGATATAGCGTTGAGTGTGTTTTTAAATCCATACAACTACTAACCAACTTGCCACATTTAAAATTTATTTTTATGATAGAACATATTTTTATTTGAAAAAACTACTAATCGGATAACATAAAATTTTTTGATATTTTTTTATTTTATATTTTTGATCGTTCCTTGTCTATATTCCATATTATTTAAATCGTGGTAAGAAAATTTTAAACTGTGCTTTATAATTTTTTCTCAAAATTTTTTTTTATTTATGTTCAAGTTGCTCATCGTTAGATATTTTCATTTATTTCATTTGTATTTTAATCATAAGTTTTGCAGAGCCATTTGTATTGTATATGGCCTGTCTGATTCTTGTTTGCCACCTTTCGAATTTCAGCATTCAATCTTCATTTTTCATATTTCAATACAAGCGGCCTAAATTTTATCTATTTTATAAAAAATTTAACTTCATCTTTATTGAATATATATATATATATATCTCTATATTTCTTTTTCACTATATATTTTATCTAATCTAAATTTTATTTTTAAATTTCAATGCACTTACCTTTAGCCTCAATGGTTATTAAGGTGTACCTTCAGCCTAAAAGTTTAAGCTAATGATTCAATTCCTGAGGGTCCCAACTCTTGAGCATGTGATCAACTACCATTAGGAGTATATTTTTAAAATAATTAGAGATCTTTATAAATTTTATAAAATAATCTTTATTCAAGACTTATTTATATTCCATTCATAATTGATAGTATGATACTTCTCTAATATATCTTTTGAAAAATTATCTCTTTAATATTACTTTCAATTCACCAAGTAAAGATTTTTGGTTTGTATACTACTGTCACTGTAGGCTCACATGCTGAAAATTATTGGGTGTATAGGTATAGCTAATTTATATTTTTACTATTTGCTAAACCTACTATTAATATGTTCAATTTAATTACTTTTTTAAGGATCAAAGTTCTTTGATCTTTTTTTAAGAATAAAATTAATTGTTTCAAAACGAGATTATTTTTTATTCAGAAACTTATTGAATGTATTCTATATAAATTTCTTATCTTCAAATTCTGTAATTTCTTTTTTTGAGATTAGATCAAATTATATTTTAATAAATTATTTGATTTTAGTCGTTTTTGTTATCCTTTTTTATTTCCATTGTATTAATTTAACCCTTATACATCTGAGTAAATTCATATCTCTTCTATTGATATTACATTTTTAACAGTCTATATAAATAGACCAAAGCACAATAAGAACACTATTGTTGATAGATATGATTATTTGTCATATTGAGAAATGAATATATTATTTATCGATTTAGTAGAAAATATTAAAATAGAAGTTTATTGTCAAACACTGTAAACGAAACTATTTGTCACAAGGAATGGAAGATAAATGAATATTAGAATACTTAAAGTTAGCTTTATAATTAAAATAGCTCCATTTTAACATATTTCGTTTATAACGCTGTATGCTCTCGTCTCTAATTTTTCCATTTCTTGTGCACTGAAAGTGAGAATGCCGTTACTTTTGCCAAATTATTACATGAATATAGAAATTTTATAAGCTCTTACACACATGATACACACATTAGTGATACTATTGTTTTGAGCGATTGAGATTAGAATCCCGATGCCGTAACCCATTCTTTTTGTCTTATAACTATATTTTTCACAAAAATAGAAAAAAGAATAATATTAGAAGTTTTAGAATAATTTATATTTTTTCCTTTCATTTATATTAGCAAAATCTAGCATTATTAATTTACCGAATTTCTGAATAACCACAAGGCTATTTATTAGTTTTGCGCCTAAAAGAAAATTCCTTATTTATTGAAACAATTAGATCACAAAACATTTACCCATAGTGTACTCTATGAATATATCAGGCTTTTTGTCTTCTCTTGCAGATTCTTCAATAACAAGATAAAGATATCGAAACATTTAAGAAAACTTGCTTAGAAGCAAAAGGTAAAAATAATTTTGAGTTCCATTGATGATGATAGATAAAAAAAATGCTATGAAAATTAGCCATGGGACGATACTAAAGTTTTGTACGAATACGATGCCGATTTGGATGTGAAACCGTGTATTTTTACAAATCAACTAAGTATTCAATTAAGTTGAGAAAACATAAAAAACATCAAAATTTTTTATAATAATAAAAAATCCTGCCTCAAAAACGGTTGAAACTCTTTCCCAAACAAGAGAAGTCAGAAAAGGAAAGTATAGGAAGTTGTCCCTTCCTATCACACTTTCCTCAAATTTTAATAATCTGTTGAGAAACTTCATCGTTTCTTTTTACAACGTCATACTTTATAACAGAAGATGGATGCATCACACACCTCTTTGAAGTGTAAGATAAGCAATCACTTCTTGATTTTCAATCATGTATTATAAGTTATCTATACATTCATACATGTTACTATTATGTAGATTGTAGATTATTATTATACAAATCAAGCAGAAAGGTTATTTTAAATAGCATTTAGATTTTAAACAGGATAGGTCCTAAAATGCGTCGAAAACCTAAATGCTCGTTTTACAGTTTTTGACTATAGACATTATATCCGAAAAGAGTATTCAACAATAGACCCTGCTATGCATAAAATGTTAACTTTGTTTATTTAATCAAAAAAATGTTAAAAAAAATTGAAGAATCGGGACAAGGTATCGGGAGATACCATTACATTTTTCGGATGCATTTCCGATTCCGATACATGAAAAAATCCCGATTTTCACGATTCCGATTACGATTAATCGTCCCACCACTATACAGAAAATGATAGGAAAACAAAATCGCTGCTTGATCCTATATACGTGTAAATGTTGGTGTGTTGTCTGTTATTTTCAAAAATGACACAAAGAGAACTTGTTACATAATGCCAAAATGAAAAGCGCAGTTTTGACCACAAGCATTGTTGAAATTTGTGGGGTAATTTTTTTTTAATAAATAAGATTACAGTCGCTCGAACAACTGTAATTTATTGAACGGTTTTGCAGTGGTTAAGCTTGAGATGAGTTCTCGAGCGATAAATATTTCAGAATCTACTCTTCAATATTATCTAGAACTAGTTAACTAATTTATTGAACGGATTCGCTGTGGTTAAGCATGAGGTTAGATCTCTGGCGATAAAATTTTCAGAATCTACTCTATGGGATTGAGTACACCATACCAAGCTCCAGTTTGTTAAGTGACGGCACGTACAGGTGCTGCTCCACAAATAAACAAAATTATTTACAACTAGTTATAAGGGTGCTCAAGCACAAAAACTCAAACCTTTACAAGTTACTCTATTTATTATTGACTATTCTCTGACTCTATTCTTTCTGATTCTGTCAGCAAAGGTTGGTTTCAAAGTTTCTAGAATCATTATTGTATCTTACTCACAAAACTTCGTTGCTAGTCAAAATCTACAGGCATCACTGCGGCTACCGATTTTGCGCCAAGACTTCAAATCTACATTGCCGAGCATGACTTGTGTCCAGACCAGATGTATAAGGCCGTTGAAACTGCCTTTTGTTATATACACCAGAGTCCATCTAACCGACCAGCTCTCTAAAACTGACAACTCTCTATATCAATCATTTTCTTATAGTCCCCAATTTTTTCTTATATTTTAACATGGTTTTTACTTCCTCCAAAGCGGCTTTTCTCAACCTTTTTTTCTGTGGACCCCCCAAAAAAATTTGTAAACTGTTATGGACCCCCAACTACAAAAATTTAAGATTCAGTTTCTTAATCTTTCAAATTAAGATATCTTGATAGTAGGTAAAAGTATAGTTTTAACAGAAACGAAGCAGTAGTTACCTTGATGAGAAATAATTTTCCTGAATTTAAAAAATTCTGGCGTTTTTATTTATAAAATTTATATTACTAATAGTCAAACATCCTTACTTTGGCGCGTACCAAGGGAAACCCTGAGCTTGTTTTTTGTGAACAAGAATTGATCTTCCTGATTGTAGACGACTGAGGCGTAACAAATTTAAGCTATTTAAATAAGAGTGTAGTCTCTTAATTGTATTTTAAAAAAGTGTTAAATCCATTACATCCCAGTCACGAAGAATGCTTACTTTTCAACAAAGTCATTACCTATTTAGGAATAACACTAAAAGGCTGTGAAGTTAATTTACACAACTGCAGCCAAATAATAATGCATCTACCCCCTGAATTTTTCTGTGTAGCTTTAGGGGTTCATATGGACCCCTTTGGATAACACTGCTCTAAAGCGACCAACTCTTTATTCACGCTTGAGACCACTTTATCTGCTCCCAATCCTTATTTATACTCACGATAATGCGATCACTTGTTGCTTTCTCAATAATCTGCATCGTTTTGTAAAATGCAAACATGTCTAACATCATCAGTGTGAAGTATTTAATATAATAATGAATACAATATGACAATACACATATGCTGGTCAGACTGAAATTAATCGCCATTTAAGCTAATACAATTAAAGAGAAGCCAGAAGAGTTAAGTTAAAGGGTTTGAATAAACAAATTACTAATTTTTACCTGCTCTAAACATAACCTAAAATAAAGATGATATATATTTCACTTCTGGAATAAAAGGCTTGGTTGTTTTAATTACATTTAGTAAATATAATAGGGCATTTTTTCTAATCGATTACATTAATTGATTTAACTCTTTCAGTTACAGTAATCAATAGTATCACCCTTTTAACCATTAAATTATAGAAAATACTTTCTAATATAGTTATGTGCTATAAAAGTATTTTCTCCGCTGAAAAATATTTGGTCTTTTTCAAATTACTGGCCTCATTACTCTCTCTGATCAAATATAGCTCGAATTTGCATTATTATATCAATATGAAAAAAATTAGATTTTAAATATTCATTCTAAGACTTAACCTTAAAACAAGAAAAGTAATATGAAAAGTCTCACAAGCCAAAAAAGTCTTTTAAATAATATAAAAAATATCAATGAGAGAATTCAAAATTATTGGAGGGAGAGGGGGTTTGCCCTATTCCTTCTTTCCCTGGATGTGCGCCTCTGAGTTAAAAGTTGTATATTTCTACCCTAAATTACTAACTTGTTAAAATGTAATATGTTTAAATCTGTTATATTTAACTATTTCTAGTTTCTCCCTAGATGCTCATAACTACGACACTTTTTAATATTTTTCAAGTATTCTAACCACATTTATTCTTATTTGTCGCTTCATCATCACTTCCGCTTTTTCTTATTATCAATTTGTACGCATTCTAAGAATAGCAAACATTTTTGTTTTTATTAGTTTTTAAAGGTTCCCCTTTTCTGTCTTTTAGCTAACGTGCTAAGGCCCTGATTGCGGTTTCTAATGGGGGGGGGGGGGGGGTATCATAACTTAAAAACTAAAAGCTTTTTTTATTATAGGTAAAAGAGTTTTATTGTTCAACTTACTTTTTTTTAGCTGAGGAAAAATTATTCTTTACTAGAGGGCAGGTTTGCAGAGTCGGAGATTTTAAAGGAATAGAAATCGGAATCTAATAAAATTTGGGAGTCAGGAGAGATAAATTATTTTTTTCCGATATTTTAACTAATGAAAAAAAGTTTAATTTTTGTAAACATATGGAGTGGCACCTTCTTTAGTCCAAGCCGAAAGTAAGAGTTTTTTAAGTTATTGGAGATGGAGTTGGATTTTTGTAAGTACTTTGGATATTTTGCGCCCTACTCCGCGAACTTGCTTGAGGGCAAATTTGTCGAGTAGGAGCGGGGCATGTCCTCCCCTTCACGGTTGTTTATTCTGGAAAAAAGCGCGCAACGTACGTAAAATTAAGATCGCAGCAAAAAATTCCTTTCTGCTTCTACTTATTTTCGCATAAATTATCGTGAAAACTAAATGTACAAACATTCTAATTGTCAAACATTTTTTAAATTTACCAGAGGCACTTTGAAAGATGGAATTTTATTTTGAGTCAAGTTTAGTAATATATTTAAGTCAAAGAGATGAAACATACATTATGGACAATGTATTTCCTTTCGTTCATATATCACAGTAGCTTCTTCGCCTTGTATATTAATGAATTGAGTTATTGTAAGTGATACATTTGTATTTATATGAAAAATGAATTCAGTGCCAGTTTTTTTGTTTTGTGTACTTTTTTATTCAGGAATCGAATAAATCTTTAGATACCTGTGTAATTTTTTAAAAAAATTAGTTCCGATCTTGGATACAAAAGGATACATTTTATCTCTCGAAAAACGAATTAAAAAAGAATGAAAAAAAGTTTAGAGATTCGTCAGTAAGATTCAGGATAAATAAATGAAATAAAAAACTATTTGAAAGGACAGGCAATGAATTTTCTAAAACCAAATATTTAAAATAACCAGGTATGCTTGAAAACGATTTTTCGGATTAATGATAAATAATTTACATCTTAACATTAAAAAGATTTTATTTGATTTCTAGGTATATTTTTAGGCTTTCTTCGAATTTAAACTTTGATATTCAGATGCCAGTTTTTGTTTAAACAAAAACTATTTTTTTATTTAAACTTTATCAAATATGACTAGACTCCAGGGGTTGGGAGTTATTTTGGATTCGACTCCAAAGTCAGCATTCTTTAGGTGACTCCTTCATCTAAATTAGGGGTCGGCAAATTGGGCGATATCGATCCTTGGGGGTCCATAACAGGTCTTTAGGGGTCAATAAGATAGAAAAACTTACCAAATTGTGCTATGCTTTTTTTACTTTATAGTAGTAATAAATCTCCCTTTTCTTTTAAAACATAGTTTAGCACATTGTATAGTGTAGGATATATGAAATATTTTTAGTTTCTATTTCTTTCTTTCTTGTTGACATTGATTAATGCTTTTATGAAACATTTCCATGTGGGGTGGGGGTCGATGTGAAGACAAATGTTCTATGAAGGGGTCGACGGGTAAAAAAAGTTTGCAGATCCCTGGTCTAAATATATAATTAGTTAATGCATCTATATAGGACTTTAGGAAATTTGGTAAGAATCTTTTTTTGAAGATTGTTTTTAAAGCTTGGTATAAACAAAAACGAACTCAAATTCTAAAAATTAGAAACTGTTAAATTGAAATATTTATTGGTTAAGACATTATTACTGAAAGCGTAGTGTATTTCCTCTTAAAAAGGATAGCATTGATTAACGACTATGGATTATGGGATTAACTACAGCAAATTCTATTATAGATGTCATTATTGCAATCATCGAACAATGATGTCGTGTAAATTGCTTTTAAAACAGTTTACGACCAAGTATCAACAAACTTTCCCTAACCTGAATAGATGTCTGAGATTATGTAGGCAGTGCCAGATAAAAATATTTTAAGTCATGTAAAAAATAATCTTTATAAAAATGCCTACACATTTTCATTATAAGAGCATTATGTTGGTAACTCCAACTTCGACACCGCCAAAATTAGACGACTCTTTGACTTCTCAACTCAGACTCCTCACCGGTGACGTAACAAAAGTCTCTAGTCCTATTGCTAAGATGAAAGCAGTGCTTCATCTAAGAAACAATGACGGGGTTCTCAAATTTTCATGCTTTCGGCGATACGCCTGGCCTTTTATATAGCATTTTGAAGCAAAGCCTCAAAATTTCATAAACGCACATGAATAATAATCAGCATTTTCAAATTTTATCTGTATATTTCTAATACATTAAAAAACAATTTGATGTTGTTTGTATGTAGCTTTAATTAAAATTGAAATACATATTAACATCAGTTACATTTTTTTTATACCAAATTTGTTTCTGTTCCACATCTGTTGTTAACAGCAGTTGCCCTAACCAAATGGCCGATTTGTGGTGGGGAGGGAGGGGGGCGGGGAGACTGGGATGAACCTCATAAAAGCTTAACGTGAATACTGAATGAAAGGGTTATTTTATAGTGAAGACGAATTTACTAAGGTTAATTAAATTCATTTTTTTTTAAATTGCGCGGCGGATTGAATATAAAATATGAAGAGACGCATTGAACAGACTTCATCTAAGCGTATCCTATGATTACATAATTCATTTTTTTCACTCTCTTTTCAAACAAGATTTTTATTTATCCTTAGTTGAGAATAAAAGTAAAGGTGCAGTGGGGTGTTTTAATCAAAACGACACAATTGGGCCGTTTGTATCGAACTATGAGGAAAGTAGGCCAGATGGGGTATCACCCAAGATCTTGAGTTATCAAATCCAGCATCTAGCCAACCCTACTCACGTCCCCAAAGATTATAAAGTATAACCTTTTATTTTTATATTGCTCAGTTTTGTTGTATGAGGATATATGACGCCAGCGGATATAGGAAATTTTAATTCTACCAAAACAATTTGTATAACATTATTTAAACGGTCGTTTTTCGATAATAATTCATTTAAAATATTTTTCTTCTAGTATGCTTAACCATTTATTATTCTAACACAGCCAGTACAATTTAAAAATAATTTTGTTTAAAAAAATGTTTTATATCAGATTTGTCCTAGCTTTTTTTGACGCCAGCCGTACTTAGAAAATAATTTGGGCTTCGCATCGTATTATGTTCTTTACTGATTTACTATTGTTTATTATAGAACCAATCAGTTACGGTAAAAAATAAAAATAAATAAATTATAGATGTAAAATGAGGCTAAGATGTCCGGCTCTCAAAAACTCGTTTTTTGAATACTCTGTCTGAAATTTTCATAAAACTTCAGAGTCTGAAATTAAAGAAAAATGATCACGTCCTCTAAAAAGCTCCAAAAAGGCAAATAAAATGTATAATTTCGATTAATCGAGACATATTTAGATTAAATATACAAAAATAGCAAAGGATGCGCTCGTATAAAAAATAGTAAAGCAGCCGATCTTAGAAAATTTGTTTTCAGAAAACTGAGTTTCTGAGTTGAATCGTGGAGACTATTATGTTTGAATGGCTATAAAACTATTATATTTAAATTGATTATTATTAATAGTTATAATACTATTATATTGATTTATAATTACTATTATAACTAGCTAAGTAAACTAACTTATAAACTAATAACTCGCTTGAGACGAATTTTCTAAGAATGAATTTTCCATTGCGAGTTTTCTGAGGCCCCGTTTTTAAAATGTGTTAAGATGTGTTGGAAAACTAATGAAAGTGGAGTTCATGTGTGGCAGTAGACTATAATTGTGCATTGCCTTATATTACTTATATTCACAAGATTCAAAAATGCACAATCTTTCAAAAGAGGAAGCGTGTCGCATTTGACAGTACTGAGGACCGCATGTGGCCCGAGCGCTGTGATTTGACAACATGGAAGAGTTTTGGCAACACTGTTTTAAATGAGTGCTTTTTAAGGAATTTAAAAAGATTTTTCAAGATTCTTGTATTATTTTATATAATACAGGTATGTGTGTGCTAAGGTATTGTATAGTTGTCATCAAGTTATGTACGTATTTTTATTTTCATCTCAAGAATCAATGCAAGGTATAAAAAAATACTACTGATTCTACATACTTATAAATATCTGAAACATTTCCATTCCATAAAACCTTGAACATCTGAGTGTCTGTGTGCTTCACCATCGTCATGAGAACATGATTGTAAAAATAAAATTGATAAAATGATAGTTACTATATTTTTAAAGAACTTAATGATGTTTTTAATTATCCTCAGGAGTATAGCCTGCGATAAATTGTTCAAAACTTGAAATATCTTTCTCCACCTGAATATGTAGATTGTATGATTTTTCATTGGCTCAACTGCGAAATATCCTACAAGACCGTGTTTTCATAACTTTTACTACTCAACGCCCCCTTACAAGACTTTTTTAAATGAAACACCTTTCTTAGACCACATTACTTCAAGGAAACGGCCCTCTTGTAAAATATATAATCCCTGTTTCAATCAAGAAAATTTTTTAACACTTGTTATTCGTAAGTTTTCACAGCGTCCCCCAAGAATGTCAAAACGCCCATTTTGGGAACGACTGCTTTAACAGAAACGTTGGAGCTGAGTTTTTGAATACTTATCAAAAGATACGTTCATTCACTGAGCTTATTAAATAAATTTGGAATACATCGTGAGTATTATTTTGCATTGATTTGTATTATATATTATATATAGATAGAGTCCTTAGAAAAGAAAATTGTTAATCACACGCAATAAGGAAAGCGATATTTTCACTTAAATACATATTTTATATATTATTATGTAAAATTTTAACTTATATTATTTATCGATGATGCTCAATCAAAATCAATAAATTATTATTATTCTTCTTTCTGCTATTTTCGTTGTTGTTATCACTATTGTTGGCATTGATAATATCGATTTTTTAAATGCAAAATTCTAAATTTGTTTTTACCATTCTTTTATAGGAAGTGTGTTACTTTTTTGTGAATGAGGAGCTAGCACTTTTCTTGTTCTGTATTGAAAAGAAAGTAGATTTTTTCTCACAATTTTTTTTATTTGTGTCACTTGTGTTTTCAGGGTTACTTTCTATTTATTAACTTAGCTTTCCGATTCCCTTAATTTTATAGGCGTGGATCTTTATAAAATTGGAGCACTCGTTTGTCTCATCGGTACAGTTAAAATCAGTTGCTATGATCCTGCTACATTTTGTAGCATAGTGAAATATATGTATTTTGGTTATGCTTATTCTCAATGTATAAATGTTTATGCTAATAAGCATTTATCTATAATCTATATAGAACTGTGTGCATCTTTTCACTTGATAAAATTTTAAAAAATGTATATAATATATATACAGTAAAAATACTGTGAAAAGAAAAAGATGCCGTATTCTTTACACAGAACTATTTTTAGAGTTTGATTTGATGATCAAAACAAATTGCTACCTATCATACACAAACTTCGGCACGACTTTTAGCAATATTTACAAGTTTTAGAATAATTATTATTTTTCTTTGATCCTACATCAAGCTTGCTTTCCTCATAGTTCGATACAAGCGGCGCAATTGTGCCTTTTCGATGAAAACACCCCACGGTATCATTTATATCAGCAAAACCTAGCATTATTATTTTTTAGAATTTCAGAATAACTACTGAGCTATCTATTAGTTTTGCATCTAAAAGAAAATGTCTTATTTATTATCGAAACATTTTTGTTATTTAGGAATATAAGAAAACTTACTTAAAAGCAAAAGTTAAAAATAATTATGAGTTTCATTGATGATGATAGATAGTAAAAAATGCTATGAAAATTAGTCATGGGACGATACCAAAGTTTTGTACTATTCAGATTACTTTTTAATTGAAACCTATTTTTTTAATTGAATACTTAGTTTATTTTTCACAAATCGATTATGTATTCAATTAGCAGTTATCTTTGATTAAGATGAAAAACATCAAAATTTCTCTATATTCTTATACCTAACACAAATGATAATAATTACATTATAAAACTTTTACACAAGTGGCAAAAACATCATAAAAATAATAATAAATCCGAAAATGACATAAAATTCCACTTTAACCAATGTGAACCCATCAAACTTTTAACAGTGTTACATATCCTACCTTCTATCCATGACACCGCTAGAGGAAAAATTATATTAAAAAAATGCACCTCCTTATTAACCCTTTAACAGCTCATGCCCCATTAATAGAACGTAGACAAAACCAAATTTTTGATGAAATTCAAAAGAGATTGACCAAAGTAATCTGCTTTAAGTGGACTGTTAGGTTAATTGCATCACGAAAACACAAATAAACCACACAATCAACCAATCTCTTTACCGCAACTTCTATTTTGTCTTAAACAATTGATACCAAACTGAGGACAACCTTTGCCTGATTACATGCTTTAACAATAAACTGAATCTACAAGATGCTAAGAACAAAAGAGCCCTCAAGTCCTTGGATTATCATTTCCAATTAAAACACTTTTTCCGAACCCACAGAAGTCAGAAATAAAAACTCCTGATCATAAATTTTTTTACCTTCAACGAATTTAATATACAAAGAAGGACATTACATCAAAACTTTTCCCTTTTCTCAATTCAACTCGTCTTCACTCTTACATCTCCATACAATTTTTAGATGTGGAGTTATTAACTTTTTTCTAACCTTGTTCTATTTAAAACCGCTAACTTAGATAAATCTACAAATTCTTTATACTAGATCAAGCCCTACTCAATAAAATTAATCAAATTTATGCATAATTTTTTCAAAAATTTAGAGAACGAATTTTTGAGTAATAACTCTGATTCTCAATTCTAATCACAATACGCATCTAGATCAGTGTTTTTCAAACTGTGCGCCCTGAAGCTTCAGTAGTTCGATGAAAAAGAAATGCGTCGTGAAAAAAAGAAAGAACACATAAAATGCGCAAGTGTAAACAAAGTGCAGAAAAGAAATAGGAATTACAATCTGCAGATCATAAAAAGTTTACATATAAATTGTGGATGCTGAATAAATAAAGCTAGTGAACAAAATTTCTTCTCGATTTATTACACGTAAATATAATGGGGCGCGAGGCATCTGTGGGTCACAGCAAAAAAAGTTTGAAAAAAACTGACCTAGATTGATTTATTATTGTTGCTTATTTTGTAAAAAACTTTCTAGTTATAAACTTGTTCATTTATTTAGTTTAAGCAAATTATTTATTGGCATTAATTAATTAGTTAAATTAGCTAAAAGCATTTTTATACATAAAATAGTTTATATCACTTACTCTCAATTTTGAAATAAAGAAGCTGTTTTACTTTAATCGCAGAATTAGAACCTAAAATGATTTCCAGGTGACAATTCTAATATCTGTCGTGATTATATCTAATTATTGACTTCTAACGAAAAGTTTTTCATGCCCTGTAAGTCAATTAGAAACTGTAGTTTTTTAACTAATATTTTAAAAATATATTAATCAATTTTCAGATATAACGATCTAAATTGTCTGTGGCTATCAAGAATTTTATGCATTCTTCTGACGAGCATTCGACTTTTAGTTCTGGTGATAGTTTTTGGGACATAGGGCAATACAAACCAAGTGTCAAACGGATAGAAGATGGATTAAAGTTATCCTCAGATTTAATTTCCATGCTACAAGAAAGATGTTGCATCGAAGAAGGTTATGCCAAAAGTCTACGATCCTGGTCTAAAAAGTGGAATGAAAAGATTGAAAAAGGTAACTAATGTTTTTTCAACATTCATTTCCATCGCCTCTTTTTTTATACAAATTTGATTTTGGCGCCTGTGTATATTTATTATCAAATATTTCCTTTTAATAACATTTATTGGTTAATTTTATACTCTGTGTATCTCGTTTATAAGATATTGTCTTGAAAGATCAACTTCATACTCATCAATCTAATTTTCAAATTAATTTGTATGCAATACTTTCCCAATTTTTCATTTTTAAAATTTTTTATCTTATTCTTCTTTAATATTATTTTCTGTTATTATTTCAATATATTATATCGTTCGTTCCGACTACTAGTACTTACAATAATCCCACTCCGATTGCAAATATTTAAAAAAATAATAAGTTCGACACCAACGCTTCGCTTCCGACTACGAGTGAGAAAGGGACACTCCATATGCTTACAAAAATAGACGATTTCTTTCTTTAAAATACTTAAAAAAAACTCCTAAATTTTATTAGATACCGACTCCGATTCCCTTAAAATCGACGAATCCCCAAACCTGATTATAAGTACTTTTGTTTTGAACAAGTAAATAATAATAGAATACTTTGTTAACATTCTTCCTAGTGAGACGCGTTTCCTTGTTTGAAAATTGCAGGTTTACGCCATGTAGAGGCAAATTGCCGAATCAGTCCGGTACATAGGAATAGTGCTCCTGCAGACATTTATTTGGCCACGTCCCACCCATTCTCTCTCCTTTTCGTGTTCTTTTTAGAAATATTAAAAATTTAATTTTTCAGTCGTATTCACTAAATAATATTCAAAAGATTATTTAATGACTCTTCAATACAAGTATCAAAATTTGGAAAAAAGTAGTAGATTTGCAATATCAAATTCATAAATTCTTATACTTATTTAAAGAGTTAAATCAGGAATGGGCAACAACAGGGGCGGATCCAGAACCTCTTTAACGGGGCCAGTTTTGTTTCTATAACTTTTAAAAATATTTTGTTGTAATAAAGTTTTAATTCTCTTTTCATATGAGTTTCATTTTGCATAATAATTATTGTATATTAAATATCTATTTAATATAGATATAGAAATATCAAATATTTTTATAAGTAAATGTAACTTAAGAAATAAATGAATTCTAAAACCATCATATCAAACATGGATGATAATTTTCGTAATTTATTTTTTTTCCTATATAATTTCAAAACCGTTTTGAAACGTAATGTGCTATATATAGAAAGAAAGACAGGGGCGTAAGTAGGGTTGGTTAGATGCTCGATTCGATAACTCAAGGTCTTGGGTTCGATCCCGCATCAAGCCTGCTTTTCTCATAGTTCGATACATGAGGCGCAATTGTGCCTTCAATACCCTATGGTACCCTTACCTTTATATGCCACCGCTGCATATACTTGAATGATTTCATCTAATATATGTAGTAAAAAATATAGCCTGACAGCTTCTTTCATCTAGCACGTTTGAAATAGAACAAACAATATTCTTACTGTTTTTTTATATCCTAGAAAAGTAATAGTAAAACATTTAGAAGAAGTTCTCTGTAGGTGAAAGATGAAGAATAAGATAAGGAATAAATAGTTATACTATTGTGTCCTCTAAACTTTCTTTGTGTCTATCTATAACCATAAATTTAACTTTATGTTATACCTATAATTAGTCTTACTTGACAAGTGCATCTACTTTCAAACTTGTAGAAAATCAACAGCTTCTTAAACCCCCTGCTTGACGATGATTCACCTTAGGTTAAAACACTTATAATATATTTATCCATTATGTTAAGTTTTTCTCGAAAATAAATTAGAAACACAAAAATATGCCTTCAAATAGTCGTTTAAAATTAGATTCTCTACTTTTGAGAAATTATATTACAAACCTTTAAAAAATAAATTATACGATACATCAATTTGAAAATAATAATGGTATGCATCCAGATTATTATTGGTTCAGGCTGCAGAAATCTCTATATAGCATTTTTATAATGCTTTATTTCTCTCATCAGTTTTCTGTGTAAGAGAGTGAGATATGATTATGCAAATTGACAAAATGGTTGCGATTTTGTGTAAATATTTTCTAAAACTTATTAGAATTATCATTGTTTTGGAAAAAGTAGGAGGTATACAGTAGGGTAGGTCTATTATGCAATTGATAGTTTGGACAATCAAAAGATAAATCAATAAAATCATTCATAAACGTTTTAGCGTGAATTATTCGATAACTTTTTGAGGAAGTTCACTTTTAGTTTAATTTGAGTTCTATTTTTAATACCCGATACCTCTTATTCGTAAATTTTCACAGCGGCCATAAGAATTTCAAAACCTCGAACTTTGGGAATCCCCGATATAGAGTTACATAAATATCTCCAGAGTAATAACTAAAAATGCAAAGAATATTAGAAATGCGCTAAATTTTACAATAAGTTATTTTTACTCAAGTTATTGGACATTTTTTAGTGCTGATGCAATTTTTTCCTTATTTTTGTCTATTTTTTTAAACCCATTCCTTAATTATTTCAAAAGATAGATGCCCTAATTTTAATTTGAATAAATTATGCCCTCAAGCTAAAATATAGTTAATTAATATAAATATAAACGTCTCAGGCTAGTAATCTTGTGTAACATTTATATAGGTGCTCTTATATAAATATAACAACTCATAAAGTATCTTGTTAAAGCTTCTCTCAACCTTAAATTTTAAAAGCGTCTATATTTCCGCTTCTTTTTTTTCATTTTTTAAATAAAATAGGTGAATACTTTTTATAAAAAATAGGTAAATTTATATGTTAAAACATTCCTTCTTTTGGGCATTATAATCTATACAAATATCGAGAATAAGCGAGTAAATCATATGTACTGTTTTATAATGAATTATCAGCTTTTTGAAATATTTAACCCTTTCTTTGGAAGATAGTAAAAATATCTGGATTTTTTTTGTAATAATTCTTTTAACCTATCTAAGAGTGAAAGAAAAAAAGATAGAATTTGCTTTAATATCTCTAAAATAATTTGATGGGTCATAAGTGACCCATTGTAACTTACCGTGTTTAGTATGGGTCATCAGTGACCCATTATGTGATAGAGGACATGCATATATTACGTAACGCAAAACGAATGAAATTAGTCAGATTTTTGTCAAGTAGAAAGCATTCTCTCCATTTTCTGCTGGACTTAAATTGAAAAAGACTCATTCCTCATATTATCCTATTATATTCTTCCCTTATATTTAATAATAGCCTGATATCCTTACGTTACTTTTAAAAATGCTAGATTTTTTCATCTATTTATCTTTAATTTTGTTTCCCCACCCCTATGTTTGCATCTTTGACTAAAACTAAATGCTCTAAAATGCAACACTAAAAAACTAGCGTTGATATAAAAACGAATGAAATTTTTTATTATAAAAGTTTCCATAGAATTTTGAGTGCTGTTAAATGTATAATATATTGTGTCAGGATATGAAATATTTATTCAATGTATCATTCAATTTCTTAGTTAGACAATATCCATTTATAGATTGTGCTGTTTGATGAAAATGCGCTTTATTTTGTTAAATTAATTAAATTAAGCCGTTTTAAGCTAAAATTATTTATATTGTCAAGAAAAATATAAATTTTTAGTCAAGTCTCCCGATAGACCAAATTACAAATATCTGCAGTTTCTCTTAGGAGTATTAATCTCAATATCATTATGATTAGGTCCCGAGTATGGTTCGATGCAAGATGCATGGAGAGCTCCTTTGGTTGAGGCTGAACGAATTTCAACCATCCATTTAAATATTCGCGATCGTATTTTGAACCAAGCAATTCCACCTATAAAAGACTGGCAAAAAGAAAATTTCCATAAGTCTGTCATGGGTGTCACTAAAGAAAGCAAAGAAATGGATGAATTGTTCAGAAAAGTTTTTTTTTATTCAATTATTATTTTTTTCCTTACTATGTTTTTTTTTGCTTTATCTTTTGCTTTTCTACAAATATCTTAACTGTGTTAGACAGGATTAACCTTCGAAACTGTACCATATGCCCAATTTTATACCGTGAATTATTTACGACAGTTCAATCAAAGCCCGATTAAATCAAATCATGTTCACGGACAAAATTTGATCAGTACCTAATACCAGAGGTGCGTGTCTATAAAATTTTTGAGGTAAAGTTTAAACAAGTGTAACAGATTCATTGTCGTTTTTATCTGAAGATAATTGCAGCTCTCAAATAGTAGAATATCAATCTGCACTACAATTCATATAATGAGTGATCATTTTAAGGGCAAAATAAGGCATGATAAACTTTGTTAACTTAAATCATCGCTATCACAGGGAACCTGTTTTCAACAAAGTGTGCAAATCCTCAGATGTTGCAAGGACATCTCAACGATTTTTTCATTAGCTTAAAATTTTATCACTTAAAATGTTAAATTGTGTTTCGTTCAATTTTCATCCGTGGCATGGGCAAAGATCTGTAAGTAATTGAAGAGTTTTTTGATTTAGTCATCAACAACTTGAACTTAGCTGTTTAAAACAAGTGTACCTGTTTATTGCCTGATTGGGACGAGCTCTTTTGAAAAGCAATGAAGCTACGGAATGTCATGGATCTCGTGATCAGCTCGTAATACCATCCATCACGGAGTTTGAATCATCATCAATTCAAGACCGTCCTGGAGCAAATGAATAGCGAATATGGAGAGCAGCTTTATCGCCCTGATTTAAGCTGGCTAAGTCGACTAATGTTTGGAAGAGATTCTTTGCGCTTGTAGATAAAATACGTGTGTTTTGGGTTATAAATCAAACAGATGTTTCAGAACTGGTTGACATCACCAAGCGCATGAATACACTCAATTTGAGATTCGAATGTGAGTTAAACATGATTATGTAAATGAGGGAGAAAATCACTGCTTTACAAGGGAGACTGCGCCTGTGGGAAAAACAATAACTAACTAAATAACTATTTCGCATCTCTGAAAATATTGAATTTAGGGGACTGTGAAGCATTATCGTGTGTAGAATTTATTAACATAGAGAAAATTACGCAGACGAATTCAGTATTGAAGAAAATCAAGCAATAGCTTCATATCTTTTTCAAGAATTAATCTTTAGCATCTGATTCAACTAATGTTTAGTATCTGATTAACATTTACTAAGTTTTTTATTGATCTATCTATAAAAATGATACACGTCTCCAAAGGTGAAACTATACTTTATCTTTTTGAACTCACCCCTTCGTTAAATTGTTTTACCGTTTTTCTCCGTCTCACATCACAACCAAGATCGCAATAAATAGTATTGTTTTGCTTATTTTTTCTTGGTAAGATTTTTTGATATTTTGGTTCAAACGTTTTGGACCTTAGGATCAAGTCGCTAATATATATATATATACTCAAATCACCATTACTCTCTGTGATAACTTATTTTACCTTTATTATTTCAGACCCAAAAACCATGGGCCAAACTTTTAAAGAGAGTGATCGAAGCAAAGAAAGCATATCATTTGGCTTGTAAGGGAGAAAAGAGTGCCATTTTACAAGAAAACAACGCTAAAAATGATACCAGCAAAAGCATAGAAGAGGTAGGTTTCATTTATTTTAGCACCGAATCTTTATTTGATATTCTACTGACTATTTTAAGACTAGCTTTATTTTATAGATTAGTCATCTTTTGAAGTCCCTCATTTTTTTTCTCAAATGAGCATTTGATCTGTTATCTCACTCAGTTTAACTCTGATACTTGTAGTAAAGTATTCACTCGAAATAAACATCTAATGTATTGAAACTTGAATGTTACTTTTGGGCTTTTTTCTTCTAGTTTCTTGTTTTTGTATTACTATCGATAAGTAAATACTATTCTTATACAAAATACATTAGTCTGTTCGTGTGTACAGAGTTGGCAAATACATTATACACCTACAAATATTTTAGATGTTTATTTGTTTCTATATTATATTATCTAGGAGTTGTGAGTGACTTAACGCACGTTTGGACGATGTATGGTCGGTGTTGAAGTGAATGGTACACAACATGATCCAATAGCAATGGCCGATCTATTGTCAGTTTAACTAATCAGTCCAAAAAAATTATTTTTACTTGGAACTTAGTGAAAATTTCCTTCAAAAATGCTCAAATGGTTAGGAAACGACCATAATGCAGGATGTTATATAAGCTTTAATAACATTTAAAGCATTTGGTGCTAATTAAATAAATCCCAATAGAGGTTCTGGTGGTTATATTAATGTGGTTTAGGGTTTGAATAAGTATCGAAAATTAGGAACCGGTACAGATACCGAAAAAAACTCAAAAATGTGCATCAGAGAAAAAAAAGAAAAACAAACTCTTTTGTCGTTTGCACACTTTTCTCCGTTTACCATTAAAATGAGATGACAATGAAAGAAAGATTTTATATGAATGAAGTGCAGTAAAGTTTTATGCAAAGAATTGCATAGTGAAATAAATCAATTACAACTAAGTTATTCTCGGAACCGGGAATGTGCTGGTATTTCAGAACTGGGAGCAAACTCTAGTGTGGTTTCAACCAAGCCTATTGTACATCTAAATTTCTAAAGATTATATGTTCACTTTCTACTCTTCTTTGAAATTAATTCGGAAAAAAATCGATTATTATTAAACTGGGATTTTAAATAATGTAACGCAGGAATTCTTTCTAACATTTTCCCATAATTGATTACATCCTTTTTCAGCAAATTTTTAGATACAATTTAATACAGATCCCACAATCCAGACTTTAATATAATCCACAAATATGCTTCCTCGTTAAAATGTATTTTTTTTGCCATTTACCTTATAAAAAGTTGACATTTACGAAAAAAATATTTTTTTAAAAATGACCCAACAAACTTTATATAAATTTTGGCATTACTATTATATCTTATGATGTTCTATTTACACAAAAAATAGAATTCATTTATGAATAAATTAACGTATTTATCTAAAAATTAAATTATATATATTTATATTTGATTGTTGAAGATGATTTATTTATTAACAATATATAAAACGACTTCGACAATATAATAAATTCCTCAAAGATTTTTCATATCTATGTTGTAAAAAGGATGAGATGAAATCTCTGCTCAAGACAACTTAAATTTATATTCACACTTCATCATTAAGAGAATCAAATTTTTAATCTGTTTTAGCTTTTTTTTTTAATTTTGTTCTGGATATGTTCCTGCATATGTGTTTACATAAATAGTAGGAGAAAAGAACACTTAAATTAAAAATTTATACAAAACCTTGTTATAATTCCAGAATTGGATAATAATCTCGTTATAATGTGTAAATCTTTGAGATTTGTACAAGGGCAATAATACGAATTCAAGAACTATTTTTGAATTTTACAAACCAACATAACTTCGTATACTGAATATCTTAATTATACTTTTTCAAATCTTTACTTGTTGATTTTCTCTAAAATATTATGCTATATATGGCAAATCATTTTTATGTAAATTGGCTTGTCATTCTCTAAACCAGAATTCAGTTGTTCGTCAAACAATGATACAAGGAGGTGACCCGATGCAGTAACGATATCCAAGCCACTTGCATTGTTGTATACTTTTATCTTTACATTATTTAAACTTCAAAATATTTTTTTAATGTTAGCAACATAAATTGAGTGAGAAAGTGAGTAAATTCAAAGAAGACGTTATAAAAACTCGCGAGAAGTATCAAGCAGCTTTGAAGGAACTCAATGGCTACAATGCAAAGTATATGGAAGACATGAAAGAGGTTAGTTATAAAATTTTCATTTTCTATATTTAGCCTATTTAGTTGCCTCTATGCTTCAGCGTAATTACAGATTTGAGTATGCCCCTGCTCAAGTTTGACCGAGTTATAATAATAATAACACTGCAAGATCTATGTGCCACAACTTGAATCAGACAGGAAACCAACCACACCTGATAACTCAATGGGCTAGTTCGTGACTTGACTCTTACTAAGCAACACAGGGAGCTATTGGCTTTACATTTGCAACAATGCAATCTATTAAGTCAAAATTTTGGAATAACAGTTTTAGAAAGCGCTCTCCAAATCTAGAAAACTTTTCCACTCTGAAAAATAACTTGACTTATTGTAATGATATCAAAAGGCTGTTTAATGCTCTTGCCCTATGAACCAAATCAATGGAGATTATTTATAGATGCATCTTTGTATAGCATAAAAACTGTTGTTTTGCATATTGGAAATAGCATGTTTTCATTTCAAGTTGCTCACTCAATCATTTTATAGGAGACCTATGAAAACTTTTTTTGATTCTCATCTTTTTTTCAGCAAATTTCGGAGATGTAAATGATATAGAGACTTGAAATCACCGCACTGATAAACATTTAGAATTTTATTTTTGTTTTTAATTATGGTGCTTAGTGTACTGGACTGTATATCGAAATGCCAAGCAATTTGCCTTTTCTTTTTCATCTGATGTTGTTGTTTGCCTCCACGATTTGTCATTTGGGTGTCGACAGATCGATGATGGCCGCATCATTTATCTTGTTTGCCAAACTGTCCCTCCACCTCACGGGCAATTGGCTGACTGAGACTGGGTCGGTCCAGAGGTTAATAGGAGTGAGGGATGTGTGTAAGTGTGTACATGAGAACATATGTTCAGTGTTGTGTGTCTTAGTGTTACATAGGGGGCATGTTGGGCTGTGGTGTGTGTCAGGGCTAATTTTGTTCATGGCTTTGGCCCTAATGTTAGATGTATGAATGTTTATATGTGTTTTTAGTGGTAAGACTAGTGATTCTATATGTAGATGTCTTTTGTGTGTCCAGTCGCTGTTCTTAAAACTGTATTTTGAATTGTTTGCAGTTGGTTGTAGTTTGATTGAGAAAGTGTAGGTCCCGATATTGTTGAACCATACTCAATGATTGGTCTTGTTATTGTTTTGTATGTATTTGTTATTGTTTCTTTATCTTTACCCCACTTTGTGTCAGATATAGCTTTGATAACATTTAGTGTTTTGGTGGCTTTATTTCTAGTGATTTGTGTGTGTGTGTGCTTTGTATAATAGTTTAGGATCAAATGTTATGCCTAGTATTTTAGGGTGTGTGGTTGTTCTTATAGTGTGGTTGTTTATTTTGATATTGATGGGTGTGTTGTATTCTTTGTTAAACTGCGTGAAGAGTGTGGTTTGTGATTTGGAAGTATTCAGAATTAATTTATTGTTGTTTATTTATGAATAAATCTTAGTTATGTATTTTTGTAAGTCTTCTGTTGGATGTGTCGAGGTTATTGTGATAGGTTAACAAGTGAATGTGGGGTTTAGTTGGTCTAGGAATGTCTGAAGTGTAAATGTTGAAGAGAATGGGTGACAGTGTGCTTCCTTGTGGTATGCCTGAGTGAGTGTTTTTTCTTTGAGGTTTGATTGTTGAACTGTGTGTAAGCTAGTCTGCTTCTGATATAATTTGAAATGTACTAAATGAGAGCTGGGTTAATATTTGTTTTGTGTATAAGCTTGTTGATTAATAGATGTGTCTAATGTGTCAAAAGCTACTGTCAGGTCAAGTGATGCCATAAAATTAGAATTTAGTTTTGTTTCTTGTATGGTTATTATATCTGGTGTTTGTTGGTTTACCAAGGTGTGTTAATTCTGTGATTTTGCCTATTTGTGTACATTTGAGATGTAACCAGTGTGTGTTTGTGTGGTTACATCGGATAGATGTTGTGGATTTATTTATATATTTATTACATATACAACATATATATGTTAATTTGAACGCGCGACATCCAAAGCTACATATGGATGCAAATCTTGGTAACAACACCTCATCTTCAAGAATTCTCTTCAAGACGGTGGTCGCAACAATTTTCATCTGATCTGCATCAACATCTGAAACTAGTTTATATTTTGTGTATAGAGACAGAGCTTTACGTTAAGCTGACATTTTTGAAAAAGAAAGTAAAAATTAAAATAGATGAGGCTACGCTGTGTCATTTTTTTTGCAACATGTTTATCTTCGTCAATAGTTTTCGCATTTATGTCTATAAAAAGGCTACACGTGCCTGCATAACCCGCTTAATATTTTATGGGTATTTATATCATATGCAAGTCAGCTCCTAAACAAAATCTCATATAAAGTGAATTTGAAATCATGATGATGATGATGATAATTATAACAGTGAAATGTTGAAGATAAGTTGATGAATATAATACATATGATGATAATAGTGATAATTTGTTAAAAAATTGTGGAAAATTTAATTCGCTATATCAGCTTAATTTATATTAACTTTATATTATTTTTATATTAGTGCCTTAAGGGGGTAACGCTATATCTAAAATTTTATTATTGCGGACTTCTTTATAAGCGATTTAATTATAAATATGATTTTGACTAGGCAAGAAAAAAAAGAACTAGAACTTCGTTATAAACAGATTTCACTGTAGTTGCCGCTGTGAAAATACATAAAAGCTTGAGGTTGGCGATAAAAATATTATAATTGTTTTCTTAATAGACTTTTTAAAACTTTCAGGTCTTTGAAAAGTGCCAGGGCATTGAAGAAGCTCGCTTAAGGTTTTTCCAGCAAACTTTTTTCAAATCTCAAGAATGTCTCGATCTTACAAGGGAAGAAGAGTGAGGCGTACACTTCTTTTTCATTGAATCCTCACTCCTAAGTTTTTTTTGTTTTAGCTTTTCCATTATTTTTGAAGATTTCAAGAAGTTGATTCAAGCTAGCGACATTTTTGCAGATCTGAAATGGTTCAGTAATAATTACGGAGTTGGCATGACAATGAACTGGCCTATTTATGAAGTAATTCTTGTTTTTATCCTCAAAATAGCTCATGACAAGTTATTCGTTATTAGTAAGATAAACTGTTTTCAACTAATCCTTATCTAGTTGGTTAAAAACAAAAATTAAAGGATTTAAATAATATCGATAAAAGTAAAATATCCTGTTTGAATTTTAAATCTTTCAAAATATAAATGCTAATAAAAAATACTTGATTAAAAACTAAACTTAAACCCAAATTTGTTTTCACATATAAAGGAATGGCATAGCAATTCTTTTCTCTCTTATATATTTTAAAAGGTATCTCAAACAGTGTTCTTCCTTGGCCTACCGCGCAAGCACTGTTCCAAAATGTGAGAAATAGTGGTCGGTTTTAATAGAGAACGTTCAAAAACAATTCTATGTTATAAATAAACATTTGTTAGCAGATGTTTGAAAAGCATTGACTTTGGATGCTAACCAACTGTTTAATGAAATGATTCGCCTTAATAAATGACAAGACAAATATAATTAAACTGCCTTGAATAAAAAAGAAATGCTTCCAAGTAGTGCACAATAATTTTTAAGAACTGTTTTAGGAACTGCTAAGAAATAATAAAAGTAATATACGTTTTTCTTACTCGCAATTATGTTTAATGACTGTTTTTTAAAGTAACCGTTCGGATTGAAAATGCTTGTGAGGATAAAAATATGTAATGGTGCTCTCTTAGTGTATTATTACTTTCTCCCTTTTTTTGCTTGCTTATATTCTAGAGTATGCCCATTTAGATATTCTTATTCCATCCATTTAATTCCTATCAATATAGTCCTATTCATGTCTTCACTAATTATATTGCTTTTCTCAGATCGTCCTCTAGGCTCAAATCAGTATGCATTGAAGGTAGTAACTCACTAAATTATAGCGTTACACAACTTTTTCGATTTGCGGTAGATGTATGTTCATTTCAAAATTCAACTTCACTGCCAAAGTAAAATATATTTGTTTGAGTGATATCTTGTCTAGGAGCAATTAGGCACCCTAAAATTACAAACGTGAAAAGATTTATTTTACTAAGAATCTTTTATGATAAATAAAAACTTAAGCTGAAGATGCTTCACTAATCTTTCTGGATACATTGTTCCGATACAAAAAGTACTCCTCCCTTTATTTTTAAATATATTGCTCTATATGGACGTTGACACTTTAGAGTCTCCCTAGTTCTCTCATTTCTTGTATTTATAATTGGGGCTAATAATAATTTTTTAATACTTATAAAAAATAATTAATCTTGAAAATTATAGTACGCAACACAGAGAGTGAGTTTGTGGCTCCATATTCTTTTAAGGATTTAACCCATGTAAAGTACTACGTAAAACCATTTTGCTCAACTGTGGAAAAAGCTTTCTCCAGAACTCTTTTAGACTCAGCGAGGCTTTCCGAATTTTATTTTGCTATTGAATCGTTTCAAAATATAGTGAACGCATTAATAAGAATATAAGGGTTGTATTAATGTATCCTGTTTTTAAACTTTTAGCTTTACTTATATACAAAAAGTATGCAATGTCCTTTAATCTATTTACTTCCCCATATTACACGAATTAATTTTTCCTATTATGAAAAGTAGTTTGCTTTTAAACTAATTAAAGGCTTAAAAAATTCGCCCTCTTTTCTCCCCCAATGATTTCATAAATATGCGCCTAAAGGAGTGCAAGTCTTCATTAAACCGTCCTACACAGCATTTCTTTTCGTGATCTAATTTAATATGAATATTTTGATGCAATTACTAGATGTCAAAGATGTATTCCAAGTTTCATGAGCATAGTCAATAAAATTGTTTTTTTACTTAAGAGAATGTTTTAAAAACTGTGTCGCCTACACGCCACTAGAGCGGTAAGTAAGATGAAAAAAGATACAAAATGAATAAACAAATGTATCAAAGTATTAAGAATATAAATATTGAAGTTACTTTTTAGTTTAATATATCAATTTTCAATATCATAGTTCGAAAGTTTTTAAAATTTGTATTTCTGATACTCAAAAATTGATAGAATATTAAATTTTTGGTGAATAGTTAAATTAACTTGGGAAATTAAAAAAAAATTATTCGGTCCTTGCTAAATATTCAAAGCTTTTATGTCCTCACTTTTGCATGCAGGATTACTTACCGGAATTGCATAATATCACAAAGAAATCAGGGAAAACAGGCACAATGGCAACAGCTGACGTCACCAGCGTCAAACTAACCGGAATTTACAAGAAAAATGAAGGCTATCCTTTGAATGAAGAGCGTTTCGAAATAAACAACAATAACAACCCTGCCAACCATAAAGCCTTGTCAAATGGCGTAACAACTTCTTCCGTTACAACCACAAATACTACAGCAACGCCTCTTTTCATGCAAGACAGGTTATCTCCTATTTATTAATATCTTTCATAATCTATTCCTTTTTAGTTCATCCTATAATGAAAACAACAGTTCTGACTCCTATTATCCATCAGTTGACATGGTTTCGGTCAAAGTTGTAGCTCTTTATGACTACGAAGCACAGGAAGATGATGAAATTAGCTTTAAAGAGGGTTTCTTTTTATATTTCTAAGTTGAATAATTCGTCTTAAATATCAAAATAACAAAACTATATTTAAAAAAGGTGCCCTGAAATAGCAACATTTTTCCATCTAAAACTTGAAAGCATTTAAAATGATGGGGGTTATTGGTTATTGAAATCCTTGAATGAATCACTGAACGTGTATTGACCATTTAGCGGGTGTCGATTGTGGAACCTTGAAGATTTTTTGGTTATATTTACTAAGTATAGGTTATTGATAGTGTATTGACTATTTACATTTGGAAATCTGCACGCTAAGTGCTTCGTTAAAAACCAAGGTGGAAGACAGATGTTTATGAGTTAGTGAAGTTTTCCATAATTTAGACTATTTACAGAATATAAAGAAAATTACAGATAAAATTATGAAAAGCGGAAGCTCTGTAAGATAGACATATTTTTAAATTTAAAAAGAAAGATAGATGTTAAAAAATTAACATAGTTTTAAGTTAAATGTTTTTTTCGGAAAGAAAGCAAAGATGTGAAAGAGTCAGAGGAAAAAGACTCCACTATAACGCCTAAGTAATATTATTAAAGTTGACTCTAATCTCTCATGGTTGTTCCACTTGAAATAATCGTGATGGTTACAAATGGTGATTGATTATAATGGTCTCTTTCATCATTTTCCTTGATCGTTAATGGTTTCTTTAAAAGGGTTTCATTTGAGTCCACCATTGTGATATGAAGCAAAGAAAGGAAGGATGTTTTCTTTAATTAGTAGCTCTGCCAGTACAAAATTCTAGCGTAATCTCCAACTCATCAATGCAAAGAAACGTCTGTATTCTTTCAGCTCCCTTTTTTGTACTTAAATCCAATTATAAGGTCATCTAGAAGCAAACCATAAGAATTTTTTTCTGTAACAAACTCTCTTACATTCAATTGAGGTTTGCCCAACATCGTTTGAAGCACTTAAAGCTAGGTATTGGAAATGTCATATTTCTAGATAACAGTTCTACAAGTTCTGGCCTCTGAGAAGGAGACATTGTTTCAGGGATACTAAAGCAAGGTACTAGAAGTAGGGTGTGCAACTTCGCATGGATTTTATGCCACACTTGGTTAGATTCCCTCTAATGTCGGAGGGGGAGGTTCTCGCCATTGATATGCCAGATTTTGTCATGGTGAAATCTTTGAGAATTTAAAAGGCCAGTTCATAGACAAGAGAAATATATATTTTTAGCCATAGTGATGTTCTAATTTTGGAAAATCCCCATAAAAGCAGCTAAAGTCAGTATAGATTCGGCATTGTTAATGCAACTAAATAACTCGGTACATTATTCTGAAGCTAAAGGCGCGAATTTCTCCCTCATTACAAGACCGAATTTGGGCATTTCCGGTATCCAAGGTTTGACTTTGTGGGCTTAGTTTACTACTCTTGGGTGACAGAGGTTCTAACATCTTGATTACTTGATAAGATGTGTCTCCCAGTACAGACACCAACATGTCTCCGGCTCTGAACAGAGCATCGGCAGATTCAGTGATTGGGATATTCGCCTGGAAATCTATTCGATAGGCTAAGCTCATCTTGACAGCAAATCGTACAATATAGGTTTGTGAAAATTCTCTGTTTAGTCCAAGCATCAACATCTTCATTGACGTCTTCATTTGTTATAATTTTCATCGGAAAAATCATCAATATTCATGATGTTACAAGCATTTATGAAAGAATGCCTTCTTTATGAGCAGCATTTGTCTACTACACTCCACAATATGTAGTCATTGCGTATGATTACATACAAAAAGCAATGGATGAGGAAATAGTCAGTTTATTTAAAATGTTAAAACTTGAATATGTGTCTTATACAGTATTATTTGGCATAATATAATGGAAGGCATGATAAAATAACTCGACTACAAAATGTAGGGAATTATGTAATGAGGGTAACATTTTTGTAATCTTCCTCTTCTTTTCAACTTTATTAGCCCGTTTCTATACAGGATTGCTGTTTGAAATGAGTCTTTTTCATTTAATTCTTTCTAATGCTATTTTGCAGTCTTTTTTCAAATCAAGGTTTTTCATCTTACCGTCAGCTATTATGCAGTCTTTCCACCTCAACACTTGCTGATTCATCTTCACCTTTTCTAAAAACATGGCCAAACCATTTTAGGCGTTCTTCTTGCATCTTTTGGGTCATGCTCGATACCTTCGCCGTCTTTCTTATTGCTTCATTCTTTATTCAGTCTTTTCTGCTCACTCCACTCATCCATCTTAGCATTTTCATTTCAGCAACATCTAGTTTCTTTTCGTTACTTTTCTTTATTGCCAGAGTTTCCAAGCCATACAACATTGCAGGTCTAATCATCGTTTTATAAACTTTTCCTTTTAGCTTTATCGACATTTTTCTGTCACAGATTACTCCCGACACATCACGCCAATTTTTCCAACCTGATTGAATTCTTCTATTTATTTCAACTCTTTGCTATTCTCCATCATCCTTGAGCCAAGATATTTTAAACTTTTCACTCTTTTTATCAACTGCCCTTCCTGCTTTATACTTCAGCCATTTTTTGCTATTTCTTCATCTACATCCTTTCCATTCATCACTAAATATTCTGTTTTAACTTTACTAATTTTCAAGCCTCTACTTCCAACACTCTACGCCATTCCTCAAGCCTTTCTAAAACTTCTTCACTTGTTTTTCCAACCAAAACTACACCATCAGCCTATGTAATTTCCCATGGCAATCCTTTTCTTAAATCTTCCGTGAGTACGTCAAATACTACGTTAAAAATAAAAGGACTAAGACATGAACCTTGGTGTAAGCCAACCTTAACATGAAACTCTTCCGTTTTCCCAAATACAGTCTTTACACGTGTCTTGACATATTTATACATTTGCTTTTTTTAATTCACATATTTCTCTGGCACCAATTTCTTTCTTAAACACTGCCATACTTCTTGCTTTGGGATTCGATCGTATGCTTTCTCAAGGTCAATAAACACATGTAGCTCCTTTTGTTTTTCTTTGTATTTTTTAAATAATTGTCTTAAAATGAAGATTGCATTTGTTGTTCCTTTCTCAAGCATAAAACCGAACTGACTTTCAGATATCTTTACCATTCTTCTCAATCTCCAAAACTCTTTCCCAGATTTTCATTCCGTGAGATGGAAGTTTTATGCCTCTATAGTTTGAGCAATCTTAAACGTCACCTTTTTTTTGAATATTGGAATAATCAAGCTTTCTTCCTATTCATGTGGTATTACTTCCTGCTTTGCAATGCTTTTCATCAGTTCCCATAAGATATCTACTCCGTTTTTTCCTAATGCCTTCCACGCTTCGACAGGTATACAATCAGGGCCTACTGCTTTATTATTCTTCATCTTTTTAAGTGCAGCTTCAACTTCCACTCTTTCTATTTCCTCTATTGGTCCTTCACATACCAACCAGTCTTATAAGTATTCTCGTTAATTTTCTTCAGAACTTTTCCTTCTCCATCTTTGATTTGATGTATGTCCTTCGTTGCCTTGTTACGACATTTAACTAGTCAGTACACTTTATTTTGTCCTACAGGTGTTTCTAAATCTTTATAAATGTTTGCACACGCTTCAGCTTTTGCTACAGCCACTTCTTTCCTTTTTTGCCAGCTGATATTTCTTTTTATCTGCTTGTTCTCTTGTTTGTTCCCACTTCCTCATTGCATTTATCTTCTCTTTCAGTTTTTCTTTGTTACAGTAGCATTCGTTTTTTCACAGAAGTTGGGTGAAACTGCTGAGCGTCGCTTACATGGTACGCCCTGACTATTACTTCATGATAAATGTTTTGACTCATTTTCATATTGATTTCAGCAGTAAAAGGTTTTACGGCGGATGCCTTTCCTGACGCCAAACCCTCCCCATTTATCCGGGCTTGAGACCGGCATTATAGATTCTTTTGTAAGAAATCTATAACGGCTGGGTTTTTTATGTACATTTTTGTAATAAAGAGCAAAAATATAAGTGGGAATTTTTTTTGGAATGTTCTAAAAATTTTAATATTCGTGCAAATTATCTAAAATATTAAATTATCTATTGTAAATAAGAAAAAAAATGAGTTTTTCACGCAAAACGTATTTAAAAATTTTCGGCAAAATAAAAGTTAACGAAATTACATTCGTCCATACACAATAATTTTGCATCTAGAAAATTCAGTAAAAAATTATTTTAGAAAAAAAGTTATAAAATTGCCCAGGGGTAAGTTATCTTCAAGATCCGCCCTGCCTCTTCATAAAGGAAAATGTTGGAATATTGTAGTTGTGAAAATTAAACAGATTGAGCAAATTAAAAAAATATTCAAATAAATATCCTAATGAATTTAAATTTATCTCTGTAAATGATGTATGTCATATCTTTAATTTGGATATATGTGACCACGTTAGGTTATTTTATTGTAAGACTAGTTTGTGAGTTAATCTCGGTGCTTTTTAAGGAGATAAGTTTGAAAAGCTTGAAGAGAAAGATGAGCAAGGTTGGTGCAAGGGAAGAATAAATGGAAAAGCAGGCTTATACCCTGCTGAATACGCTCAGGACGCTTAGTGACAATGATCTAAATCGCTATCAATCATCCACTCATTTCAAATACTCCACGTTCTTAACAGTTTTTCTTCAACGCGTTTTCATGTCAATGTTGTTGCAACTGCTGTACTTAACCGAAGCCACTTGTCGATATATAATAATAATTCCGAGCATCATTCATACCAAAGCAATTCCTAAACGCAAGCATTTGCATAATTCTTTTTATCAATCTAATTGAAGACCTTAGTTATGATAACATCATTAAAAACTTATGAAATGATTTCTCTGAGAGCGTTTCTTTCTTTCTAGTCCTTCATAAGGCATATATACTTTTCTTTCATATTTATAATACTCTCATTTATTGTTATACCTAATTAATTAAATATATCAATATATATTTTTAAAGTTATTTTTGTTAGAATATTTCTTAAATGTTTTTTATGTTGCGCATGCGTGTGTCTAACACAAATTTTGTATAGTGCTGCTATATTCTCTGTTTTAGTCATTATTTTGTCAGAAAAAAAGATGAAATTATGTTATGCCTTTTTCATCGTTTCCTCACATTCCTTTAATAAATATTTATGAATTTAAATTATCCTTTAATAATAATAGAAACTTCGATACCTCATACTTTGAGTAGAACTTTGCCAAACGCAAAGTAATTTGGACAATTTTGGATTTAGCATACTTGTTTGCCGCAGCAGGGGGTTGAGTTAAATATAATTATTATAAATTATTTAATGAGAATAAAATATTAGGATTGCCACTTTTTTTATAAATATAATTTCCTGATTTTCCCTGATCTTAAAACCACTATTACACAATGAAAAAAACAAAAAAACTGAATTTTCGTAACCTGTAGACACTCAAAAACTTTATTACTTTTTAGGTCGTAAAAATACTTTTTCAAATATTGAAGAAAAATGATTAAATCTAAACAAATTTATTATAAAATATCAAGCTTATTTGTAGGAAGTTTTTTACAATCAAGAAATACTTTTATATTATCATAAATTAAGAGAACTCTTTCGATGCAAGCTACATTTTCTGCCCAGCGAAATGGACAATGTTTGATGGGAAACTTGATGCAGCCTGTAACATAAGTGAAGTCTGCTCTACGGGCAGGCGAATCATTAAAAAGATCATATATATCACGTAAATACATTAAGATTTCATTTTGATGCACTTATTACTAGAGCACCATATACTACGTGAAGACCACATAGAGTCTTGCAAGGGATTATTCTTTGATAAAGGTTGAAGCACAATATTAAATTATTCTAATAAATTTGATGCTGATGCGTGACCTAAAAAAGAGCTGTCAAAATATCGACTCCATACTAAATCCTTTCCTTGATCATAGGGAGGGGGCGAAAATGACCTTCGCCCCCCAATAATTTTCTATAAGTAAGAGTTGCCTTAAAGCTTGTTTATAAAACATGTATGATGATCGCATTATAGGATGTAATGATCATTCGAATACATGATAATGTAAGATAAGAGAATAAAAGAGGGAATTCTCGAGTGAAACATCATGCCACGCTGCTCTGAAATTCCTAACAAAAATATTTTACAAACGATGTAAGAGCTATATAATAATAATAATCCATTGTTTCAATATGCACACAATAAGTAAGCAATGTTTATCACAGTGTCTCCTTGTAGTATTTTGTAGAGCAAACACATGTTGATGATCCCCTAGATTTTCTCATCTTCTGTCACAGTGATTCTATTTCTCTTTCTGTCTCCTTCTCTGTTTTTCTCTTCCACTTTCTCTGCTAAAACTCAAGCTCTCTTCTCTTGTTCAAGCTCGCCTATCTCATTCAGCTCTGTTGTCTCTAATTATATTTAAAGTTAAATTAAAAATAATTTTATTTTATCTCATTAGAAACTAGTTTTTAGCCGAATATAAGTTCAATATTTTCAGAACCTTTTTTCATGATACCAAAGTTCGGCTATTCAAATTAATCGCAGAGGTTTTTGGTAAAAATTTAGTTCCATCAATACACCAAACATTTTACAAAAATGAAAATTAGTTTGTTTTTAAATGAGAGAAAAATAGTTTTCAATCGTTACAATTTTATATCAATAAATATTGTCAGACTCGCGTTTAAAATTTTTTCAATAAAGGTCACTTAATCTTTATCAGTACGTTTGTTACATTTTGTAACATTTGAAAACTTTAATTTTTTCAATAGCCATTTGGGAATGAACATTTTGACTAGCTATTCAGTTTAATAATGTTAGATTGTTAAATTTTGTAAGTAACACTGTACTAATTAATTAAATCATTTTTAAAAAAAATTTGTTGATTATTATAATAAAAATATAATATCGAAAAAAAATGTTTCAATTGTTAAAAATGTACTCGATCTATTTATGACAGCTGTCTGAATTTTATTTGTAGACAGAGAAATAGTCAAAAAACGCAATGATTTTCTTGTTCTCGTATAATATGATTTATGTTAGTTTAAATGGTTTTTTTTATGATTTTGTGTTCTTAGACTTAAATAATTTTATAAAAAGTGATTAAACTACAAATTACCCTTACAAAATGTAAAAAAATACAAGCGTGGCCAAATCACCCTATAAGGGTTAGCTACTTCAATGTTGGCTTAAAAAATAAACTATCTTATTTTTTATGCCTCCTATTATTTTGAAATTATTCTCAGAACAGGCAGTTTCATTTTAAAATAGTGAAAATTGCTTTATTAGTTTATTTTGTCTCCTTTCTCTCTTATGTTAATTATGTAGCAAATTTTTAAATTTTGAGTAAAAGGTAAGGTAAGTACCGTGGTTAGGGCAGGGGTCGGGAAACTTTTTGACTAAAAGAGCCAAAAAACACATATTTTAAAATCTAATCCTCTGAGAGCCCTATATATTTTTAAATAGTGAATACTACTAAATGGAAAAAGAAGACCAACAATTTAAGAGTATAAGACTTAATTTATTTTAAACAACATTTGTTTATCGAAGTTATTTATTAATAAGCAAAGTACTTCTTACTATTAATGCTGATGGCTTTGTAGTCTGGTTGATACGTAGTGAGGTTCAGCTTCACGCAGGCGTTTAGGCTTACATCTGACGTGACGGGTGGTTGGTCTTGATGTTTTTCAGGTGTGAGAAGGGCTGCTCACATGCATATGTAGAGCAAAACATGGTCAATACTGCAAAACTTACACTCTGCAGTGTTTGGTATGTGACAGCAAGCACGTTCCAAGTTTTGGCGATCAGCTGGTCTGCGGGTTGAAGTTTTTTCATGTCTGTCCATTTGTGTTTGCTTGCCAGCTCTGATTGGACCCGTGCAAGTCTTCCCAAATCTTCATTCAGTGATTTGAACTTGTTCACCCACATATCTGAAGCCTTCAGGTCAGCAACTTCTATCTCAAAATCTTTGATAGAAACACCGGGGATGAAATTCAGATAGACATTTTCCACATCACACTCATGTGGGTGAGTAAGGAACTTAAAAAGACTAGCGTGCTCACGAAATTCTCCAAAGCGTGCTTTGAATGACTAGAGGAGATTAGATGTGAAGCCTGTTAGTTTCTGGAGATCAAAATGTTCAGTAGAGTTATCTGCCATGCACGCGTCTTTAAATTCTCTTAGTTTTTCAAAGTACAGTAAACGACATGGTTCAATATCTATTTTAAATATTTCTAGCTTCTTTTCAAATGAAAAATTGATTGCTGAAGGGATAACACTGTATTTCTAACGTCTTGCATTTTGACATTGAGTTGGATGTTCAGTCATGTCCACACCATGAAAAACTTGAGGAGCCACTCATTGTCCGATAGCTCGGATTGTTAGGCTCTTTCATGAAGAAAATATCGGATTTAAGTCAGGCAAGCCGCAAAACGGCTAAGCACCTTCCCTCTTGACAGCCAATGCTCATTGCTGTGCAAAACCAGTCCGGGATAATTATTGCCAACTTCATCCCGCAATGCTTTAAACTGCGATCATAGCTCGAGCAACAATAAAGTTCAAACTCAAATGATCAGCGACATCACCTTACCAAGCTATTTTTTACACATTTGCGCACAAAGTGTCTCCTGATGTAGAATGCAATGAAAACTTAGAATGGGTCTGTTCTCGGAAGCGCTACAAATCCTCTGTTTTCCCCACCATGCACGGGCACCGTCAGTAAGCACAGAAATAAGTTTATCCATAGGTACATTTTTTTCTTTAGCGAACTCCATGAAAGACTTGAATAAAGTCTCTTTCTGTGGCAAAACGGCAAGACTTTCCTCACGCAGTCTGTCACCTGCAACGTAACGTGCAATAATAGTGAACTGGGATAAATGACTCACATCTGTTGATTCATCCAAAGCAAAAGAAAAATATTTCGCTGCATTTATGTCCTTCACTTGTTGTTCCTCCACTTGATTTGACATCATAATGGTAAGATAGTTTTTGATGACAGGCATTTCTTTTATTCTTTTGATTATATTGTCTTTATCCGAAAAGTCGTCAAAAAATTCATTGGCCACATCAAGCATGAATGTTTTAGCATATTCGCCATCTGTAAATGGCTTTCCGTTCTTCACAATTCCTAACGAACCAGCAAATTAAAAAAGCTAGCCTAACTAGAGTCACCTCGTTGGGTCCATACACGGAGTTGCTGCTTGCACTCTGGGCAGCTCTTGACAAGCCTTCTTTCTGTTGATATCCATTATCGTGATACCTCCCTTTTTCTTGAAGGTCACCTGATTTATCTGAGAGCTAGATGCAGTCATCAAAAGAGTCATGTCTGGCTCGCGAGCCATAGGTTCCCCATTCCTGCTGTAGGGGATATGTCAAATGCTGGAAGTATAGTATTTAAATTTCACCAATTTTGTAAAAAAAAATATAAAGCTGAATACACTTTATTTTAAAGGATTGCATGAATATTTGGTCTCCCGTGGTATTTCCAGACCACTAATTTTGAAAATTGCAAAAAAAAAATTCGCCCCCAATAATTTTGAGGATGTCTTTTTTATCCCACCTTACCATGTTTTTAATGTAAATCTGGCCTTGACATTTTGAAACAGTTTTTGATACGATTTTTAATTCTTCCTTAAATTTGATATAAAAAAAGAGATCTTTTTGTAGTCGAAGCTTTTTCTCCATTAAAGCCAAATACCATTAAAATTTTCAAGTCCTATTTTTGATATAGCAAATAATTATGCGCTATCTTTAAATTTCTCATATTGTGCAGGATTACGTTAAAAATGATACGTTTAATTAAGATATTAAAAGACATCATATTAAATTTTTTAGCTCAACATTATTTTTTTTTAATTATTTTTTAAGACCATGACATCAACGGTTTCTTTTAAAAATTTCAAAAAATGAATTAATTTAATTAATTTGTTTGAATTTTTTGCTGAGAAAAAATTAAGTAAAATATATAAATAATAAAAATTTAGATGGCCTAAAATCAAAATAAGTAAAATAAATTTAAAAAATACAAGCCAAAATTTTTATGAAATTTGAAGAAAAAGAATCAAGCAAAAAAGTAACATTTAAAAAAGTTATGAATTAGCCTATTAAAAAATTCTAAAAACAAATTTCCAAAAAACTATTTTAAATATTTCTAAAATTAAAAAAAATTTCTAAGCAAAAATTTTAAAGATATTTATGCTCAACCCTAACCCACGAGGTTCCAACTTGGAAAAATAAATAATTTGCCAATTAATAATAATTACCGACTGATTGGAATTCGACTCTAAAGTTCTTATCGGTACATCTCTAGTTCCAAGCATATTTTTAAGTGTCCACTATTCTAAACAAACAACTTATACCTTATATCAATGTTAATTTACATCAGGGGCGTACATCCGTAGGTGGGGGCGAAAAGCCTATTTGCCCTCCTCCCAATAATTTTGGATTTTAAACTAGTGTATATGTGTTATGTAATTAAAATATTTTCGCTGGAAGTATAGTTTTTAAATTTCATCAATTTTGTAAAAACAAAATTTTAGTTTTAGTACAGTTTATACGATAATTTACATGAAAAAAGAATCAAATAATGCTAAAATATTTTTCATCTATTTAAAAATTTTCTCTTTAAAAATTTACTAGTTGCAAATTCCCTGACCTTTTTTAATTTTCCTGATTTTTCAAAAAAGTGGCAACCCTGCATAGACACTATTTTTTAGAACACCATAAAAGGAAATACATTTGTATCAGGTCAGGTGAACGTAGTGGCGATTCGATGCTGCCCCGTCTTTCAAACCGAACTCACTCTCCATCTTGCTGAAAGAACAGTTCATCAAAGTTAGTTTTGATTTTTGGTTGTGGCAATTACGGAACTGCACGGGTATCGTTAAGGCGCGTTTACCTAAATCTGATCTGGCCCATCGATGGGTATGAATTAAAAAATATCACAAAAGACGGGTATGGGCGGATTTTGCATGATGTATATTTATCGAGTTTTATTGCATGTATTATTCAACTACACATCACACTAGGTGTTGCTTGCTCATGAGTTTTTCCCCAAATAACAAGGTATTGACAATTCATATGCGCAATTCAACTCGGTGTATGATGAAGGAAGGTTGTGTATTTTAAAAAGATATATGACAAATGTACATTCATGTATTTACATAAAATGTATTTTATATTTAGATTTTATAATTTAGTTTAAATTTGTAAATACTAAATTTAACTTTCCTATATGCCACCTTGCTTCATAACACTTTTCTCATTTCATTGTATAGGTAGTGGAATGAAGCATCGAAATTATTTCGCGGGTTCAGTAGATCCTTTATAACGCATCTCCGTAGCTTGGACCCCACCATGCGGGTTATAAAGAATCTGCTGTGCATAACTAAAATCTATCAGTCAAATAAATTGAATTTAAAATTCTTTATATTTTTCTTAAATAATAGAAATGTAACGGAAGATTAAAGAGGAAATGAGTTGAAAAAACATCGGGTGAAGATTAAGCTCAAATCAAAAAAATAAAATCTTGAGAAGTTACAGGTTCGTACAAAAAACAAAAGCGGGTACAGACGGGTCCAAAAAATGTTTAATGAAAAGTTATTTAAAAATAGGGCGACTTGAGAATAAATGAGTTGAAAAAACATCGGGCGAAGATTAAGCTCAAATCAAAAAAATAAAAGATGTTGAGAAGTTTAAAATTTATGGGCAGACTTGGGTTGTATGTGCTCTTGTGGCAATACCACGTCACATTGCATTTTTAGTTATTACATTCCTATTAGAGTTCCATCAAAGAAAACGGATCAGACAACACCTTCGTTTGACTACAATTTGTAAGACCAGGCTGGTTTAGTTGAAACTCGCAGTCAAATGGCGATTTTCGTCAGCCTTGAAATGCATCTATGCTTGTTTAAATGATTGCATCATTTAATACAATCCGCGGCTGCTGTGATGATCTTATTTAGGAAGTCTGCGTGTTCATTTATTTCACAGAACTAAATCTTGTAATCTGAGCCATCTTCTTGTTATCAAATTTCTATAACTCAATTCAATTCTTGGTATAGATAGTTCTGAAGAAGCACGTCGTCTGGACTTCTTTCGAGTGTTCAGATATGTCTTAAAGACTTGCATCTCCAGTCACAGAAATCTTAGGACTTTTCACATTTTGGTACATACTAGCCGAACCTGTGCTATGAAAATGTATTCTTTATGGGATTTGTCTGGCTTGAAGATGGGCGTGAAAAGTTTCTTGACATAGTCTAGGTACCTTCTCGGTATTTTCAGACGTCAAATGCGTTAGTAACACTTACTTTGTTCTTGATTTAAATTCTGCAATTAACCTCTAAAATTGGCAGAAAAATTCATTGAAGTAAATAAGCATAAAATGATAGTAATTATATAAGCATATAATCCAAATCTAAACTTTTGAAATACGAATGAGAAAAGAGTAGTTGATAAATGTAAACCTACTTTTGTGCCCCCATGTATGTATGTATTTATAGGAACATTAGTACACACACGAGTACTCAATTTAGTATTGTTCGTTCTAAATTCTTTTTGGGGTATTTATAATGTTTCTCCATCCAATATATTCTGCCTCACAAGAAAGAAAATATAAAAATTATAAAATCTTTTAGTATACTTTTAGGACTTTTAAATAAATGGTATTTTCAAGATCATAGGCCTACTTTCTTGGCAACTTCTAGAGCACATTCTTTCATATTTTTTATTTTAGGAAACAGGACACAATATTCTCATTACTTGATTATTTAATATGTCTCTTATAAGATCAAACATTTTCTAGGGAAGTTTTAAGGAAAAATTATTTTGTTAATTAAATTTCATATTAACAAGTTTGTACAAAAAGAATTTTGAAAAAATTTATGAATTAAATAACTACAAACTTATTATCTTAATAAAAAACTGATGGGATAATTACGAAAAAAATATACATTTTAAGGCAGGCCAGTTACCAGACTCTCAAGATGAGAGGCGTAATCCAGCTTATTAGAAAGCGTAGAAAATTAATAAATTTGAATGAATTATTATCAAAATCTTAGATGAGGCTATGATAAACAAATTAGATTTTTTTAAATACTGTTTCCAAAAGGATGTAAAAATCGCAATTTAGACAAAAAATATTGCTTGCTTGAAATATTTTAGAGATGAAAAAATATTTAATTCTTAAATAAAAGTAGGATACGTTGAAATTTATTAAAAAGAAGACTTGAATTTAAATTTGCGATTGATGCGATTGCATGGATGATATAGGAAGTTACTACCATGTAGAGTGAAGATGTGTTCATCCAAATAAAATGCAAAATCTGAATTATGTTTAGGAATAACTAAAAACAAACATCAAGTATACAAGATATCATTTTAAAAATGTTTGCAGAGATGTGCACAGTTATAACGATTAAACTATTCCTTAGAACAGATCAACTTCTAATGGACGATGTTATCATTATAGGAACTTTCGAAAGATTAAAGTCACCATTTGCTTCCTTTTTTAATTAGATAAAAACGAAAACTAGATAGTTTCTTCAGTTGACGCTATTATATACGTTAGGTATGAGCAAAATAAACAACAAGCTTAATTAGGAAAAATATACATTTTCTTGTAACAAAGATTACTTAACCCATTACGCCCACCCTTTTGGAAATAAGTAATTTCTCTCCGTCTGCTTTTTTTAAAATTTTAAAAATATTTTTTTTTTTTTAGATTGTTCTTTTTGAATGTTTTAATGTCCAAAAAATACAAGTCTATATGCTCACATTTTTTCCGGTACAATTAACTTTTCATCAAAAATTCTTGAAATAAACATTTTAAACTTGATTGTCACTGCAGTCAGCTTAAATTCTCTAAGAGGTATGAATTTACCTACTTTTAATACGATCGTTTCTTTCAATGAGTTTGAACGTGTTTTTCGTTTCTTGAACTACAATACCCTTTATCCCAACCATGGTAGAGACCTTGGCTTTCGCAACTAAAAGAATGCAACCACTATATTCCATTTTCAAAAGTCTTCCACAAACATTTTCAGACATCGCGACATCCTTGTTGCTGCTGTTTCTATCATGTAAAAAGATAAACCGTTATAAATACGCAACAAAAATCAGTCTTTTTTTTATTTATCAATTTACTGATTATGTTTAAAATGTTGATGATATATTGTAATATATTCAAAGATATTTGTTGTTTTTACGACTTATTTTTACCTTGAAAAGTGTTTGATAAAAAAAATAAGGTTTTAGTTAAGAATTAAATAAGAAAAAAACTTGTAATATAACAGAATTTTACTATAATATATTTTTGCTTCAATATATGTTTTTAAACTTCAGAAAAGACAAGAGGTTAACTTTGATTAAACTCTCAAGATCTTTATTGCAAAAGTAAAAATATTTTTTTGCTTTACCATTATTTGGCAAGATTCGAATATTTTTAGTGAAAAACAAGTACTTTTAATTTTAATAATTGCTTACTCGCTAATTGAAAAATTAATTTTGCCGAAAAATTTAGTAGTTCTTGAAAAATTATTTTTATTTTTTTTATAAAAAATTCTTTCTTTTTTAAAAAATATTTTTTTCCTAATCTTTCGGTTATATAGGATTTAAAATGCTCTCAGAATATTTATCTAATCTTTGTTAATTTAATCTAACTTTTGTTTCTTATCAATATTGACTAGTATTTAATTTACAAAGGGAATAATAGGACATATATATTGGTATCCGGACAATTGCCCGACTGACAACTTCCGGATGGACAATTGCCCGACTGACAAATGTCCGATGGACAAGTGCCCGACAGACAACTGCCCGATAAGACAAGTGCCCGATATGTTTGCGATAATTGAATCAAATAATATGTAAAGCATATGAAATAAAATATGACACAATAATGTAACATTTAATTATTTAAAAATTATTTTATACTGTTCTTAAATAGTTATTTTATATAACTATTTAACATGACGAAAAAAAAAATTAATGCGCAGGAAGAAGTGATACTACTTAGAAAGTTGTTTAAGAACATTATATAGAATTAAAAACTTGTATTTAAGAAGATTTACTCAATTTTAATTATATGTATAAAAAGAAAACAACTTCCGTGTAGTTAAGTTTTAAGTAGATTATTTATGAGCCAGCTGCCTAAGCTTCAACATGAAATAATCCAACTACCCGTATATAAATATGCTAAATTTGAGGATATTTTTTAATTGTACATTATTATTCTGTTGCTTTACACAAAAATTTTTGATCTATAAATCTAGAACTTGTTTTTTCTATTCAATTTAAAATTGACATTTTTTCTATGTAAGATTTTATTATTTTATATTTTTGATTATTTTTTTATATAAATTTTAATATATTTTGTAATAAAGTCAATTTTTTCCAATTTTTTATTAATAAAAGCAAATTTTTCTATTGATTAATAAAAGCAAATATTGATCAATAATTTTTAACATAATATACTAAAAATATTTTTTTAAATACAATTATTAATCAAGTTTGAAGAAATATTAAAGTAAAAAATATTAAAAAAACATTTATTTTTATTCCTTCACAAAATTATTTGCTAGCTTTTGTTTTTTATGTTAAAGCTAAAAATTATTGTAGTTGTATATTAAAGCACTCAAATTATTATATATGCTAAATTAAATAAATAAATTTTTTAGTATGTAAGTAGTAATATATAAACTATAATTGATATATTTCTAATGTATAATATTGAGCCTAAAAAATGTTTAAGGACTTTTTTTATATCATATTTGTTTTCTATTTATTAAATTTAAGATTTTATTATGGATTTTGTCACAACTCAACGCGGAGGATTTAAACTTTGCTATAATGGCTATGTTTACACTAAAAACAAGGAGTTGTCTTCTAGAAATACGTCTTACGAATGTGAGCGCCATCGGCATAAAATTGTAAAGCCAAAATTATTCTGTGTGGAGATCAGATAATTGGTGAAAGACACGAGCACACTCATGCACCAGATACTTTTCGACAAAATCTTCTTAATTTACGTGATGAGATTATGAGAAAAGCTAATAATACCAATGAAACTTCACAGCAAATATTAACAACAAGCTTGCAAAATGTTTCAGAAGAAATCGCTATTCAGCTTCCAGCTATAAGCACTTTAAGACGTTCGATCAGAAGATTCAAACAAGCTATACACGCACCAGATCCTATACCGTTGAACTTGTTTGATATGGTTATTCCTGATGAATACAAAAAAACGTGCAAAGAAGACAACTTTTTACTTTATGATAGTGGAAGAAAAGAAAATCGCATACTTATATTTTCTACAGAAAAAAATTTGTAAGTTAAAATTTGCCCAGTTTTTCCTATTGCTATGTGGAATATGCATGATCGCCTATGTAATGACTTACCACGCACAATAAACTCCTTGGAAGGATGGCATAATCACTTACAGGCAAATATTACATCAAGCCGTCCAAATATCTGGCGTTTTCTTCAAGTTTTAAAGGCAGAACAAGCTTTAAACGACACAATGGTTAACAGATTGCTTGCAGGGCATGAGCCTTCACCAAAAAAAAAAGTATCAGGATACAACTAAAAGAATCGCCAACATTGTTCTAGCTAGATTATGAAAATCGAGAAATAAAGAATTTTTTAAAAGCAATAGCTTACAATCTAAAATTTTAGTTTTTGCCATTTTATAATAAAAATTTTTTAGTTAAAATTTTTTTATTTTAACAAATTTGAATTGAACTTAATTTATATTTTTTCATCTTAAAATTTCATTATTTTTTTGTTCTTAAATATCACAAAAAACAATAAAATTTCTGACATATCGGGCAATTGTCCATCGGGCATTTGTCTGTCGGAAAATTGTCCATCGGGCAGTTGTCAGTCGGGCAATTGCCCTAGAACCATATATATTAGGGTTATTACTTAAAACTGTTTTGTTTTAAATTGATATTCCTGTATTCTCATATGAACTTTTTTTTTACCTAAAATACGAATATGTATACAATTTTCTAATTTTGCAAAAAAAGTTGCCCCAAGTAATCAAATAAACATTAAGATGCTTATTTATAAATTAATTAATAAAATTATCAATTTTTATTATAAATATATTTATAAGAATTAAAAAATAAAATATGATATAATTTTTTATCACCCTTTTTTCAGTTTTAATTTTTTTAATGGCGTATTTAAAGTCAAGTTTAACTGTTACAAGAAACTCAAAAATTTGCCTATTACAAAGAAAAAACACCCAAGAAACTTAAAAAGAATAGAAAGTTTTAAGAATTTTACAAAGCTACCTAAAAAGATTAATGTTCTCGGAATTAACACACTTTACCTGATAATATAAAACAACAAAAAATAATTTTAAAAAAATCTTCAAGAACCACCAAATTTGTGGCCAAAAATGAGTTTTCCTATAATAATAATTAACGATTAAGTAATTATTGCTCAAATAGTTCATTTGATATTGAAATATGAAAAAAATCAAAAGTATTCCAAAGAAGAATTTTAAACATTCCATTTTCAAACCTTTCCATTACTAAAAAATTAAGTATACAAAATTAGCTGAATTATAGAAGATTTATTATTATACAGTTTTGAACGCATAACACTTTATATATTTAATTTTTTTTCAATAATCATGAAGCTACTTTTTAGAAAACGTCAATCAAAATTTTGGTTGATGAAAAATATATCTGATAAAACATTTCTTCACATTGTACATAAAATATATGTTTTATACCAAATCGATCATGTTGTTTTCATTTCTGGACTCATTTTTTACATTTAGGATTTGAAAATACCTATAAGTGTTAATCAAATTTGCGGTTTACTTCTAAAAATTGTCTCCAAAAATATTCATTCAAATTTTACATGAAATATATACTAAATCGGCCATTCTGGTTTCATTTTTTACATTTAGAATTTGAAAATACGTATAAGTACTTATCAAATTTGCGGTTTATGTCTGAAAAATATCTCCACAAATATTCTCTCTAATTTTAGATGAAATATATGATTTTATACCAAATCACCATGCTAGTTTCATTTATGGACTCAGTTTTCGCATATCTGTAAGTGTCAATCAAATATGCAGTTTACCTCTGAAAACTGTTTCCAAAAATATTTCAAATTTTATATGAAATATATGTTTTTATATATTTGAACCATACTAGTTTCATTTCAGGACTAAGTTTTTGATTTAGGATTTGAAAATACCTATAAGTGCCTATCAAATTTGCAGTTTAGTCTCCAAAAATATTGAATGTTTTTATTCCAAATCAATCATGCTGGTTTCATTTCTGAATTCAGTTTTCATGATACATTTAGGGGTTTTAAAATATCTGACAGTGTCAATTAAATTTGCCGTTTAAGTGTGAAAAATATTCTCCCTAATTTTACATAAAATATATCTTTTTATACCAAATCAACCATGCTGGTCTCATTTCTGAAAGTCAGTTTTAACATATAGACGTTTTAAAATATATGCAAGTGTCAATCAAATGTGTAGTTTACGTCTGTCTACAGAAATATTTTTAAATTTAAATAAAATATCTATTTTTATACCATATTGATGGTGATGGTTTCATTTTTGGACTCAGCAAAAAATAACAAGTGGTTTGCCTTCAAAGTTTTATGATTAAAATAAATTTAGGAGTTTTCAAAAGTGAAGTTACTTGGCTAAAAGTCTAAGAATATATTTGAAGGCATAAAAATATTCTCTATGAAAATGATGCATCGTTTTTCTTTAAAATAATCATCTGTGATACAACAGCTGTAAACAATGGTCAACCTAAAGGAGTTGTATTCAGATTATGACAGTAAATGTTTAAAATGGGTCTAGTTAAACCTCAGTTTATTGGTTACCAGTATCATATTCTGGGTAGAATATTGAGACAAGTTTTGAATTTCTATAAAGATACTAAAAGTCCCAATTTAAATTATAAATTTGTAGATGAGTTAATAAAAAATTATAACTTAAAGGTATTAAGGTATTATTATTTTAATTTAAAGGTATTTATTTATTTTTTTTATTATAACTTAATAATTTTTTAAATTAAACTTATTTTTTATAAAAAATCTTGGCTGGAAAGATTATTTTAAATTTTTTAGTTTTGGTCTTTTTAAAGAAAGTGGCAATGCCAAAAATAATTTGGTAAACTTTGCCTTCCTCGTTGTAATTTTAGAGCTCTAAAATTGCTTACCTTTTTTACATACGTTCTGCTACTTTCGTACTTTATCGTTGACAAGAAATACTGTTTTCAGATCAAAAATACAAACGTGAAATTTTCGACAAGTTTTTTCATTGTTTTAGAGAAACCAAATGTAATTCTTCTGAAAAATGCTTAATGAATCATTGGGTTAAAAAAGCGTCTCTTATTGACATACCTCGATCAAATATTATTGCAGAAAGTGTAATAAAACTTATAAAAAATAAAAATAAAACTTGCAAAACTGATAAATATCTAGATTTGAAGTTTGTTGCAAAAAATTTTTTAATAATAAATAATTTACTTTTATAATAAAATAGTTTTCTTTGTTTTAATATAATTTTTCAAAATTTTAATTGAGTTTAATAAAATTTGGGGGTCTTTTCGTTTAGACGGCCACATCAAGTAGTAATCACCATTTCGTCTGCCTTTTATAGTTATGTCTTGGTTGCCAAATTCTAAGGAAAATTCTCTGCGTTTACCCACATTTTGTTGTTTATAAAAGGAAACGGAAATTAAAAAAAATAAAAAATTAATAACTTTAATGGATATTAAGAATAGTTTTATTTAAGCAAAGGAATAAAATTGACAATATCTGAATAATTTTTTCCCTTTGAACTAGCACTTTGTTACTTTTGCGCCCAAGAAATTCGCACATACATGAATCGATTAGTGATCGCGCAATATCGCATTCTTTTTTATTCCGCTATTTTGCGAAAGCCCACAACGATTCTAAAAGTTAGTGTGTTCTCCAGTTTCAGGGTCTTTGAAATATTTTGAATGGTCAACAGTTAGATGCTTGTACGCCATGCCTTTTAGTGATGTAATGCTAGCATATGCCCGCCATTTATCGGAAATAATTGTCGTTCTCGGTAAAATACACTCATTTAAAATAGGTAGAGAAAAGTCATAGCGGATCTATTGGGAGTAGCGTACATGAAGCATGCACCCGTTTCTCGGCAAATTCCACCAAATACCCATTGCTGGGGATAAACTCTGCCCACACTGTACTTTCTTCTCGAGAAGCAGGACTCGTCGATTTCAACATGAAGCCCTTGTCCTCCAATTTGCACAGGATTTCGGAGCAGTGAATCCGCCTACACTTCACGCGTATAATTTTTCAAATCAGTGTACACTAGGGTAATTCCCAAAAAAAAAAAAATTTAATATTTAAAATGACACTTATGGGAAGTTGTGAGGAATGATGTCTAAATAATTAATATCATATTAGAATTCATCAAAGTTTAAAAAAGGTTCCGCTCCGTGTAAGGTAAAATAATCTATGTATGAAAATGCAAGATTTAAAATAAATAATAGATGGCGTTAAAATTAAAATAGTAGATAAATTTGAAGTTTGTTTATTTGGAAAATTTTGATATTTTAAAGAACTTTTTTCACTTATATTAAGCTTATTATTGCCACTTTTATTAAAAATTAAAAAAACTTTGTTATTGAAACATATGAGTATAATGGATAATAATAAATTCAATTATTAAGATTATTTTATTTATATTAAACCAAAGTTTTATTTAGAATTTTTCACAAAGATTTTTAAAATAATAATTACAACTTTGATCAAAATATGAGTTCAAAAAATTCAAGTTTAAAAACTGAAAGCAAAAAATTTATATGGCAAAAGAATTTTACCTATAATTCAAAGCAAAAAAGAAAGGGAAGTATTCCCTTATTGGAGTCTATTTCAAAGCTAATCAGAATGCCAACTAATTGTCAAATTCTAGGGAACTTCAAGTTTTTATACGGTCAAATGAAGAGTAAAGAAGAGAGAATTAAGCATATATTGGGTGAGATTCAGTATCTTTGGGATCATACATTAAATTTTCCTCTACTTTCGAAATCTCAAATCAGAAAAAAGCTCGGGAATCTCATCCAATTAGAGATAAAAAACAGAAAGAGACAATCCGAAAAATTCGTATCAGTCATTCTTCCGCAAGTATTTGATGTAACAAATGTCACAGGTTTTTGGAAGTGCAAGGAAGACAAGGTTTTTTACGAAACACAAATTCAAAGCCGAGGAAAAGTAGGATATTCTACGTTAAGAGAGGCTCCTTCAACCTCCATTCATCCAAGTAAAAAATATTCAATTCAAAACCCGATTTCCCATAATTCTTCTCAGGTTGAAGATAATTCAAGCTTTTCAAACGACGAAGTTTCACCTTTTTCACCATCATCATCATCATCATCATATTCTTCTTCATGTTCTTCTTCTTTTTCTTCCTTTTCTTCATCGTCTAAACTACAAGAGCCTAAGTTTAAAAGAGGTTCAACAAAAACAGCAAGCGTTTTATTTTATAAGAATAGTGTTTCAACAAACAAAGCGCATCAAATTCTCACAACAATTAGAAACGAAGGCTTAGATATTTCAGTTCCAACGCAATCTTCTATATGGAAAAAAGTGATCAAAGATGGAAGAGCAATGAAATCGAAGATTTTAAATTTTTTGATGAACACTAGCGATTCTTTTTGTTTACAGTTTGACGGAAAGAAGTTAAAAGGAGTAGAACACCAAGTTGTTCTTCTAAAAAATCAGAATTACGAGATGAAACTTGGAATCTTGAAATGTGAATCTGGATCTGCTAGGATTTTAAAGAAATGGAAAAGCTGATTGATAATTACAATGTTTGGAAAAATATATCTATGATCATTTGCGATACGACAGCAACCAACACTGGTCGTCATGGTGGAGTAATAAAAATGCTGAAAGATAGAGTTTCTGAACTTGGTTATCCTGAACCACAATACATCGGCTGCCAACATCACGTATTGGATTTGATATTAAAACACGTCCTAAATTATTATTTTACGGATAAATCAACAAAACCACAACTAAATTATTTTTTTGTTGATGCTATTATGAATAATTATGCTAACCTGCAAAGAGACTATAATTTCTCAGCTTTAGATGAAACGCCACAATATCAAAATCCTGGTTGGCGTGATGACTTTAAATTTTTGTACGAGTTGTGTATGGCTTTTAATCATTTCAAACATACATCTAAGCTGCCATGTATTAAGTGGAGAAAATTGCCAAGTCTTCATCAAGCAAGATGGAACTCTAGAGGAATTTATGCCTTGATGGCCTTTTTTCTTTTACCTAAATATCGTGATTTGCTTTACATACCATGTGATTTCATATCAACTTACTGGGCGCAAGCGTGGTTCCACTCTCAACACTATGATGACGAGGTATATCAAAAACTGTTAACTGGAGTCGAAACAGTGAGGTGTAACAAAGCATTGAACTGTCTTAATACACACTGGAAGAACGAAGAATCAAAATTAGACATTTCCAGGAGTAACCAAAACGCCGAAAGAGCGGTAAAATTAATGGAAGAGCTGTATAAAAATTCAAAAAAAATTGATTACCTGAACATGAAGTTTATTGGAAAAAATAACTTTTAACTGTTTTCATATTTTTTAACAATAAATTTTTATTTATTCTTTCAGGGAAAATTTTTTCCTAATAATAAAAGTTTGCACTTTTTGATGATCAAATTTATAAGTACTTTTTCATACTTTCACTGACATGAGAGCGCAAGGTTTTGTTTTTATTTACAAAAAAGCTTAATAAAATCTTTATTTATGCCTAAAAACTCATCTTTTTGGCATGGTGTCAGAAAAATTTTTTTTAAGGAATTACCCTAGTGTACACTGTATTGGACATTTTAAGGTGTTTTTTACAAAAAATTGTTGTTGCAAGTTCATGACACCATTCATGAATAAAATAAACAATCGTTTTAAAAGGTAAACGAGTACCTCCTAACCACGTATCGCGTGTGGCCATCTAAACGAAAAGACCCAAATTTGAAATTATAAATTATATTTACTTTTTTAGATATAAGTTTAATAATAATTATTATATTCTCATCCGATTTTAGTGTAGGATAGATAGAATAAAAATCATATTACTTTAGTTATTTTACGGTTGAGTTTCAGACACAAATTCTCTTAAAATAAATTTTTAAAATTATTTAGAAAAAGTCCCCCCCCCCCCCCCCCCCCAGGCCCGTCGCCAGGACACTTGTCCAGGGGGGGGGGGGCACGCATAAAAATTTTGGGGCACCAATTAAGTTAATAAGGGAGTGAAAAAATACCTAACGTCCGCTTCAACAGCTATACTCACTCACAGACGGACAGTTGACAGGTGGGCGAAACCGAAGATATCAGAATAAACCCCAAAGCATGTTACTAGTAATTTCAATCTAATCAGTAAAATTGTAAAAACAAACCCAGAATCTGAAAGTAGCAAACATTTATTTATTTACAAGCTCAAAATATATTTTAGAGGGCACGCCCCCCCCCCCCCCAATAATTTTGAGCGTGTGCACCCCTAATATATGGAATAATATCAGCTAAAATGATATTACACATGCGTATAACAAGAGACTTAGATTCCTCCTGAATTAGTTGTGCATATTTTATCAAGTATTGTTACATTGAATTCAGAATAGCTATAGCTCATTAGCATGCGATCCTTTTCTCAGCATTTAAACCATGGACATGAATATACATTGATTTATTATGGTTATTGGGTTTTTTATCTACATAAGGCAAAAGTTTAAAGATAAATGTGAGGAGAATCTCTTTTCACGTTCTTTTACGAAAGATTGCTTATAAAAGTTAACACTTAAAGTTTACTTTCAATTTAAGGCAAAATAACTAATCAATTATTCTATAATGGTAGATTATGTATTACCTGCCAACTAAAAAGGGTAGCTATAACTAACACTAAGGAAATAAAAAAAAAGTTTTCAAGGTGATGAACAGTAATCATAAAACAATGAGAAGAAGAAACGGTTAAATGATCTTTCTTTTGAAGTAACTATTAGTTTTCAGTATCTAGTTTGTGAGTCAAAACTAAGACGTAAAACTTACTTTCCTATTAGAAGCATAGAGTAACTCTATGTCAATAAAAAAATTATTTTTTTGAAATAAAGAAACTCTAATTCAAATTATTAGAAATAATAATTTGAAATTACCTTTTGAAATATTTGGTACACACCAATTATCCGAAAAAAAGAATCGAAAAGATAAGTTTACCCTGATCAAAAATTAAAAAAGATAAAGAAATTACGAATCCAGATTCAAGATACCTTTAGCGTATCGTTGCCACAGAAAATGAAGGGGAATAAATGTTCTATACCTAAAAGTAGACAAAATATATCAATTTATAAATATTGCTCCAAAGTCATTCACTCGAGGAAGATAGGGAAGTCTAGCTAACAGATCAAGTTGAAAGCATGACTGGGAATAAAAAGAATCAACAAAATTTCAATCTATTAGTTCTAAATTCTCAAAATTAAATACAATTCTTGTATTTACGCCTATGGTATATATAAGGGTCGGATGATGTGTGTGACGCTATACGAGCTTGTAAATTTTTCACTGAAAACAGCGAATTTTTTTAAATTTCAATGCTCAATATATTTGTGTACTTTTAAGAAATAATAAATAGAAAAACTAAAATTGTCAAGGATTCAGAATTTATTTAATAAATAATTATGATATAAAAATGAAGATGGATATTTTTATTGTATTTCCTTAAAATAAAGTATGATATAATTCTGATTTTCATAAAAAAAAATGATACATTTTTAAAACATTCATATTTTAAATATCATATTTTGTGTGACATTTTTTTAGATTTTTTGGCCATTTTTTATATCAAATTTGTTGAATAAAACAGACAATAGGAAACAAATTATAGAAAGTAAAAAATAGAAGAATGGCAAATCGTTCTGCAATTGCAAAATGCACTTCTAATTAAAAAAATATTAAATTTAGAGTTTTTGCAATTTTTATTTTGCATTTTCATATTGCATCCTTATTTTAAAGCATAAATTTATAACAAGTAAGGCGTTTTTGGTTATGTAGCGAAGCATTCATTCTTCTATTTTTTACTTTCAAGAATTTTTTACTGGATCTTCTGGAATATGAGAACGTTTGCAACTATATCTATCAAATTTGTCATTTCCAAAATCAAAGTGTGCATGTTTTTGATTAGAATCATTTTAAAAATAATTTTCTTTTAGTTTCCGTTTTTGTATTGATATATTTATTATACTAAATAAACTTTCAAATGGGATTTAATCAAAACGGAACTCCTATTTATTCATAAAGTTTTGAATTTATCCCTAAATAACTTAGCGTCTATTTTATAAAACACTCTTGAAATTTATTTTTTATGCAGTTTTAAGCTCATAATGTTTTTATATATAGTACAAATATATTTTGGCTTATTATACTTTCTGTTGAGTATGGAATATTTGTTAAAAAAAGAAAGCCAAAAGGCATAATAATAAATTTTTTTGAAGATGAAAGAAAGAAGCGACCTAAAAACAAATAGAAATCACAAATGTCAATATATGAAGGTTTAGTCGCTATCAAGATAATTTTATAATTTAAGTTCAATTTGAGGATCTTTTTCCTTTAGTGTGAAAGCAAGAATCTTTTAAATGATGAAGTGGAACATTTTTCTAATTGAACTATAAACATCAAGAATGATAGCATGGGGAAAACAACATTTGAATTGGGATTGAATCAAAATCTGTCAAAAAGGAGAATCGTTAATTCAATAGTGGTAATATTTTTTGATGAAAATCAATCAAATTGTCAAAAAAAGTGATTTAAAAAAATTATTCACCTCAAAATTGATTTTTTTTTATTAACATTTAAAACTAGCCGATCCCATGGCCGTTTCGATCTTAATTTACCAACACTCTACTAATGATATTATGTTTCGAGCGCAGCAAAAAGTTAAAAAAAATATTAACTTTAAAAAAAATAAAAACAATGTACAAGCAAGTAAAATTTTTAAATATGTAAATAAAGAGAACAAAAACTTTGAAGTGTGGGCATATCCCCAGACAACATGTCAGAACTTTGTATAGCAAGTTAGCTAGTTAGAGATAGCTAGCAGCTAGTAAGTAATTAGTAGTTTTTTGTATGAAATCTATTTTTCACCAAAACAAAATATAATATAAAATATATCATGCTTTCGAATTAATAGTGTCAAAAATTATTTAAGTAAAAATATTGTATTGAGAGTAAAAAGAAGCAAAGATGTGTGAAGTTTGCTGATTTCATGAGGTCATTTTTTGTAAAGAGGTAAGTGTAAGCTTTAGGAGAGGTTATATCTTCTCATCACCCCATAACATATACATATATATTATATCCATGACGTATTTCATTCCTATTATATATAAATACATATCAATTATACACCACTTCGCCTAATCCCATATTACTGATAAGTATCGCCATTCATCCTAGGTCATCCATTGCCAATAGCTAGAAAGCAATAAAAGTGATGAAACATACAGCAGACTTTGATAGCTACAAAGCAATAACTTTTCACTCTTCTTCAGAATAAAATAAGCCGAGAAATCGCATAGATGCGCAACATGATCGTTGAACATTCGTTGAATCGCAAAAATAGTTGAAACTAAACAAGAACAAATGTCACAAACCCTCATCGAACCACCTGGCTACCATCGTAGTTTTACAATTTTTGAACCTATATTATTTTTCGAAAAAAAAACTTTTCAATGTCAAAAGCCTAAAACTTCACGAAATGTGCAAAAAGCTTTATTTTGATGGAAAAAAATTCTCAATCGATACTGATGTAAAGATCTCAAAAAAGGAAAAAGTAGGAAGTTGTATGAGTTGATCACAATTAGCCCACTTGACTACGATGATCGTTTTATTCTTTTCAAAATAGGTACAATATGTTTTTTCAATCAACACCACTCTGAAACTTCAAAGGTTATAAAAAATATTTGTATCAAGGAAATTTAAAAAATATTCTGGAGGATACAGCAAAATATCCTAAAATAAGAAGAGTGGAAAAATATTTAAGTTAATACTTATAGCAGAGATCACAACCATTATAGTTAATAAGTTTCTTTATTAGAATAATTATAACTATTTTGCCCTTTTCAACTTGAAAACTTCAAAGATCTGCTGAAATGGAATAACAAGCAAAGAAGGTTAAAGGTGGTGTGGTATTCCCATCGATAAGGCACAAATGCGCCACTGGCATCGAGCTATGAATAATTTGACAGAGGCCAATCTCGAATCCGGAACAACCAACTCATGAATCAGCGCTCTAATCGATCAGCCACGCAACCACAAGAAAGAGTCTGTTTTGTTCTAAAATCTTTTATCAAGGAAAAAGGAGGAAAAGAAATTTATTGATATGAATACAACAAAGTGCAATTATTTTAGTTGCAATGTATACAATAATAAACATATTCATATTTTCATTCAATGATAAAAAAAATATTCAAAGGAAACTATTTTTCGATTCAAGTATTGAAAAAAATTTCACAATGTTTTGAAAGATTAGAGAAATAGTATCATAAAACTTTAGAAAATTCTGAATACTGAAAGAATTATTACCAAAATGTTGAGATAAAAAATAAATATATCTTGATGTACTGGTGCATTAGCGTAACAACCAGTTTTTGAATTACGTGCAACAAATTATATAGTTGGTGGAATAACAAAGATTTAATGACAACTAAAAACAATTTTTCTATTTTCACATTAGCAGCAATTTAGTTTTTTAGTTTATCTAATTGTGACGTTCAATTTTTCGAGTGTGAGAAATGTGATACAACGTCATAATTTCAAATTTCAACGTCATAATTATTCAATAAATTTTTGTTTTGATTCAATTTTCATTAGTTTAATTTTTTGAGCTAAAGCATTTCGTCCTCTAACAAAGAAATTTCTTCATTTGTTATGAGTTCAAGTGATAATTGTGAAAGTTTTAGTGATTTTTTGGACGCAGAGATCAGCTCTGAAGATTCCTCTAGCAAAGAAGAAATTGAAAGAGAACCTATTTTGTTAAGTATTCGTTCAAATAATGGTGCGTATTCATCCTTTCCTAACACGCTGGTCTCAAAGAGCAACATAAATTGGTCAATAAATCCTTTTTTCAATAGACTGTTATCAAGAAACATAATAAATTTCAAACGTGTACTTACTGTGACACCGTCAAGAGAAATGGATTCTTTAACGCTCTTTTTCACTGATGAGATTGCGTGAAAAGTTTTGGAGTACACAAATAAAAAGTGTTTAGATAAAGGAAGAAAAGTTTTTTCAATGAGAGAGTTTACTGCTTGTTGCAGCGTTCTTCTTAGAGCTGGAGCAGACAGGAGATAATTTCATATCTGTAAACAATCTTTTTAAAAAAGGAGATTCGAAGCCTTTTTATAGTTGTGCCGTTTCCAGGAATCGCTTCAAAGACTTCGTTTCTATGCTATCACTAGATGATAGATCCAACAGAAGAGAACGTCAGCGAGAAGACAAATTGGCCGCCATTCGCGAAATATATAATTCCAATTTCACAAAATTCTACGTTCCAAGCGAAAACTTGACTGTAGATGAGAAACTTTATTCTTTCAGAGGTTATTGCCCCGAAAGAGTTTATATGCTTCAAAAGCCCGGCTAAGTACGGTGAGAAAATATTTTGGCTTTGCGACGCAGCAAATGGTTTTGAACTTAAATCGTACATATTTTGTGGCAAGCAAGGTAACCTCAGCGGTACAGGTTTACCTAAAAATGTTACTTCTTACCTTTGTGAAGCTTACATCAAAAGTAATCACAATGTGTATTAAGACAGGTTTTTCGGATCGTTTGATCTCTGTCGAATTTTGCTCAAAAATGGGCTGACAATGACAGCTGCGATAAAAAGTTTTTCGAAAGATGTACCATAAAGTTTTTTAGAATTGAGAGAAAGAAGTTTGTACAGTACAAAATATTTGTACAACCACGATGACAAAATTATTTTATGCTCTTATAAGCAAAAGAAAAAGAAAAATGTTCTTCTAATATCATCCTTCCACACTCAGTTACAAGTAAATGAAGAAAAGTATGATCTTAAACCTTAAATCATTTTATATTACAACAAGTTCAAAGGTGGAGTGGACATAATGGACCAAAGAGTCTAATGTCGTCGAAAATCTAATAGGTACCCGCTTTTGTTCTTCTCCAATATTTTGGATGTTTGTACACTCAACTCTTATTTAATCATGAAGGAGACTGGGTACACCAATTCAAGGCTCAATTTCATCAAAAAATTGCTCATGAAAACATTTTTGCTAGATTCAACAATGAGAATGTTTGCAGCCAGAAAAAATGCCTTTTGCGCAATACGGGATTAAGGAACATACTCCAATTGAATATGCGCAAACGAGTGAAATTCATCCAAAAAAAATGCGTCGCCAATACCTTTAATATGTAAAGAGGGTGAATGTAAGTCATCCACGCGTTGGACATGTGACAAATGCGATAAAAAAATATGTTTAAAGCACAAATTTAGTCTCTGTAGAAATTGTTTATAAAATAAAATTTTACCTTTCTCTATTTCTCAATTTTTTTGGCAGAAGCCTTCCAATCGTTATTTTTTATTCAAACACAAGAAATTTATACTTCTATACTTTATTTGTGATATCTCTGAAAATAAATGTTTTGCTGCCTATTCGAAATATCTGACTTTGATTTTGGGCTACAATTGTAGTGGCCTGGCCAGAAACTAAAAATATGTGGTTCGATGAGGGTTAATTTTAGACTTTAAATAATTGTTTATTTATTTTAATAAAATTTAGCGGGATAAATTTTTTTCAAATAGAGGGTGCAAGAACTTAATTACACTAAGAACTACTTCGCTAGAGTATTATAATATAATGTAGAATAGAGTGAAAACAGATTTAATAACAAACCTGTATTCATTGGCTTTAACATTTATTAACGGGCTTTTCTTGGAAATGTTTGAGGGTGCAGCTTTAACTTGAAGGATAGTTACATCTTTATTGTTTCTTTCAAAGGGAACAGAATGGAACTTCAAAGTCACGGATAACTTCTTCTTTTGAGGTTTTATATTTCCAAGAAATGAGTTAATATAATTATCAGTATTAGCAGGAGGGCTCTATAAAAAATTTAATTAAAATATATATTGGAATTAAGGAAAAAGTAGTCTAATAGAGTAATAAAAAATTAACGTAAGTGCCAAGGCCTTTAACGTTATCTGTAGGAAAGGATATGCGCTTCTTCCACTAGCCTAGTTGACTCCGCCCTAGTTGAGAAAGGTAAAGGTACCGTGGGTGTGTTTTCATTGACAAGGCACTGATGTACCGCTTATGTCAAACTATGAACAAATTGGTATCGATGAGGAACCGAACCCAGAGGCTTCCGTGATGAGTCCATCATCTCAACCAACCTGCCATGCCACATGCCATGTGAGAATATCGATCCTGGCTAAAGAAGTAGTTTATCTCAAAATTTTGTAAAAAAAATAAGAAGGGGATAGTATTCAAAGTAGTATTTAAAAATATTCATAAGGAACTTTAGTTTAAAAAAATTCTGGCACATGGCTCACCGCCTGAATTAAGCGTTTCTTTTAGCAACGCCTTAAAAAGACACTGACAATAAAGTAAGGGTGTATATTATAAAGTACAAAACCTTTTTATATTTTTATCAAGTCTGCTTAGGTTTCAACTGATTTTTAATGTTAATTCCTAAAAATATTATGAAAATAAAAATCCACTATTGTTCCACTGAAGTCTTTTTTAAGTTACTTCAAACTCATGTTTCGAAACATTTCGCTAAATTATCTCAATACCAAACTTTTCGAAAATTATTTCATAAAAAAATAAAAATTTTCACATTCCACAAAAATAATAGCTTTTCATTCAAGACAGTGCATTCTATGAATTGAATGCTTCCTTTGAGGATTAGTGGTACATATATGTACCACAATTGATTATCAACATGTATAATATTAATTACCGTAAGTCTCAGTGCCTTTGATTTTTCATGAATTCTAAAATTGCAATATGATATTTGATTAATGACTTTTGCATACTATAGCATTTGTTTTCACTTAATTTTTCATACATAGCACGATACTGACTATACACTCCTTTGTCATTAAAACAGGCTCACAATCTTTTGATTCATTCAATTTTTCATTGTCTTTGAATACTTTCTCAACTCATATTAAAAGAATACATATTCTTGAGGTATGCCTTTTTGTGTTTCTAGTTTATGGTACACATATGTACCATTAACCGTTTATGTATAATTAAATATGGCTTCAGTGCCTGAAAATCGAAGAGAATTTGAACTAAAGTCAAATGGAATCCATTAAATTTTATTTTGTGACAACAGTGATGTTGAAGAGAATCTTTTACTTGATGAAGAAAATTTGAGTTTTCTTGAAGAAGATGACGAGTGCTTTTTGACAAATCTGGAATGCTTTTATTGCGATAATTGAACCAGCCAAAACAACATTGCACAAGAAAGATGAAGCTAGAGGTACTGATAATGCCACTGGTCCATCCAAACCCACCAGTTATAATTTATCAAAGTTCGATTGGATGAACGTGAGAAATCATCATATAGAAACAGTTTTTCAAGCTTTTCTGAACATTTTAAATATGAAAAAGTAACTATTGACATGATATCAGGCTTAACTCCCACGAGGTTTTCAATAAAGTTGCTAAATTTCAAGATTTTCTTCTTCCAATAGTCATACCTCAAAGCATGGTGTATTCGAATCAGAAAGAAGACGTTTTTCAGACCCAACTTGATGAACTAAAAGCCTTTTTTGGGATGAACATTGTTATGGGCTATCACACCCTTAGTTCAATAAGAGATTACTGGTCAAGTGAACCAGATTTGAAGGTACCTTTCATATCCAACATTATGACTTTGAAGCGTTTTCAAGAAATACACAGCATGTTACATTTTGCTGACAATAGTCTGTTGAAAGCGGATTAGGAGAATCTGTTGTATTCCAACTTACCAAAAAAATAAAAAGACTCTCGTGTCAGATGATAGTAGACAATTTTTTTAAAAGTCCAACTCTGCAATTAAAACTTCTTGAAAATAAAATTTATAGCTTAGGGACTGTAAGACCCAATCGTAAACTCCTACCCAAAGAAAATAAACTTGATAGAAAAATAAAAAACGAGACGTTGTATTTCTAACTTCCAACAATCTATTTTATGTGAAATGGATGGATAGCAGAATGGTTCATATGCTCTCAAATTTTCTATCAGCTTACCCTTTGCAAGAAATATATAGACGAAAGAAAGGACAAAAAGCGAAAGAAACTATCCAATGTCCAAATATTGTAAAGCTTTACAATCAGCATATGGGTGGGGTTATTTTTGAATAAAAAATAACCCAATTGAGGCAATAAGTATTACAAGTATAGTAATTAATTGAATGATAACTGAAGCAGTAATTATCACAATACAGGTACAGTAGTTGAAAGAGAATCGAGGCAATAATTATCACACTAAATATACAGAAATAAAATTGTAATATTCCCTAATTCCATTCTTACCTGCATTACGTGTAAATATGAGTCTCTGACTTAAAGGTAAAGTACCATAGGGTGTTTTCATCGAAGGCACAATTGCGTGCTTGTATCGACTATGGGAAGGTGCGGGAAGCAGCCTTGACCGTTAGTTATCGAATCCAGCATCTAACCAACACTACTCACGCCCTAATTAAAATTAACCCACGGTCTAACCAACCCTACCCACGCCCTAATTAACTTCTATTTAATTAACAACATATGCATGAATGAACACTTTTACCGTTTGTATACTTTTGTCCTAGAACCCTTTGGATATACATTTTCTTAAGTTCATTTTTAAATAATGAATTAATTCATCCTATATATGCTAAAAATGAAAAAATTCTTAAAGAAAACTTTTAAATAAAACACTTACTTTTATTTTGGTAATCGATTTTCTAGCGTATAGTACTGCAATAATGTAACAATAAACTTCGCCAGGTCACTTTTTTTCAAAAATTGGAAAAAAATTTACTTATAAACCGTTCGACTTTAGTAAATTTTTTCTATAAAATACTAAAATACTTGAAACCCTTCTAATTTTAAACTGAATACAAATACAAGAAATAAAATAGGTAAAACCTTTTTGATCTTACCTTGAGATTAAACTTCTTTACTCCCTTAATGCTTGACGGTAATTCTTGGTACATTTTATCTAAAGATAAAAAAGAGCAAAGTAGGTATAAAAATAGAAGTTACAAAAAGGGTCGGATTAGCATAAACGCAATTACACCACGGCATAGGGCAGATGTTCTATGGGTAATGATGACACACTGGGAAAAATTATGTATAAAGAAATAAAATAAATAATATGTAACTGTTTTACAAATAAAAACCTCATAAGGCAAAATGTGAGTTATGTAAAATATTGAAAAAATGAATCTAAAAAAGGATAAAATTAGGGGCGCACATACGGGGCCGACGAGGGGGGTACCCCCCTCCCCCCCCCCTCCCCTCCAATGTGATTTCCAGGGGGCGAAAAAGCCAAGGACATTTATATTCCTCGTCCCCACCAGACATTAATGCAGGAAAAAGAAATTTCAAGTGTGAGTCGTCATATTTCATTTTTTAGCCATTAAGAAAAGTGCACATTTACAAATTAGGCCTGAAAAGCCATATAAGAAAAAAATAATACTCAACTCATAGACTAACTTGTTTATTCTTCTTAAATGTTATTTATTGGCAAAAATAGCAAATGACCCAATACGGGTGCAATATTTTGCCAAAAAACAAGTCACTCAGTGTCGCCTTCTCGATCCCCATGGAACTTCTTTGAGGCCACTTTTTTTTTAAAAAAACCACTGAGCTACAAGGTAATTAGAATTACAAACTCTAATTCTCTTAAGTCTGATGAAAAAATCAGAGCTAAAAGAAAATATGACAACAAGTACATGGACTACGATTTCACGTTTGTTGAAGGACGCAACGGACAGTTGCCTCAGTGCGTTATTTGCCACAAAACGCTCAGTAATGATTCAATGAAACCTCATCAACTGAAGATGCATCTCTCCAATTTACACTCTGAGCTTGCTAACAGTAAGAGACTATTTTTTGAATCAAAAGCAAACTGTTTGAAGAAAATGAAGATGGACCATGACGGAAAATTTCAAACTGAGTCAAGAGCAATCGTGCACTCATGGTATGCTGTTTCTCTTCTGGTAGCAAAGGCAAAGAAACCACATAGTATATAAGAGACGCTCATAAAGCCGTGCCTCATCTCATGTGCTGATATTTTGCTTGGCGAATCTGCAGTAGCGAAGATGAAATTTCTCTATCCAACGATACCGTTAAGTCACGCATTTTTGATATGTCGTCCAATATCAAGTCGCAACTCTTGGCAAGAATGAAAGCGTCTCCTGTCTTTGCTATTCAATTAGATGAGTCTGTGGATGTGGCGAATTTGTCTCAACTAATTGTCTTTGTTCGTTACGTCTTCAATCAAAACATCGAAGAAGACTTATTATTTTGCCGCTCACTTGAAACAACAATTCAAGCTGTCGATGTCATGCAGCTTGTTAACGATTTTTTTTGAAAAGTAAGGATTGGACTGGGACAAACTTGTCCATGTTTGCACAGATGGACCTCCTCTTATGTTGGGTGTGAGGTCTGGATTTGCGCAACTAGTGAAGCAAAAAAATCCTAAGGTAGTGACAGAGCACTGTATTATACATGGAGAAACGCTTGCGTCAAGAACAATGACTCAACTGCTTAAAGAAACGCTTGGTTCGGCTATTAGGATTGTAAATTATGTTAAAGCAAGCGCACTCAACTATTGACGGTTGTGTCAAGATTTGGAATCCGACTACAAAGGACTCTTGTTCCACACTTCTGTGCGTTGGCTGTCAAAAGGCGATATGTTGAGTAGGCTTGTGCATTTGCTCCCTGAAGTGACACAGTTCTTGGAAGAAAGAAATAAAGAAGATTTAAAAACTATTCTTTCTGATAAGGAATTCCAGTACAGGCTGGCATTTCTCGCAGATATGTTTAGTCACCTGAATGAGCTTAACCGAAAGCTACAGGGACCGGATTGCAATATAATTGGGCATCGAGACAAAGTAAACGCTTTCGTCTGGAAACTTGATCTTTGGCGAGGAAAGTTTGAAACTGGCAGTAGTGCAACGTTTTTTCCAACGTTGACTCGAATCAGTGAAACTGCAGGTGGCGTCAGCGACGTACTTAAAAGCAACATCGTCATTTACTTCAACAGGTTTCTGGACGAGTTTAATCGCTATTTCTCTGACTTCAAGATCAATAACCCAATACTCGAGCTAACAAGAGATCCATTCTGTTTCCAAGTTAATAACTTTCTAGAAGAAGCGGAGAACGTCATAGAACAGTTTCTTGATTTGATAAAGACTCATCAGCAAAGGCTGTTTTTGCAAACAAAAATCTAAACGCATTCTGCGCTACCATGCATGACTTGTATCCTCGCGTTGCTTTGTCCGCGCTCACACTTCTAGTTGCATTTCCTAGGACGTACCTGTGCGAGTCTGGGTTTTCAAGCATGGTTCAAATCAAAATAAAATCGCGAAACCGCCTGATTGATCTTGAATCTGAATCTGAATGAGAAGCTAAATATTGAGGCACTAGTCGATGCAAAACAAATGCAGAAATCGCATTGAAACCGATGATGTTGCATTTTTTCATTTTATTTTGCTAATAAATTGTGAAAAAAAATCTAATTGATATATATTTTATAATTATGAGAAATGCCTTATCTTTTTAACCCATTTAAGACCAAGCAAAGTAGACGACTTTAGTAATTCCTATTAAATTCCATGTAAAGTAGGAATTCGTCTGCATTCCTTTGGGAACATTGGTCGTAAATGGGTTAATACAGCGGCCTTCAATTTAACTTTATTGCTTTGATACTATATTCATGATGACGTTTGCTTTAAAAAAATAATCTCCAAATAGTTTTTAATTTAATACAAATAATATATCATACAAAAATATGTTTATAAGAAAGATAACGTTCATACTATGTTTGATAAAAAAAAATTTTTTTTTATTTTGTATATAAACAAAATTTCGAGCTTGTAAAACGACACAAAAAGCAAAATGTATATTTAGCCACTAAACACTGAATAGGTTAAAATTATTTTTTTAGTGAACGATAACTGTGGTGGGAAATCGAGAGTTCGCTCACTAAAAATGGAGAATTGTAGAAAAAAAGGTTAAGAACCACTGATATAGAGAGAGTGGTGAGAGTATACAAGCGTGTACTCTGAGCAGGACATTTTACGCCTACTGAAGGCTCAACAGCCACGCTTTGCACATATTTTGGTAAAAAAAAACTTAAGTGAAAATAATCGACCAATTTGTACGTCTAAAAATAATTTTTAATTAAGGTTGTGGTAATTAGCAAACGGTGGCTTGTCTTTTCCTCCTTAAATTTGCAAAAAAAATTGCCTTGCTCCCTATAAAATAATTTATGAGTATTGCTTAGCTTTATAGCTTTTTTCACCATTGATAACATGTGCGTTTGTTAGTCTCTGTTTATGGATGTATGTAATTTATTATAAGATCAAGTTTTTTCGTTTGCCTGGTGTCAGCTTTAGAGAAATAGAAAATTATTATTAGATGTTTTTTAATAAGGGGGTCCAAAATTTTAATGGAAATTTTGAAGGATCCGTTACTTGAAAAGGTTAAGCACCACTGTTCTAAAAGTTTCATCCGAACCATTTTGTAAATGAAATATCATCCAACAGTATTTGAGATTTTAATGGCAGTATATTTAGGGAATGAACTTTAATAGAAAATGAGAATGATGAAAACAGGACTTTGTATTGTTCTTTCTGTCTGGTGTATAATGAAGATAAATGACGAAAAAAATAAGATCCAAAGATGTTTGGATTTGATGCATGTCACAACAAAACTACTGGAACGTGATAAAGCCAGTGTAATAAACTTTTTCCAAAATCTTACTTCATGAATGCCAGTAAAATGTTCACATGCACAGCCTTGAGCAATTCTCTCTTAAAAGATAAGAAGTGCTTCAGCCTCAGTCTATTGTCAAGTGTATAATTGAAATTGTTTTCTAAATTGGATTCCAAGCATTGTCCTCTGTAACAAACTTATAGAAGCTGTAAAAACTGTATTTGATAAAGAGAATTTAAAGAATCATAACAATTTTCTAGGAGCTGTAAAACTCCTTTCAAAATACAATCAAACCCGAAATGAGCACTTAAAAAAAGTTATCAATAGGGTAAACTACGACATACATCCCACAAAGCAGTGGCGGATTTAAAAGAAACGATCGACTCCGCTCTCAACCCACCTTCAATTTTTGAGCTAATCAGTGTAAAGTTCAATCAAAAATTTCATTTTCTCAAAGAGTTGTAAGTCAAATCCATAGGATGATATGAGTAAATATTCCTAGTGTTATACTACTAATTCTCTAGATCAGAGCTTCCCAACATTGTGCAACATAGGTACCCCATAAGAGAAACTAATATCAAATATACCTTTCTAATTTTTGAGCATATCAGGGTATAGTTCAATCAAGTTTATTTTGATTTTCTGAAAAAAGAATTTTGCTCTAAATCGGTGAGATGAAATGGCTAAACACTCATTAGCCATTTTTTATTCATTTTTTAAGTCAATAGTCAATTTTTTAGGATGAAAGTTAATAATTTTGTCTTAAGTCGATATTTATTATTATCTTTTTTTACAACTTTTAAAATGTAAATTTTTCCTCTTTTAAAACTTTTTTCCTAATGCCTAAAGTTGCTTTGAGTAAATTGAGCAAAATTAATCTAATAACCAGAAAATATCATGAAGAATTCATTTTTCTTCAGAAAAAACTTGTTTTGTAAAATTTATGGTGTAATTGTGAATCATTAAAAAAAAATTTTTTTGGAACACCACAGAAATGAAAAAAACATAAACTTCGTTTACCAATTTAATTAAATACAACCCATGTTGAAACTTACATGGATCCTGTTAATAAAGAATTTTCAAGAAATTTAGTTAAATGTTTTCTTGAAGAATATCCCTTTGCACACGTTTTCACATCCATCATTAAAAAACTGTTTTCTAGTTTGGGATACTTTTGCTTTTAGCAAAAGACAGAAATTTTTTAACTCTTAATAATGTAAATAATTTTCTTTTTTATTTTAACTCATCTTGTTTGAAAAATATGTTTATTTTATTTTCATGTAATAAAATTTTATTTCATGCCTTGCATTTTATATGAGTTTTAATGAAGCAATTTTTTTCTTATAAAGTCAACTTTTTTGTTTTAAAAGGTTATAGTTTATTTGATAGAGAATTTTTAATATAGATAAAAAAAATTTGATCCCTCCTTTTGGTAAAGTAATAGAAAAACGTTGTCTTCGAATCTTACTATGAGAGATGCATTTGATTTATATAGAAATAAAAAACAAATAATAAACATATGAAAAAAGAAATATATCTAAAATGCTCTTCTCTACCATAGCCAACAGACAGAGAAAAGATAAATTCCAGTGATTAAAAAGCTTTTGTCTAAAGATTGCGCCTTTTCAAAAGAGAAATGAAACTTTTCCCAATCTTTTATTATTACATCACAGAGCAAATTTTTCGAACAAATTGAAGAGAAAAAAGGAATTTTCATGCATGTTCAGGATAGTGAAGACCGTTTTATTTCCAAATTCATCATTTTAAGATAATTCAAATCATCTTAGAAAAGTGTGTATTTGTGAAAGAAATTTTTTTTAAGAAAAATAACCAATTACTTCAATTTAAAAAATAGAAAAAAACATAATTAAATTTAGAAAACTGTTGAATTGATAAAATGAAAATAAAAATGATATTTGGATAATATTTTGTATAAATTGAACAAGATAAGTATTAAATTTCAATAGATTAAGAGAAAAAATGAGTTAGTTTAACAAATCTATATTTGAATTATGTTTTCAACTTCTTAATAGTCGTTCAGAAAAAAAAAAAGATATACAACAGTAAATATCGACTGATTTATATTCTAACAATATTAAATTATCTTAAAAGATATACATTTGGATAAAAAATAAGATCTAAAATACTATTTTTTCAAATTTCCATATGGCAATTATAATAAAATGTTTTATTTTTATTTGAATTTTTATAGTGATCGAGACAATATATAAAAGAAAAACTTTTACCTTACAATATAAAATAAGAAATTATTCAAAAATAAATAGCGATAAAATTTGAGACACAGCACAAGTTCTCAAAGCATATTAAATTCAGATACTGGAATATAATTGATATTATCTTAGGTTTAAAAGATTAATTTAATTAGTATAAAAAAATTACTTTGAGGATTTATGTCATTCAAATTTAAAAATTTGATAGGACATTTTTTATTTTAGATAAATATAAAATTAAGAGATGACTTAAAAACGTATATATGTGTAAACAACGGTTTTTTACTAATTTACTTAGTTTATTGATGAAAAATAGCTAACTCTAGCGCACTTTTTAGCAATATCCGACTAGCGAGACAATGTTCAACTTTCTGTTCATATTTTGCTAGATATAAGATTTTATATACCTCATTGGGGGAGACGATGTTAGTTAATGTATTTTAATTAATATATTTGTCAAATAATCAAAATAAAATTGTGTAATCAAAGAATCCAATGATCTTTAACAGGACCTAGAATCATGGGGTTACCAAGTATCTTTAATAGGATCTAGAATGACAGGGGCACCAATGATCGTTAACAGGACCTAGAATCACGCAGGTACCAATGATCTTTAACAAGACCTAGATTAAAGGTACCAATGATCTAGGACCTAGAATCAATGGGTACCAATGATCTTTAAGAGGACATAGAATTACGAGGATCTAGAATACAATGTCTCAAAGGAAGCTGGAGACAAACACGCTTATCCTAGTGATATATAATGGTTAACAGTTTAACATTAAAAAACTTTTGCGCTTATTTTTTGGCTTCTAAATATCAATTGACTAATAATATCGCAATTTTTTGATTGAAAATATAAATAATCATGCAAAACGAAACAATCTTTATGTTAAAAATTAATGACATCATAGTTGACTCTTGCTACTAGTATTTCTTTAATTTCCATTTTAATCACTTCTCTATGATTTCTTTAATCAAAGTTTCGTTATGTTTTAAATTATAATGTTTTTAAAAATATAAAATTCTATACCTCGATTATATTGTTGAAAAAACCTACATCTGTAAATTGACAAAATAATTCAAAAAAATTTAATTTTAATTTTTAGTTTATGAAGATGAGTAAATATAGTAAATTTTTACTGTAGAAGTACAATAGTTTGTGGTGATTTAATAAAGAAAACACGAAAGAAATTGCTTACATCAAAATTAGGGCAGTGTCTAGGCTGAACTTTGAGTTGAAAGTTTCTTTCATAAAAGTCAGACAACTAACATAGTTTACGCTCACCCATGAGTGAAAATTTTCTGTTTAGATGTGTGATAATCTAAACTACTTTAATGATAAATAAGAAACAAATAATATTTAAAGATAAATTTCTTATTCATTTTAGTTTTTATCATCGTCTATTTCCCATTTTCAGGACATAATTAGAATTGATAAATATAAAAGAATTCATTTTTTCTAATCGTTATCATTGCCTATTTCGATTGTCAAGACAAGACAATGACTACCTTTGTCTATTTTTATTTTCCACAGATTTTTTAATAAAAATATCAACAAAATATTCCAGTTTTTTTATTAACATCTGTAGGATGAAAATAAAATTTCCTTTCTCAACTATACTATCTAAACCAGTGCTCTTCAAACATTTTTTTCGCGACCCCTTTTTGGAAAAAATTTTTTTTCGTGACCCACCAAAATTTTTTATAAATAAAAAATAAGTTAATGGAGTGAAAAAGTTTATTCCTACGAAAAATCAACATAAGCTAAACATGAAATAAAATATATTTTACTTTTTTTATTTATTTATAAAAGAATTCACAGAAATAAGCATATGTACGAAAAAATAAGGGGTTATGAAAGATAATAGCAGTTAAAATCATATATCATTATTAAGATTATATCATTTCATTTGAATCAATGAGATTGATGCGATTGCATTTTTTTGCATAAAAGATCAAATCTAGGCTCTAACTTTGTCAAAGCTGGTCTTAGTACGGTTTCGAAACATTTCAAATTTGCTCGATGTTTTGTTTTTAGGTTAGTTAATGCCGAAAAAGCACTTTCGCATAAATAAGTCGATGCAAAAGGTAGAAGAGTGTTTATTGCAAGCTAAGATAAGTTCGAATATTCTGAATGAAGACCAGACCAAAACGATATGAGACTCATTTTAGCGAACGTGATTTTTAAAGAAGAATCAGAAAAAAGTTCTGCCAATTATTTCTGAACCTTTACTGTAAGATTACTCACTTTTTTGACATCAACATCAAATGGATTTTGAATCCAAGCAAATTGGCTCATGTCTGATTCTTTGAGAAAATACTTTTTGAAATTTTCTGCTAAACTTAATAAATGAGCGATTATGATGGGTTTAACTTTTTCAAAACTTAGTGCGTTTTTGGTTATGAACTCTTCCAAACATGGAAACATTTCGTATGTGTTTCTTTTCACATTAATCAACGAAACATTAGTTTTTTAATAAAACCTTGAATTTTCGAAGTTAATGTAAAAATATTTGTGTTTGCACCTTGCAATGATATGTTGAGTTCATTAAGTTTGTCAAGAATATCTGATAAATAACAAAGTTTAGAAACCCAGTCTTCATTGTAAAAGTATCTTACCAAATCCAAGTTATTACTTGCTAAAAATAACATGACTTCATTTTTTAATGTCAGTAGCCTTCTTAAAGCTCAACCTCTTGAAAGCCATCTAATATCCGTGTGGAGCATCAAAGATTCAAATTCTGAGCCCATTTCTTTGTTAAAATTCGTAAAGAGTCGAGTATTAAGAGCAGGGGATTTAATGTAATTGATTATTTTCACTGAATATTGTAGCACTTCACACAATTCTTCGCTATTTTTTTTGTTGCTAGCACCTCCCGATGAATCATGCAATGAGTGAAGGTTACTTCCTTTTTACAAACGGATCTGACTTTACTGTAGAAGCCAACATTCTTTCCTGTCATTGCGGCTGCACCATCTGTGCAAACTCCAACACAGTCAGCCCATTTTAATCCGACTTCATCAAAAAATTCGTCTACTTTTTGAAACATTGCCCCACCTGTAGCGTGTGCTTCCAATGGCTTGCAAAAAAGTAAATCTTCATGAAGATCATTGTGGTAGCAATACCTTACATACACTAATAATTGTGCCATGTTTGTAATATCCGTTGTCTCATCCAATTGAATTGCGAATTTTGAATTTTCTTTAATTCTTTCTAGTAATTGTTCATGTCAGTCCTCGCTAATTTTCGTAATTCTTCTGCTCACTGTGGTTTCAGCGATAGGAATTTTTTTAATTCGTTTGCATATTTTTGTCCGATGAGAATTTCGGTCATTCTGATGGCTATTGGAAGAGCAAGCTCTTCTCCAATTGTAAACGGTTTTTTAGCCTTTGCAATCAAAAAATATGCTTCATACGATGCCCGCAAATATTTTAAATTTGTTACAGAATGCGCTTCAATATTTGACTGTTGTTTTCTTGTAGATTGCAATAACCTTTTAAAGTACTCCACGGGTTTATTAACACAAGAAGGATGTTTAGTTTCGAGATGCCTTTTCAATTTTGCAGGCCTCATGCTTTCGCTTGCTAAGTGCTCACTGCAAACCACACACATTGGGAGCTGCTCATTATTTATTTCAATGAAAGTAAATCCAAATTGTAAATAAGTTTTGTTGTACTTTCTTTTTTTTACATAAAAAAGCTTATTCTCTTTTGCTTCCGCTTTAGAACTTGTTACACCGCTTGCCATCGTGCCGGCATCACTCAAATCATCAGAGGTTTTTCTCTTGTTTATCAGCCACTTATCCATCGTCGATTTATCTTAAAATAAAATAAAAAATAGAAAATTATGGAATTAAAATAAAAATATCATATTATTTTGCTTTCTTGATGAAGTTTAACAATACCATTTAAATTAAAACGATTGTCAATTTATATTGAAAATTGATATGTTTGTTGTTAAATTAGTAAAAAAACAATGTTGAATATTATTTAAAAAATTCCATAGTTATAATTTTAGCGACCCCCTTTCTATGGTTACGCGACTCCCCTGGGGGTTGCGACCCCCACTTTGAAGACCTCTGCTGTAGAGGCAAATTTTGATGCGCATCATTTTATTTGAAGGAGAAAGACAGTTCGTGTATACCATTCACTCTACAATATCTCGAAAGTAGCTGAATCGGTCAATTAAGTTTCGTGTTTGACCATTTTGAGAAAGTTTTATGCGTATAATCAAACAATATACAATTGAACGAAGATGATAAAGTTGAAACATAATTTATTTATAATAAAAATTTGATCGTTTTTTTATATCTAATTATTTCGTTTACGTATCGTTTATCTAAAATGAAAAATATTTTGACCTCAACATGAGTTTTCTGAATAAAATTTGCTATTTTATTTAATAACTGTTGACAGTATTTAAAAAAAAGTGAATGATCTCCTTTATTAAAAAATGTCAAGTTTAAAAAAAGAGAGAAAAACTTTATACAAAAATTTGTCTTTTTGATAATCAAGATTCAAAAAAACAAAAATTTCTGGATTATGAGTATCAAGATGTTTGTTTGTAGTTTGAAATACTGAATTTTATTTATAAAAAATTCTTGACAATTTTTAAAATGTTAAGATATATTTGCTTTCATGCATGAACCAATCAAACTATTCTCTTATTTCGATAATTTTTTAGTCTGCAATTTAAAAGAACTAGATATTTCCTTTCTCCTTAGTAAAGGTAAAGGTACCCCGGGGTGTTTTCATCGATAAGGCACAATTGCGCCGCTTGTATTGAACTATGAGAAAAGCAGGCTTGATGCAGAATCGAACCCAAGACCTTGAGTTATCGAATCCAGCATCTAACCAACCCTACTCACGCCTTATTCCTTATTCTTACTCTTAGTCCTTAAAAATAGTCTATTCCCTTACTCTTACCCCCAGCCCTGATTTGGATTATTTTACCGCCCTTGTTAGAATATATCAGTTTGAATTTTGATTTGAAGATAGCTTTATGTATAGAAGATGAGTATAAAAATTAATATTCGTGCCTCATTGGAAATTTTGATACTGAAAACATTTGTTTTATTATAGATTCCAAATAAAATCTAAACTTCAAAGAGAAATAAATTCATTTGTGAAATGACTAAAATTTGAATATAGTCTTTGGAGAATAGCATGAAAACAAATCGTTCAAAAATCAGTACAATATATCTGACCGCAATCATACCACAATTTTTAAAAAGTCACAAATTAAACAAAAATGTTTAAAAAAACCATTTATAACTACTTAAATAAAGAATAAATTTTTTCAGTTGGGCTGTCATATGTCAATCAATTTTTTGACAAGGTTTGATTGATTTTTTTTAATAAACGTGACCATTGTATTCACCATACATTGAAACGGGTGTATATAAATAGAAAACTTTTTTATAACCATTTAAACTAAAATGTTCTTTTTTAAGTTGAGCTGTCATATATCAATCAATTTTTTGACAGGTTTGATTGATTTTAAAAAAAATAAACATGACCATCGTGTTCAGCACACTTGAAAATGAGTATATATGTGTAAAAAATTTTGTATACCCATTTAAACTAAAAGTTTCTTTTTTTAGTTGAGCTGTCAAATATCAATCAATTTTTGACAAGTTTGATTGATTTTTATAAAAAAATAAATGTCACGATCAGATTTGCAATCAATCATTTAGTAGGTTCACGCGGAAATTTTGTAAAAATTTGCAATCATTAAAGAAAAACCGAGAAAATAGGCCGTCACTATTAGGGTTAAGGTACCAATGATTTTTAAGGGGCATTATTATGACAGTTCCTATGATCTTTCATCTGACCTAGAATCATAGTACCAATGATCAACATCAGATAAGATTTTTTGATTTATTAATTTCTACAGTAAGGTAAAAAGTTAATTTATAAATTAAATTGATATAAATTTTTGTTTTTATTTTTTTACTTCAAGTACAAAAACAAAATGAATTTATTTTAAGTTTCCAAAAATTCCATTTATTTATCACATAATCAAGTTTAGGTAGTACAAAATGTCCTCTTATATTTCATATATAATTTACCCGTGTCTAAGTTAAGTTTTATAAATCACGAGCAATAACATTATAATTTTTGAAGTCTATAACAGTTAAAATCTTAGAGAATTAAGATTTTTTGGCATGATAAAAATCTTGAAATAAACTGAATTTAAATTTCACTAATTATGCAATATGTATATAATAATTTATAATATAATTTTACATCATTTTTTTTTAGATTTTTAACATAATGAGTAAGAAAAGAGAATGCAAATTCAATGATGATCTAAAAGGTGAATTTCCTTTTATTAAAAAAACCAAAAGCGATTACATGGTAAAATGTAATGGTGAATTCCCATATCTATCGCACGGGTAAAGAATGATATTTCAAAGCACTTGGAAACACAGAAACATTAAAGATATTTAAATACTGTTGCATCTTCCTCCAAAATACAAGATTTTTTTCGGAAAACAACTTATGGAGACGAAGAAAAAAAATTAGCATTAGCAGAAGGACTTATGTCTTTTCATGCTATTAATCACAATAATTCCTTCAAATCTATGGACTGTACATCACAAGTTGTCAAAAAGTTATTCGAAGCAATTGTGTGTAATGTGCTTTCCCCATATGCATTTTCAGAAAGAAAAATCTAGAAAAAAACAATTTTATATCCATATATTCTGACGCATCTAATCATAAGGATATGAAGTTAATTCCAACCATTATTAGATTTTTTGATTCGGAAATTTCTTTGCCCAGCGAAACTTCTTAAATAATTTTCAGTTCGATTATAAATATTCTAGAAAAAAACAATTTAAACATAAAATGATTGCATATTGCGCAGGCAACACGAACGCAAATTTTGGAGGAAAAGCGAGAAGAGGTCTAAATAATATATTTTATAAATTAAACAAAAACATTAATCAAAATATTATTGGTGTTGGTTGTGCAGCGCACATAATACATAATGTCATTCAAACTGCTGCTGACTTGTTGCCCGTAGATGTGGAAAATATTTGTTATACAAATATATTCTTATTTCTATATATACACTGTGCGCGTTGAAATGCATAAAGAATTTTGTGAAATTGCGGGAGTTGAATATCAGAAAATACTAGGATACAGTAAAATGCGCTGGTTATCTCTTTTGCCAGCTATGGAAAGAATTTTGAAAATATATGATCACTTGAAATCCTTCAAAGGATAAATGTCCTAGAATTTTAGAAGAGTTTTTTGAAAAGATTCTTCTAAAATTTGGCTTGAGTTTGTACACAATCAAGCAGCTCTTTTTCAAAATGCTATAAAACTTATTGAAGATGACAACATTTCGGTAATCTGAGGTTAATTTAAAATTTCAGTGCCATGAGCGGTTAGAAAATAATTTCCTCCGGTTAATTATTCGTAATAGTATAAGCCAGTTATAGAAGAACAAGGTGCAATAAATCGTGCACATGTCATGAATCATGTTAAAAAGTTGTGTAGTAACTGCATAGATTATTTAGAAGAGTGGACGGTACATTACAATGAAATTGAACATTTACATTGGGTAACATTGAAACAAGAACTTAAAAAGTATGATGTGCAAAAATCATTCGATTATATTACTCAAAATTTCCCATATAGTAATATTTCCGAAAATGATCTTTAAAAGATTAAATTTTGGGCATCAGCGAAAATCACGATAGAGAACAAATGGTTGGAAACATTTCATCATTTTGAAGCAAACCTTATTCCATACAATAACGCACTGAAAATAGGGGAATATGCACCGTACTTACCAGGAACTAATGCTGCAACTGAACCGGTTTTTTCTACGGTGAATGAAGTATGGACCTCAGAAAAAATCACAATTAAGTGTTGAGACTTTAAAAGCCATTTTATTTGTGAAATATAATTTACCGAGTTCCTGTGAAAAATTTCATGATTTTAAACAACGACAGCATCTACTAAAAAGAATTCACTCAAATGAGAAATATGCCAAAGAATAAATAATACTATACATATTTTTGTATGTATTAAATGTGTAAATTGTACTTATGTTTGAAATAATATATTACGATACTATTTTTGCGTTCTATGAAATTTTTTGTTGCTCCATATAGACCAAATTTTTAATCAAGAACCCCATGTTAATGGTGTTCCGCTTTATCGATGTTAAAATCTGGTCACCTTACATTTGACCAATATATAATATAGAGATTTTTTTTTATCAATCTGTTAAAAATTTTATTAAATATTACTAAAATTAAAACCAATCTACTATGAATTGATGCCTACTATTTATTATTTTTAAATATGTAAATTGTTAGTAATAGATTTCCTTCTTTAATCTAAATTATTTAGTTTAAAAAATTTATTTTTTCTAAATTCTTTTACTTTAAAATTTTAATTATTATGTATTAAAAGATTTCATTATATTTATACAAATTTATTTTTAATTTAAATAAACATCTATCTACTCTTGATTAAGGTTTTTTAAATTTTATATAGTAAAAAGTAAATTATTCTCATATATTTTATTTTATATTGTCTGCCTTAATTTAATTTTGAGGATAATCTAATTTGCTAATTCGTTATTTTATATCAGCGCTTCTTAACCTTTTATATTTGCCGACCCATTTTACGTACGACACAAACACTCGCGGCCCAACATGTAAAAAAATAAGACGGATAATAAAAAACATTATAGTCCAACTTTGATTTAAGAAATCAAAATGCATTTTATTGATTTACAAAAGAAACATGTTATTTATGACAATGTTTTAATTTGACAAGGAAGTTACAATTAATGAGAACGTTGCGTTTGAAGTTTTCTTGAAAGCTCTTCAAACGGGGTTTTATTGTTGACAGACAACATCGCATGCCGTGCTCCGGTGATAAACGATTTCGATATTTATTTTTAACAGCCATAAAACCTGAAATACCAGTCTCACACAAATAAGTTTCTGGGAAAAGAAGAAGGGCCTTAAGTGCTTGGAACCCCACCACTTCTTTTTCTTTATAAATCTTTGTCCAGAAAGCACTCAAAGTTTCTGTTTAAAACTCACATTCAAGAGCTTTGTCATTTTTTATTTCAATTAGTTGCTCTTCTAATTGGTACATATTAGACATTTCCTGAGGTAGATCTTCAATTTTCACATCAAATAGATTTCTGACCCAGCTATAAATGGACATATCTTCGGGAATGTAGGGAACTTTAGGGAACAATTTCTTTGACTTCATTAAATGATCAAAAAGAAAAAAGAATTAATGGCACGGATACTCAAAGCTTAAATTGGTGGAAAACTAAAAAAGAAGAATTTGCCATTACCTTACCTGTCTTCCTAGCACTGTTCAAAGCGAGCTCTTTAGCCTTGAAATATTTATACAGCCAAAAGAAAGAGATTACTAGGGGAAAAAGTAAAAAAACTGTTATTTCTTTAAAAAAATTTATCGGTATTAATTATGATGATCTTAAATAAATTTTTCGAATTATTCTGATTTAGGTTTTTTAACTTTGGTGGATTAAAAAATGTAAAAAAAAAAGATGAAAATAGTAAGATACTGTAAAATATAAAACATAATAAGCTTTTTCAAAAAAAATCTTTAATAGAAGTTTGCTTCGAATTTTCAATTGATTTTTGTTTTAAATCATAGTATAAAGCTCTGGTGATGACGAAAATGTAGTTTCGGGTTGCACTCAATGAAATTCAAGACAGTTGAAAGTGCTTTTCTAGCTTCAACTAAAGTAGTTGGAGGTTTATATTCATCGTCTTTCAAATTTTTGTCACTTTCTACTTCAGAAGATGAAACCAAAGTGATAATTTGTTGCTCAGTTAACATTTCAGCTGTTTCAATGTTAGCATCAACATTTGCATAAGCGCTTGCTGACATTACTTCTTCAAACTCCGGTTCGAGGCGAATGAGTAATTCTTGCAACTCACATAAATTTGTGTTTTCCGTATCTCTATGTAACATGTATCACATTCATTGTAAGGTAAGATTTAGCAAGAATGCCTGTATGTCTCCAACAATTCACGACTGTATTCAATCAAACCCCATGCAATACACCATACAAAGTGCTTGCCTTATGTTTACTTTCAAATATTTTTCATCAATACATTGGATGAAATGGCGTGTAATAAATTTACGATAATGTAATTTAAAGTTACATATGATGCCAGCATCCATTGGTTGGATGTGTGAAGTGGAGTTTGGTAGCAAAAAAACTATCCTGGTGTTTGTGAGCTTTAGTCCAGATTGTTTGTGACTGGTGGCATTATCGCATAGTAGAATCACTTGTTTTTTGGCATCTCTCATGAATCTGTCAAAGTCTTTAAGCCAAATCAAGAAAATAATTGTGGTCATCCAGGCTTATTTATTTGAATAATAATCACAATAAACTTTGGGATCAAAATTTTTGCCAAAGCATCGTGGGCGAGCAAATTTTGCGATTACAAGCGGCTTACTAGCGTTGGCACAAAGTACCACTGTAAGACGTTCTTTTTTTTACCCTTTATGGATCCAGTTGCAAAAGTAGCATTCGGCTCCAAACGAAAAAAGAGGCCAGTTTCATCCATGTTATAGATGTTTTCTAGATCATAATTTTGAAGATCATTCTTCATTTTTTCTCTAAATTGTTGAACTTCATTCATGCTACAACTGGAGCTTTCTCCATGTTTAATAAAAAATTTGATACCATGGCGTTTTTTGAAACGGTCAAGCCAACCGCTAGAGTATTTGAACTCGTTTCCAACATTCAGATCTTTTCCAAATACACGAGCCTTCAAAATGAGAATATCATCATTTATTGAGGCGCCACGAGCTGATACGTCCGTGACCCACATATACAAAGCACTTTCCATTGCCTGATGTTTTGCACTACGCAAGCGAAGTACACTTGTTTCATTTGTATCCATATTCAACCACTTTTCTTTTTTAGACAAAATATCACTTATTGTCGAACGGCCAATGATTGTTTGATAAATATTCGAAAAGTGTGAAGCTATGTCATGTTGAGTGGATCTGGGGTGATCTGCTTTGTACATGCATATCTCACGTTTTTGATTTACAGATAAGTCCACACGTGATCGTTTAGTAGAGTGGAAGATGCTACTGGAATTTTCTTAGGATTGATTAGACATTTAACTTTATCAGCGGAACGCCTCTGTACTTTCAATAGATGTTCAAATTAAACACAAACTCGTTAAAAGGAAAAGAATATTTTAAAAGTTTTTTTCAATGAACTAGACGTAGGAAAGACTACATATACGTAATTGATTATACAAATTCTTAGTACAAACATCATGTAGCAATCACTTTCATTAGTTTGCACATGTGACTGATGATAAAAATCATAAATCATTTATGTTACAATCTTGCATTCATCACGCTTTTTTTTGCTTAAACATAGATATGATGTGCTGTTGCTTCTTCTTTGCCCTACTTTTCGTCATCTTCTTTATGGAGATAGAAAAGTGCAGTTTGCTCATTTGTTTTTATTTGTCATAATAAATCTCCTCTATATTATATGATGTGTTTCAGCGAAAATATAAAATAAATTGTGTCGGATTAACAAGATTTACAGAACAGGCGGAGAACATTTTGTTTGAGGAGAACAGTGTCGGAGTATGAATGTCGGTATAACGGGGTTAAATTCATTATGGAAAATGGTCACCATAAAAAGTGTGTCAGATAGCGAGGTTGTCAGATAAACGGGGTCTGACTGTATATATATATATATAGTATACATTTAGGTGTATGCTTTTGAATGATATGCACAATTTGTTATTCACATGAAGTAGCTAAATAATACATGAAATATTAAACAACATACAAACTGAATATTAACAAAACATGAGGAAATATATGCGGTATTTTAGGTATCGACAGCTCAAAAAAAATTATATTCGAAAATGATAATCAGGATTCTAAAGAACAGATAGAACGCTTTTTTTTAATTTATACAAACTTGAAAAATCTAGAGAATATAGATGTTTATAAAGTTTGTGGACCTAAGTTTCAACTTTGTTAGAAGACTTTTATGAGAGGAGTAAAAATAATGAAACTTATCACAGGATCTTGTATTATAAGAGTGAATAGAGCTATTTCTAGAATATGTCATTAAAAACCCTTCAACATGGTTGATAGAATTATAGAAAAAAATTGAGCAAACTAAATATTTGATTTGGTATATGTTTAGATAGCGATCTTGAAAAATAGCATTCATATTGATGTTCAAAAATAATCTGTGTTGGAGAAAGTTTATTCTACTCAAAAGCGTATAATTAGAAGATCCCCAGAGTATATTTGCATATTTTATATGGGGGTATGTATATATATGCATAATAAAGTACTTTGCTAACGTTTGGCGAAATAAATTTCCTAATTTTTACGAGAATGAGAATACGTGATATTTTGACAATAACAGATTTATATGAATGTAAGAAAGTTTTTGTCAAAATTAAAAGAAAGTTAAAATGAAGTTTATTAGGTGAAATTTATAATTTTTAGTGAACATCATTGAAAAAAGAAAAATCATATACTTACACTTATCATAGCTTATATTCAACAAATTCATTTTTGCCCAAAGCGACACCATTTTAAGACAGTCATTTACTTTACAATTTTTTGAATCATTTTCAGACATTTTAAACAGCAAAGTTACATCATCAGCGTAGATATACACTGTACATTTTTTTTGAAAGAAAAGAAGGCAAATCATTAATGAAGAGAACAAACAACAACGGACCAAGAATTGATCCTTGTGGAACTTCTTGTGACATTGGATAAACCGATAAAGGAGAGTTATTTTGAGAAACAAAAAAGTGCCGATCAGATATGTAGCTAAAAAGTCATGAATGCAAGTCTGAGCGAAAACCAAGTTTAAACAAATGTGCATCAACAATTTGTGGTTTACAGAGTCGAAGGCTTTCCCAAAATCTATAAACGCAGTTAAAGAAGAAACATTACTTTAAAAGTTTTCATATATGCCAGAACAAAAATGTAGCAATGCCTTTTCAGTACAAGATCCCGAAAGGAATGCGTACTGTTGAGAAGAAATTAATCCGAACTTGGTGATAAAAAAAATCATTTTAGTTGAAATAATTTTTTTAAAGATTTTTGAAAAAACCGAAAAGACAGAAATAGGCCTAAAGTTTGATGGAGAAAGTTCCTTACCACCTTTAGGCAAAGGAACTATTTTAGCCAACTTGAGGCATTTAGGGAAAATTTTAGAGTGAAGAGAATAGTTGTATAAATAGAGAAGTGTATTTTCAATATAAGGCAAAGAAGAAATAACCGCTTTCAAACAAATTTCGTCATACCCAATAGATTTTAAATTTTTCAAAGAGGAGATACTATATTAAGAGAAGATAAGAAAAAAGATACAGTATTCGAAGACAGAGTATCATCAAGAAAACTATGGCAGTCACTAGATATAGTTTGTTCACTTTGCAATATAAATGAAATAAAATCCTCAGATTGGTGAGTAATCGCACCCTTATTTTTCAATACTAATATTTCATTAATTGTTCATGTTCTTTTTATTTTGTTTAAGCCTATTAGAGTAATAATCACGTTTTGCATTCTTCACTTGGTATTTAAAGAACTTCAAGTAATTTCTGTATTTAATTTTACTCTGATAAGAAGACGGGTTCTTTCTATATTTTTTTAAATTTCATAAGGTCGGGAGAAAACCAAGGGTTTACCAGTGATTTAGGAGAAACAGGTTTTAAAGGAAATGAAATATCAAATACCTTTTTGTATAACCTCATGAAAACTGAGAAGGCACTTTCCCAATTTTCTGCAAGATAGACGGTGAAAAATATGTTCTTATTATTCTACTGAATATACGATGATTTCGTGTTGAGAAACATCGTTTAAACACAATTTCACCTGAAACATTAGAGTGTATAAAAAAATTTTGAAAGCATAAAATATTTGAATAATGGTCAGAAAAATCAGTATATTATACGATTCGTAAGAGTTGCTAAAATAAAAAAAAATATTGTCAATAAGAGTACCGCAATACCGTGTACATTTAGTTATTCCAGGCAAAAAATTATTTTTCAAGAGTGTGTCCCTCATACCCTCTTCATTTTTAACAACATATTTTATCTTTATGGGTGCAAATTCACCCATATTTTTTTAAAGTTTCAAAATTCACAAAAACAAATTTATTTATTGAAACACAATAATAGAAACCAGAATACTAATCACAAATATTTACTACAAAAAAACAAAGCATTTTTATGATCTTCGCATAAAAAATTTTTACATTTGGAATAGGCTTTTCGGTCTTTTCCTACACACAAAGAACAGCGAGCTCCTTTGGACTTTGTTACACGAGAACGCGAAGAACTTCCTTTTGGGAGGCGTGGTCTTCTTAGTATTTCATTTTGGACTAAGTTTTTTCTTAGTTCTTCTAAAAAAGGCATCTTTTATAGAGCTTTCCCTTATTCCAGCTCAAATACAAATCAGTTAAAACAATCATTTACAAATCAAATTAACATATAATATTAAAAATGAACAAATAATAAAAGTTAAGAACAATAAAATAAAAGTGTAATAATTTGTTAAATTAAAAAAGTCATGTTGTATTGAACTTTGATTTTTTCAAAAATTAAAAATTATTTTTGGTAAGATCAGAGGGGGATAGTAGAATAATTTTTGCACTAATAAAAATGTAATACAAATATTATAGACTTTATAAAGTAAAAATGGCTGCTACAGTTTGTCTTCTTATTTATCACACATGTATACCCGCATTATTCAGTTTTTCACGTCGAAGTAATATTAGAACTTTTAAAGGAAGGTTGTCTAAAATTGTAATCTACAATGTGCTAAACTTATAATGGATCTACTCTATAAAATACTTGAAGAAATCAGTATTCATTCGAAAGTTACTCTAAATCAAAAATATAAATTAATTGCTTTTTTTCGATGTAACGTAAAATCAGTAAGGAAATTTTCAATGTATCTCAATAATCGGTTCTCTTCATTTCTTAATTTCACTATTCTGGTCTGGTCTGTAGATGGCATGGTCGATTTCGCTTCGAAGTAGACAGTCGCGTTCATTTCTTTGGACAGGTTTAGAGTAGCTGAATTAAATACTAGATCTCGCAAGACACACACTACTTTACACACAGTCAAACTAGTAGGCTTACCTTGCCTCTTATTTATTTCGCGTCTTTAATTTTATTTTGATTCGTGTTTACACTCTGGACGTATTTTAACTATCTTTTTAGTAGGCAATCGTATCAAAATGATAGACCAAAGTCCATTTTTGGAGTACACTACAGCAGATCTACATGTTCTACAAAATGAATTGAAGAATCTCGGTGTGAAAAAAAAAACATTTTCCGCTTTCAATTCTTCTTCCAAAGTTTACATTTCTTGTGATAAGCAAGAAATAATTAAGCACTTAAATGCAGAATTTGACAGAAGAGAAAAAAAAGAAAAGAAAGTCTCCTTTTCTCCTGCAAAACAAGTTTGAGATATGCTTCCGGTCGCAATATTTTTTTTGTATTTTGATCCAGAACAATCGTTTACTGTTTTATCTTAAAAATAATAAAATCTAAAATTTAATTATATCTACTAAAGTTCATTGATATCAAAGTTTTGCAAAAGATTTAAACTTTACAAATTAAACATCCTGAAAAAGTGAGAAAAAATTTAAAAATAAATCCTAATTATTTTATTGCTTTTAAAAAAAATTTTAGAACTGGTTTTGATCCGAAAAAAATTGTTTTCGTGAGGACACCATTGTAACATTTAAATCATAATAATTATTGATCTTATTATCTGGAGTTTTTTTTATCGAAACCGATAATATTTGAAACATTTTTCCCACTTACGGGACGATTTACCCTAAACAAATTGATTCTAGTTAAACTGAAATAAAAATGAGATTTTCTTTTTCAAAATTAAAAAAAGCAACAGAGGTTCTTACAAGCAAAAGACTAACTAAGAATTTTTTTAGAATATAAAGCTTATTTTGAAAGGTAATCTCGAACATTTACATTATTTTTCTTTAAAAGTTGAAACTTAAACCCTTACGAGCCTTGCATTGAAGTAGTCAACTTTATTTATAGACAAAAAAAATATAGAGGCAGTCTATTGGAGGCGTGTTAGTACAAACTGTAAAGCAAGAGTTCATACAATACTGAATAGTGAGTGAAGTTGTAAGTGAACATACACATCTATCAAATCCCAGCCAACCTAAAATGCAAGAAGCAATGGCAAATATCAAAAGTTTCAACATCTCCCATAAAAGATGAAGGACACTCTCTTATGCGACCAATTTCAAGTTTAACGAGAAACACGGGAATAGATCAAGAATCGATTTTTAATTTACGAAGGATTTATATATCCACAAAACGGAAAAGATTTTTTACTATACGACAGTGGGGCCAAGGACAAAAAGAGAATGTTGATTTTTCGTACGACTGCAGGATTGCACGATCTTGATTTATGCGTGTCATAAAATCCTTTATCACTTATTCAAGTGGTTCCTAAACTTTTTTTTCGTCATTTTCCCCTGCACCCGGTTCAACCATCCAGATTTCCCTCTCACGTGTACAAGAGAAAAAATAGTCAAAGCACACTGTGACTATTTGCTAATTTTTTTTATGTACAAATATATCGTAAAATGAATAGAGAGGGGTAAGTAACAACTAAAAGGACCTTTGCTTGTTCGTTTATATTAGAATTAGATTAGTGAGAAGGGTCAGGTTGTTTTTATGGTAGTCCGTAAAAAAATTGTGACGGTCAATTCAGTTTAAATTTATATAAGAAAAGTTGTATCTCAGCTAAAAAAAAACAGCGTTAACAAACGCTCAATTAAAAGACGATTGTTGTCGAATGTAGACTAAAGAAGAAGTAATTTAGAATATGTTTCCTTAACTTTTTAAAAAAGCTTTAAGGCCAATTTGTCCTCATTTTATGCTTTATGGGGAATTGTTCTAGATTTTGCCCTGCCAATTAATCTGTCGATTTTAAGAAAAAAAAGAAAACCAAATACACGCTGATAACATTGGTTTTTATTGTCTTTATAAAATTAAGATTAAATCTAAAAAATAAAAAACGTCTTTTCAAGCTTTTAAATCTAAAAAATTAAAAAAGGTCTTTTCAAGCTTTATTCAAATCAGTTTCCAAGTGAGAAGATTCATGGTAGCTCAGCAATTCTTTTAATAGTTCTGCTTTGAATTTCAGCTTAAGTGGATAATGGATATTGGCTTTGTCTTCAATTTCTAACTGTTTGTCAATCGCTTCTTTCCAAGTCAATCCAAACCACTCCGCTTCCTTAGGCTTAAATTATGTAATTTTATTATTTTTTAAATACAGTGGAACCTCTGTAAACGGTCACCTCTTTAATACGGTCAGTTTTATACAGTCTAAAGAAATTTAACTCTCCAATATAGGATTTTTACTTCTCAATTGCGGTCACCTCTTTATTCAGACTACGGTCACCTTTCAGTAGTCTAAAATAGAAAAATACCTCTTAAATACGGCCATAATATTTTATGAATAAAAGATATTAGGAAATTTAAAAGCAAACCGTAGAATTTTTATCCAAAAATAGAAAAACACAAAAATATAAATTTTTGTCCACTTTAATCTTTGTCAGATGTAACACCGTTATGTGTAGATTAAATTTTAAGTGTAGAAACACCTATACACATTCTCTTTATTGTCCAATATTTCATTCTCACCGACACTCCTTGAAAAAAGCCGCTCTTTTTTTAAAGATATTCCATCCTCTCCACATGATCTGCTACGACACCCAATATTCATCAAACATCTCTCTTCTCATAACCACAATCGAACCAATAATCTCTGCAAACCAAACACTCAATCCTCCCTCAAATATCTAATCACAATCACCATCACTAATCAATACATTCTACAAAACAGTCTATTGTCAAAAGTCATGAAAATCTCCTAAGTTTTTCTTTTCTATTTCAGAAAGACCCACAAAGGAAAAAATTCTTACTTTAAAAACTACAGATACAGTGCTTAGAAATCTCCCTACCTACCTACATATATAGTTTCGATAAAAATTTCGTTTAAATAATTTTTGTTGTTATTTAGAATAATTATAGTTTGTTTTTATGTCAATAAGCAATAAAAAATCACGTGTTGACTTAACACTTGATAAAAATAGAACTTATAAAAAAAACAGTTCAGGTAAAAGCAATCGTAATTTAGCAGAGATTTAGAAAATAGGTAAAACGCAAGTTAGATCTATTCTCAAAACGAAAAAGAATACCTTAAGAAATATGAAAGCAATTAAAATTTGAATGAAAAAAAATCAATGTACTTCGCGCTGTTAAATGAACAAATAAAGCTATTAAATGCGTCAAACAAGAAATTGTTTCCAAATGTTTCAAGGCTGCAGGCTTTTCTGAAAAAAGTGATTTAATATGTGAGCACTTTGAAGAAGAAAAAAGTGTAGCTTTTGATTCTTTATTAAACATTGTTGCTGATAAATTTCAAGCACCAAATATAAATTTTGATGAATATGTCAATATTGACTGCACTGTTCCAAATATTTTTGCATAGAACAAAAGGTTTTTAGGTCTTGATATGTGGTCGGTATTTGCTAAAGCTGAAGATTAGTTTATTAATGAAGATGTTTAAAAAGTTAGTAATAGTAGACAAACTACCCTTGCTGAATTTTTTACACAAAGAAACTCTTAAATTTTTTAATAACATTTTTTTTAATAAAAATTATAAATTATTTATAATGCCTCTATATAGCTGTCGCCTCTTTAATACGGTCAAAAATAGACAGTCATTTTGATGACCGTTTTAAAGAGGTTTGGCTGTATATCATAATTGTAATTTCCAAGGTATTTTCTACTAAATTTCTATTGTATATTCCATTAACAGGAAAACCCAAGAAGAGATAAAATTGCCAATATGTTTGATATTAATCTAACCGATAAGTTTAAAGATATTTGATTGAAATAAATCAAGACTTAACAAAATGAATTACAAAGTATTTGAAAAAGATAAGTATATGAATTCGAAAATTGGTAGAATAGTAAAACTATGAGTTAGGGACAGCATGCATGACCATTAGGATTTTGTGCTTTCAGACCTTGGTATATAGGGCAGCATTTATATTATACACTAAGGGCACTTCTATTATGACAACCATGCTAACAACGGAAAACTCCAAAGTCAACTAGTCCTAAGGCACAGGAAGAAGATATAATTTTAGCATTAATTGTATTTACTTAAATATAAAAATTGGATCTTAAAATATGCTGTCTTAAATTAAGCCAAATAAAATTTACTTAATATTTTCATTTAACAAGCTCCTGCTCTTCCTTAAAATCCTTTAAATTAATTTGGATTGCGAATTTTCAAAGAAAGATTATATAAAGGGGTTAATGATGTCGTTGCTCCTCATTATTAATTCTTTTATATATTAGATAACTTTTACCATATACTTGCAAAAACCCTGATCAAGTTTTGAATGTAGGCAATTTGTTTATTTGATTGTGAAAGTCGTATTTTCACACCCTTCATTAAGCGCATATATATTTCAACTTTTATTTGTTTATTAATCCCAATTAAGCAGCATATTTCAACGAAATCTTGTGGAAAAAATCCTTAATTGATCCCAAGGGCATCCTTTGGCTTAGAATTGTGATAGGGGGGGGGGGGGGGGGTATACTTTATCATTTTCTTAAAGAACTTTTCTAGCTTATACGCGTTAACATTATTCACTCTTTTTTTCATAAATCATTTTCTGTTCGAAAAAAGCTACATTATTTCAGTTGAAAGTGGAAAATTTATAAATTTAACAAAATTGTTTATTGTATCTAAAAATATAAAAATAGGAATGATTGCATCGTTTAAACTTTCCAAATAAATTTAAAAATTATTTGAAAATTTCTTTAGGGAAGAAGAAAACTCTAAAAAAATAGAGGGGATAAAATATAGTGGTCCCTTCCAACCAAAAAATTTAGGACACTTATCCCCTCGTCTCCTTCTAAAACGAGGCGCATGCTTTTTGCTCTGAACGCCGAGCTCTATGTCAATTCTATTGCATATATGACAAGTTGCGACTTATGTTAGACTCGATTAGCAACTCAATCGTAATGGAGCAGAAAGTTAAGATAAATCCTAAAGTGTTCATCACATTTTATGGGGATTTATGTGTACTGAGCATCTATAAAGAAGAAATTCATGGAACATATCTATCCTTTCTTAGTTCTCTTTCCTGCGCAGAAATATTTCAAAAGTATCGAAATTAAAAATTGTTCCCAATAGTATCGCAATGTATCAAATGTGGATTCGAAGATGACAATACGTATAATCGCCAAATTGCAGATGTGTGTAAATTGATACACCAACTACAATCGCTCATGTTATCGATGAAACAGACTCCACTAGCGAGTACGATTTTTTTCAACGATTTCAGCTGAAAACTCAAAGTATCCTCAAAGTACACCTAAAATTTTTTCTTTTTTACCAACTCAAATCAGATTTCCGTCAATTGATTTTATTGCGTCTTCAACATTTTTACTAGATTGTAATTATTCTGTAGACATCTCGGTAAACGGAAAAAAGGCGTTCTACATCATACCCTTTTGCAGCAAAAGATAATTACAATGGCGCCATACTGTTTACGCAAAGTTTATTACTACTTCATTGCCTTTGCATATACAAATGAAAACATATGTAGAATGTAAAAGCTTAAACAAAATTTCTTAGTTGAAGAAAGCCATGTACTCACTCGCTCATACCTGCCAATTCTACCTACATCTTGGATCGCTTCGGCAAAGCAAACATGTCAACAAGTAATGGAAAAATGATAAAAGATTATTTTTGCTTTTAACTATTACTCTACATGATAAAATATTGATTATTATAAATGTTTTTCAATTTTCTTTAGAAAATTCTTTTAACCAAAAATCTTGCGCGCGTATGCATGTATACATAAAAAGTGCTTGGAAAAAATACGATGGAGAGAGTCATGAGAGTTTTTATTAACAAAACAAATGAAAGCAGAATTTTTGGAGCATTTCAATAATTATTTCAACTTAGTTTTTCATTGAATAAAAGTTCAAAAAGGTATTAATTTGAATATTTTTGCAACCCAAGTAAAAAAACATTTAGGTGTAATTTTTTTAACGTTCAAGCTTTTAACATGATCAGAAAAATGAAATGCGTAAAGATTTAATCAAGATGCAAGATCTTGGAATGGGCGAATTATTGCTTCGTAATGTTTAAAAGAATAAATTTACCGTGGAGATAAAGTTTTGTTTCAGGTAGTGTTTGTAACGCTCATGAATAACTTCCCGTTCTTTGAGATCTTTATGGGTGTAACTTTGATTGGCAAGTGTCAAGAGCATTTCACGTTTCAGATAATCTCCTAATCTGGATTTTATATTAACACAATGCGTCTAATTAAAAATTTTTTTTAGATAGAATAACGGCACAATCTTCTTTCTATACTCCTAGAATGTAATTGTCGAATCCGAAGGAGAGATCAATTAAATCAAGAGTTCTTTCAGTAACAGTAATCAGCATGTGCTTGTCCAGAACTTCGCTATAAAAAACTCTCTTCTTTAAAACAGGGTAGAATAACCTTGGAAAGCTAAATACGTTGCAAAATAAAGAAAAATTAAAATTTATTGAAAAATGACTATATTGTTATCTACTACTTTATTCAGGCATAAAACCACAACAATAGATAAAATGACACTTTTAAAAATCAGAATTTGCTATATAATCATCAATGCTAATTAAGAGACCTCGCAATGAAAGCATTATGATCAAGATTACAGATGACTATACTCAAAAGAGTACTGTAAATTTAATTTAAAATATATTCGCGCAATACTTGAAATTGATATAATGAATGAATAAGTTTGATTATAAGCGGTCAAAAAAATATTTTACGGAACAAAACTTAAGACAAGTTAGACATTAATTTGCTGGTGTAAAGTAGTTTTTACACTCTTCCAAATGAATACAATTCTGGTATTTATTACTGCGATATCTGCTTATATTGACTAATAGAAATCTTATAAATATCGCATCGTTTATATTTTCAGAAGCATACCTTAGAGCATTGCTTCTCAAATCCGGCCGTGTGAAGGTCATCGATTAGGGGCATCCCTAGCACCCTTGTGAATTGAATAATATTCCGAACTGGCTCGCATAGCCATCAAAAGGCATCTTTTATTCCCATCAACACATTTGTGTGAAACTTCCTTTTCAGGAATGAGTGTAATAAGAGCAAAACATAAATACGATTTGTTTATTCACTTATTACGTGGCATCATCTTCTATTGTTTGGCATTATATAAATTAACTCACAGTGGGGGAAGAGAACTTCTAATTTGCATATTGAGATGATTTCTCTACTCTAAAACTTTGAAATTAAAAAATTGGATAATATTATCTCGTATTTTATGTTTAAACTGAATGATGTATTTGGTTTACGTGCGACGCTGCGCGCGGGGGTGAAATAATGTTTGCCGGTCCACGCTCTCACAAAGACAACAGCCCTCTTCCGCAATAATTTTCAATTTTCTGAATTATATATTTTTTTATGGTGACTTGTTTATCTTCTGAGTAGATTTTCGATATTACTTTTCTTGTTTTAAGGTTAAGTCTTAGATTGAATATTTAAAATAACGTCCACTTCTCTGTTATAGTAATGCACATTTGAGCTATATTTGATCAGAAGCAGTAATGTAGCCACATTTGAATAAAAGCCCATGCATCTTTGAGCGAGGCGAATATTAAAATGTGTTACGGTATTTATTTTTTAACTTTTAACCATTTTTTCTAAATTTTTGTGGCAAAATTTTTAATTTGTAATTTTGAAAGAAAACTCTATACGAGAAATTTTTTTAAAAACATTTTAAACCATGCCTATCTTTAGGAGCATTCTTTTACCTGTAATTTTAAAAAATAGCTCCTGAAAAAAGATCTCAGTATTTCTATACACATCGACCTGGAGAAAACTTGTGCCAATGTGTAGCTCCTTTAAAAACTTTTAAGTACAAACAATTTCAATAACTAAATCTCTGCGGTGATTGAAGCAAAAATAGAATAATGGAACACTTGGAAAGTGAGCGTATCTCAGAGAAATCACAGTTGTATAAATTAATACGAATCCTCACATGATAAATTTAATATTAAAACTGCGAAAAAGATCTAAACGCTTTTCCATATTTACATGAACAAACACACACAGTCACATTCTAACATTTGGACCACCATATTTTTCTTTGGATTGCTATTCTCATCATTTTTTGATGAAACACACCCACGAATGATATACAGTAATGAGATGTGCTAACAGGTTTATTGTTAAATGCACTTAGTCACAAAGTCTTTGGTTCAATACTCTTAGCGCCGCTAATCGTAATGCAGGCAATTTCGATAGGCGTGTTGAAAAAGCCTGAAATGAATTGCACAAGTCGGTTCTGGATACACTACTGATACTAAAATTTTATGAGAGGTTGTCTCTGCGTGTTCAAACTTTTAGGTTTAGATCAACTCCAAAATCATGTTCGAGATTAGTTTTCCAAGACTGATTAAAAACAACAAAAAACCGGACCTTCGCATGACGGATAGTCTCTATACCCCTCCAAAGACGGATAATGGGGGTTTTACTCCCATCTTGGAAAATTCTTCCCTTTGTAATTTGAAAATTAATTATACATAACTACTTTTTTTAATAATGATAAAAATATGTTACAAGTATTTTATAGGCTATAAACACTTTTTCAATGATAAAATTTACAATAGATATTTGTTTGTAGATGGCGTTAACATCTTTGGTTATTTGAGTCTAATGGTTTTTTCAAAACATGTTTTCAGTTTTCAACACATTTTAGGGCTTATAAGAATTCAAAGAAACAAGTATATAAACCCTATTCCTTTATATTCTAGTAACCTTACATATAAATACAAAACTACCTGATTTCCCGTCAGTGGGATGAAAAGTCCGGGTATATCTAGGATTCAGCATCCTAGCGGAGTAGGATCCATTGGCTGGATTCACGAAAGCACAAACCTTCCCTAAACTAAAGTAAACATATTTCATCGCTCCACTGATGAAAGTTACATCTGTGTTTTATTCATCATGTTCACTCTATATTAGAAATATGGTTTGTTTGAAAATAAAGAATACTCATCTTTTTTATTCACATGTTGATCTATCATAACGCAAGTTCAAGATCATCTTCTGTTTCTTTTTTCCAATTACATCATACAATTAGAAGTCTTTATCATAAGAAATCAATCAGTTTTTATTATTGTTTTTTGGATATGTAAATCAACAAAAAGTACTCAGTTGCTCTTCTAATTGGTAGATATCAGAAATTCCCTGAGGTAGATCTTTAATTTTCATATTAAATGGATGACCCAGCTATAGATGGACATATCTCCGGGAATGTATTTTTGGAGTTTGCACATCATTTTTTCCAAGTGCTGCACAACAATTTCTGTGACTTCATTAAAGGAAGCTTCATGTATCGTCTGCAAAATAAAAGAAAGGCTCGGAAATGATAAAGTTTTTCCAACGGAAATTTTTCGTTTCCACAAGCTGAGCTTCTCTTTGAATGTTGTCAACTTTTTTGCTGTTCCTACCAATGTCTCATTTGAGCCATGCATTGATGTTTTCAAGTTGTTAATTTATGTAAAAGCCATTTTGAATTGTCAAACCTAGAAGCAAGTTGGTGTTCTTGATCCACCAAAAATATCTGAACTTCTACTCTCATTTCCAGTAACCTCTGAAGAACTTTCCCTCGAGATAACCATCGAACCTCAGAATGGTAGAGCAAATGGGTATGTTCTGACCCAAAATCTTCGCACATCTGATTAAAATTTCTACTGTTTGATCTAGATTTAATGAAGTTAACCTTTTGAATGACTTCTTTCATTACAACATTTAATTCCTCAGAAAGACGTTTAGCTACAAGGTTCTCTTGGTGAAGAATAAGTACTTCTGGATTCACATTTTTTACTCGACTTGTAAATCCCTGACGAGCACCAAGCATGGCTGGTGCACCATCACAACACACACTGTAACATTGATTCCAGAATAGTCCTTTATCCTTTGAAAAAGAATCCATCATTTTAAATGTCTTCACCAGTTGTGGTAGTATGAAACGGCTCGCAAGAGAGAAATTCTTCTTTTATATCATCTGCTCCTTGATATCTTACATACACCATCAGTTGAGCATCATTACTAATGTCTGTCGATTCATCCAACTGAAGACTAAATTGACCACGCTTTTTCAGACTCAATTAATTGACTTTTGATATGACATGTCAAGAATGCGAGAATGAACTGTCATTCGACAATGGTATCTCTTGAATTTTCTTGGCCACATCATCTCCACATACTGTTCTGACAATGTCAATAGCGGCAGGCTTCACTAAATCTTCTCCGATAGTGTGAGACTTTTTCTCTTTTACAATACTCCAAGCTGTCAGGAAAGATGCCATAGTAGTAGAATTGGAAAAGGAAAAAGGTTCTTTGTCACTTTGCGTATCAAATCTCTGGCGTTTAATTTGAATTTCCATTTTCTTGAAGAATATTCTGTCACTGTTAGAAAAAGTAGCATGTTTAGTGACGCTTCAATTTATTTTCTTTCATCGACTCGTTGCTAAGCACTTTCATACATAAAACTCATTGGGGCTTTGATTCACCATGATCTTTTAATTTTGTAAATCCCAGATTGAGAAATTCTTCTTTATATGGGCGTTTATAAGCCGTAGTGATGAAATAAGATCAAAAGAATGATAAATTAATCACTTGCTGACAACTTTTGAGAACAAGAAAAAATGCATATTAGCGCTGTCAATGCTCTTTTATTTCCTAAATTGATTGGCATGTATTGACAAATATTTACTGTAAATGTGTCAGAGTTGCAATACTTCTGTTAATTGCGCTCTCGCTATAACATAATAGAAACTAAATAGGCATTTGGTATGCATTGCATTGTTTTGACTTGCAATTACAAGTGTATACAGTTGTATGGACGAGAGAATAGCGAATTGATTCGTAAATTTATTGTTCTCTACTAGTTTTATTTTTGTTATTTTAAGATTTTTTATCTTCCCGTTTTTCTCATTGGCCTTTGGCGACGCAAAAAAATTTTACATACATATTGAAAGCACCATTTTAAAATTCTACACAAAAGTTCAAAACACTTTATTTGGAAATTGTGGTTTTATTTCATGAAAACAATCTGATTGGCTGAAATGTTAATGTATATAATGGCAAATCTTTAACTTATAAGACTAATAATTTTTTGAAAATTTTTACTTATTTGTTTTGAACAAAAAAATTACTGTTATTCAATATTTCTTCTTCATGATATATATATATCATTGAAAAGTTTATCGTTTGCTATATACGCAAGGCTATTTTTTTGCAAAAGCTTTTTAAGTTTTTTGATAACTAGACTTATCTTGAAAAATTTGGTCTAAAAAAACTGTTTTTTCTGTTCTTTGTGAGATCAGTCAACTTTTATCTAGTTCCAAAAAATACCCATAATTAACCTCATGAATTTATATAATTTTTTTTCAATATTTCATATAGCAACGGTGGAATATAGTTTTTTCTATTAATATCATAGTTAAAGAAAACTGTTGGAAATAAATATCTATTTTTTACTTTTTAGGGGTCAGTATAATGTTTTTCTAACAAATTTTTCTCAAGGTTTCTTGAAAAAGTACTAAACTTTACTAGCATAATAAAATGTTTTTTATTTTGGTTAACACACACATACACTCACAACCCTTTTTAACATGGATTTTCTATCTTTTTAAGAACCACTGTAGAGGAAAAAGTTCAAAATTATTTTTGAAGTGGAAAATGTCGATCGAATCTAAAAATTGTGTTGATTAATCGTAGCCTACTTTTATTTCCAAACAATTTATATTTAGTTTAGATACAACCTTTCTGATAGGGCATTCGTTATATTTATACCGACAGTGTGGGAAGAATAAATCATATTATTGATTCTAACACGCTTGTTATTGATTCTAGTGCATAACTATGCGAAGAAAGATTAACACATGTTGCATTACGCGTGTGTGAGTGCAGTGAATTCTTATCTCGCATACGCTTCACCACACCTGGTTTATTTTATCGGTTTTAGTGTACGCTTAGTTTATTTGTAGTGTTCCTAGCTTAAATTTGAGTCAAATATTAAAACGCTTATAACTTTCGCATTTCTCAACCAAATTCTATAATTTAATATTTCAAATTAAAGCATTTTTATGGGGTCTCAGAATACATTGTATATAAATTAGCAGATGAGAAATACCATTTTGCTATTTTTAAAGAAGAATTTATACAGACAGTGTGCGATCAAGAAATCACATATCAACGCTATCTATCTCACATCATAATTAAAATTGAAAATGTATTCATCATAACTAGGCAATTAAATGAAGTCTATTTATATATCTATTTACAAAATAACTATTTCAAATAAAGTTGAATGCAAAAAAATATATAAAAAAACTAGATACTTCATTTTAAGAGGGATGTTATGGCCCAATGCACCCCCTCCCTGAATACACCACTGTGTGTATTCATTTTAATTATTTATGGGTATTGTTGTTCTTTTCTGATTCTCTATAATAATCTTAAATTAAGTTTAAAAAAACATTGCTTCAATTGTTGAATAATTAGATTTAAAATAGAATTTAACCAATAAAATTAACTTTTAAAAACCCAGAAAAAAAGCTTCAAATATGTCAGATTGATTTAAATTTCCTTTTTGGGGGTTTATTTAAGTTTGAACAGAAATTGACTTTATCGCCTTTTAGTCGTCCTCATTGAAATTAACTTAATTTTAAATGATTTTTACAGTTCAAATTTGTTTGTGATGTAGCACTTTACAACACCTTCTCCACCCCACAATCCTCTATGCGATTCTTCAGGATAATCAATTTCAGGTTCTCTTGAGTACTTTCTAAATTGGATTGAGCTTTAGTAATATAATACAGGATTCAATAAGCGAAAATACGCTTGATAACTTACAAGCGGCCAAATTTAAAGACAAATGGTCGATGGTGAACGGGAAGAGGCTCTCTTCTATGATTGTCCAACATTCTTTTTAGATAATGTACTGGCAAACGAAATGCTATTTTTTCAAGCGGCCAGTCATATGGCCAAATTTTCTTCAATTTGAGCACGTGATTCAAAGGATGCTCCATTTTAATCAGCCAAAATTTCTATCAAATAATTGTAACAAACTTGAATTATAAATGAAAATACAAGTCATCAGAATTAGTGTTTTAAAAATACTCTACTTTACATATTACTTCTAAATAATGTGGAAAATTTTTATGTAAATCATGGCAGACAAACATAATTTTTGATACCTAGTCTAATATTTGAGCAAAGAGTATTAGATAAAGGCCCGACCGCTAATAAACAATGATTAGACTTTAGGTAGGCACTGCGGCAGAAAAAACGGGTTTAAGTCCACCGCATTTTTTAGAGTATTACATTATTTGACAAACAGTATTAAATAACCAAAAGGGAAAAATAATTACTATATTCAAATTTGGAAGAAAAACATACATATAGAAAAAAAATGATTTACCTGAGGTCTTGCAAATAATTTATAGATACCATCTTATTACCAAAAATTAAGGTCTTAATTTTTCAGAAGGAACTAATGTCAGATAAACTTTACACAATGAGCTATTAATCAATGGAATTATTTGTATGAGATATAGTAAACTATCTGACAAAAAAGATTCGAAAAGAAGCTTGAAGTATCATTCATAAAAAATTTGTTTTACTTTAAAGCAACTATATAATATGCAATTCTATATACTTTTCTCTTTCACTTTATTTAATGAAATATGTTACGTTATGTTGAGAACTATTAAAAAATATAGAGAAAATTAGAGTGTAACTAAATATTTATAGCAACTTTGTAATTATATAACTATTTCAGAGGGCACATCCTCCAAATTTTTTTTATAATTTTCATTTAAAAAAGAATTTTTGTCGAAGAAAAGCACCATCAGTATTATCCGTCATTACAGTTGCACTATCAGCTCCCGATCCTACGATAAATACGGATAACTGCTGGGATTTTATCAAGTCGAATTACCTTCTTTCTCATTGTAATACCTTCTAGCTTAAAAGATAACAAAATCTTTCAAATATGATAGGGTGAAAGCAAAAGCAAACTAAAAATTCTTCATGCCCGCTAATTGAGAACATTTCTGATTCTTCAATTTCATCTCAAATAACCTAAATAACGCTTTAGGCTAGAACAAATTCTTAACATGATCGTCAATACAAATAATAGAGATTTTTAGTTTTTCACGAAAATAATCCAAAATTCAATGAATAGAACAGGTTACGCTAGATATTTTTGTTTAAAATTTTCCTAGACATGCGTAGACCGTGATCACTACGCATCCAATGTAATAAAGCCTTTATCGGTAATTATTTTTTTTCATCCGTTATTAAAACTAATGATCATAAATGCTCTATCAAATTTGGATGTTCTAGAACTGAAACAACTGCATGCGTAACAAATGTAATTATACTATAACCAAGCGAACGTTTTTACGAAGACTAAAAAGGATCGCTTTTATAAATTTTTGGGAAACAGAATTTTTGGTTGAGCCGATTTAGTATTTGGTGTTTGAAGGTCAAAAATGTCTGTCTTCTGAAGAACTAATGAAAAGGCTTGTATTTGAAGACTCGTTGGTAATACAGCAGACATCGTTTATCCGACACTCGATTATTTGGCAACCCCCTATCCGATATAATCTTAACTCATGTTTTCCTCCCCCATTATTCTGACATTCACACTCCGACACTGTCTTCATCAAACTAACTGCTCTCACGCCTGCCTGTAAAAATGCTTAAAAATATTAAGTCTGAAAACATTTTGCCTTGAACACTCAAATATCAACACAGCTATCGAGAGAGGAAAAGAACTAACAGAGGACGAAATCAAGTGCCTAAGAACACCATATACAACAGAAAATACTGACACTCAGAGAGTGATAACGACCCACACCTCCAACTTATTCAGCGACAACTATACAGGGGCTTTTCAGCGCCATGCAGTACATTAAGAGCGATACCGAGTCATATCCTCGCCACAACAACAAAAATCCTTGCTCACAGATTGACTGCAGACATCATTAGGGGACATGCATATATTGTATTATTGAAATTTCAATTTTTTGTTGGCTTCTAGAACTCAAGAAGTGGATCATAAGTTACATGCAATAAATTCAAAACTAAGTACATAGGAAAAGTTATTGTTATTTTAACTAAGTTGTAAGAGCAAACAAAAAGTTTCAATTTCTCAAAATATATTTTTCAAAATGACATTAAATTCTTGATGATAACAAAATCTCTAAAAACACTAATTTCCACTGCTCTAACATCGATTAAAAAGCCGACACAGAAATTAACGGGTATACTTCGATATAATACCACATAGAAAAAGTATACTTATCCTAGGTATACTGAGAGCAGACTCTGATTAATATTTACATCAATTATATGCATATATTGATTGTATTCTTATTAATTAATCTAAAAAATTCTTAATCTTTCCATTTTCCATACTAATTCTACAGCGTGCATTTATTTACATTAAATATTAGCTGTTAAGTGTGAAATTAATAATATATTGATGTTTAAATGTCTGCAAATTTTAAAAAATAACTATTAACAATCACTAAAAAAATTTGAATAGGGCTTTGGAAGATGAAATTGAAGTGAGCATAAAAATAATTAAATTATAAAAGTGTATAATAACTTTCTAGGTTTTTCAAGCCATATTTATTTTAACCCTAGAACGCCCCGTGATTTTTTTATACCTTTAAGTTCCATACAGGTCAATTGAGCTGTAAATATATTATTATGTAATAACTGTAATATAAACACAATTATATTATTAATTAATAACATCAAATAACACTTATTAGCAAAAAATATTAAATAATATTTATATATATTAAAAATATAATAGTTATTAGTATTATTTTACTGTGGTACCTAAATAAAAAGCAAAAAATCAAAAAGATGATTATATATTATGTATATATATGAAATATTCAGAACACAGAAAATATAATAATCATAATAAAACACATTATTTAATCAATAAATAATCTTTTTCAAATTACTTTTGACAATTTTGAGTTTTTTTTCAACGTTTCATTCGGTTTTCACTTTACTTTCGTTATGGCTCGGAAAATGTTGAAGTCTAAAAATTCATCTTTCCAATTTGCGAGTTATTTTTGATAGTGAATCAGATTCTGACACTTCAAATTATTCTGATGATGAATATAGCGTAATTGATCAAGATAATTTAGAAAGTGATTTAAACTTCATTATCTTTCGATCTAATTATTGTGAAGATGTATTTGAAGAGCTGTTTGGAATAAACAATTTGAAAGAGATACTGAGAAGGACTTTAGAAAAAGCCTCTCAGCAGAATACGCAAGATTTTTTTTTAGATGAAGCTGAACTAAGAGCTTTCATTGGACTTTCTATACTGAGAGGAGTATTGAAAGGAAAGAATGAACCATTATTCTCCTTCTGGGAAACAAAGTATGGAAGAAATGTCTTTCAAGAAACTCTTTCTAAAAACAAATTCAAAAGCATATTAAAAAACATTGGATTTGATGAAATGAAGACTAAAAAGTCAAGAAAACAAGTGGATAAATTTGCATCAATACGTGAAATGTGGAGCTTAGTCATGATAAATTGCCAAAAATGCTTTCGTCCTGGATTGAATTTGACTATTGATGAACAACTGTTTTCTTGTAAAAACAAATGCTCATTCATCCAATATATGCCAGCAAAACCGGGCAAATTCGGCATCAAATTTTGGTTTGTTGTGACTCAAGTTCGTATTATATTTTACAAGCTTTTCTCTATGTTGGTAAGGAAGAAGAACGAAGTTGTGGTTTAGCTGAGGATGTAGTTCTGAAACTAATGAAACTTTACATGAATGAAGAACTGAATGTAACGATTGAGAATTTTTCACAAGTTTAAGTCTAGCGAAAAAACTTTTGTGTAGCAAAACAACCATGATCGGAACGTTGAGATCAAACAAAAAAGAAATTCCAGCTGAAATAAAAATTTATAAGAAAGATAAACTCTATCTGACTAAAAGTGCCTTTACTCAAAACAAAAACATATCCTTGTTATGTTACAAAGCAAAAAAGAACAAAGTGGTTTATATTATCCTCGATGCATGATGAAGTGAAAATAAGAGATGACGAAAAGAAAAAACCCGATCAGATCATTTTTTACAACGAAACCAAAGGTGTGGATATAGCCGATGAAATGCTGAAAATGTATTTCACAAAATCCGCATCAAGGAGATGGTCATTTTCTATTGCAAGTCTTTAGGAATAAGCAAAAATAAAGTCAAAGAGAGTTCTTGATTCAACTAGAAGAATTGTGTGAAGAAAGTAGAACCCGACGGAAAAAATTTGACACTATCAACTTGATTACTGTTAAAACTCAGAAGTCAGATGATGGGAAAGCATGAATAACGACGTGTAGAATTTGCAAGAACAAAACAAGAATCACGTTACAATTTCTCAGATTACGTTTGTGGCAACTGTTCCATATACGTGTGTAATGTTCCAAATGTCAATAAATGAAAAATTGTATTTTATTCTGCTTACATAAATAAAAAATGCTTTTTTTATAAACGCTATATAAGATTTTTTCAAAGCCGGCCAATTAACCGGGTCTGGATCTTTAAAGTATAACATGATCAAAAAGACCAATTATCTTTACAAATAGATTTTTTTCACATGAGTTTCATTAAGAGAACTAAAAAATAGACTTTCAAAATTACACTTCCTAAAGAACATAATTAAAAGTTTTACATGATTTTGTTATAAAAATAGTCAATTGACCGGATTAGGCGTTCTAGGGTTAAAATAGAATGAAATGAAAAAAAAGTTTGTATTTCTAACAAATAAGAACTTCTTTTTTAGTTCTCATGTCTAAACTTCTAATATAGTTTTCTATATAGGTATTCAAAAATTGAGCCTTTTTGGTATCTTAATTAATTTTCTTAAGCGGGGGGATAAGGAGCCGATCCTCTCCCCCTAGCTACGTCTCATCACTGTATTTCAGGAAAAATTACATAGCAAAATTTAATAAAACTTTAAAAGAGCCTGAATACAAAAAAAATACTGAAGGTTAAAATAATTATCTTTATAAAAACAAACATATTCTAAAGTATATTTATTTTTTCTAAATTTTCAAAAATAAAAGCTATAATAGCCATTTATATATTACATTAAATCAGGAGAGCAAAAAATAATAAATAAGTTTTTTAACAATTACAAGCTAGTTAGTTGTGACTCTTAATTCGGTTCTGAATACATCTGCTAAATATTGTAATATACATATTTATTTAAGTGTGTGTGTCTTCCTTTTTCTCCTCCAGCACCTCTCCATTTTTGGGTACACTATGTACAATTAATATTTTACACAAAAAATATTTTTTACTTCTACTATTAAACTATGATTTGGAACGTTAAATATAATATAAACCAAAAATTGTGAGACCTAGACATTTTTCTAAAATTTTTGAATGTTTTCAACGGCAAGGCGCAATTTGCACCGGTTCTGGCAAAGGAAGGCTGATGCTTCTAACAAACATTACTCATGCCCGTGAAAATAATAAATTTTTAAAGAGATTCATTTACCTTAAAATTGAGATAAGATTGTTTATTTTTATGAATATTTTAATAAAAATTATTACTATCCAAGTAAAAATCTAAGTAAATATATTTAGGGCTTCTTTTATGCTTTTGCTAGTCAAGGGCCGGAGAGAAGATTATTGTGACAGAAACTAAAAAAATATTAAAAAATCAAGACTTACGATTAATTTTTTGAATTAAATGATATACAAATTGAAAAATCCATAGAATCTTAGAAAAAATTATACAATTAATTAAATTTGTTTTCTATTAAAACTATAACTATATTTTTTCCATAAGTTATATATATAGGATATTATATAGGTGCTTTAAATTTTGCATATTAAATTTTGTGAACCATATGTTTCATGAATAGTGTTTCATCAACATTAAAGTAAAAGGCAAAGTTAGAAAAGGCAGAGAAAATATAACAGAAGAAATAGCTGTGAGATTTAGGCAGTAATTAAGTTGACATTTGTAAACCATATGTGATTTTAAATTTTGTCTGGATAGTGACTATGAGTACAGGGTATATTTTTTTATATAGTTACATATTTATATACTCGCATACCTTGCGACTTTCTAAGACATACTTTTTAAACAAAAGATTGTCACACCATATGCTAATTATAATTTCTTTTGGGTATTTACAACTTAGGGATAAAAGACTTTTTTTATCCTTACATATATGGGTTTGTGGTAAACCATCTCAAGCATAATGCGAGCATATAGCCTTAAGGCTGAAAGTGCTTTGATCCAACCAACCAACGTATATGGGCTTCAAGTAAATTTTTTTATCTTAGCAAGAATATATAATAACTTGTAATATAGTAAACAGCATATTTAATAATATTCGAATTTTTCAAAAAATTTTATTAAATAAAATGAAAAAAAACCAAAAAATTTAAAACATTCAATAAACATTGTTTTACACAAAAAAATCTTATGTAAAAAATCATCCATTCAAACTTTAATTTTAGATTAGACACATCGCTTGTCTTAGAGTTTTAATTTTCAAATGTTCACTTTAGAAAATTTTTCAACAACAATTTTAGCAGGCCAAAATTTCTATCAACCTGCACGGAGCTAAATGGAATGGTTAGTAACATTTTATATAAGGCAAACACCTTTTCTAGTAACTATCTCAAAATTCGATGGAAATTTATCCAAGCACACTTCTTTGTAAAAATCTTTCCAAGATAAATACTTCTTTAAAATTCTGTTATTTTTAATGTCATCTCTATAGAACTTTGCAAGGTTGTCAATTTTCTATTTGTTGGTTATGCAGCCGTTGTCGAAGTGCACTGGTACCAAGTACGAAAAATCTTTCATCAGACTGTGTAAGTCAGAAAAACGTTCATTAAATCTACTAATTATTTTATCTAAAAGAGTAAAATTTAGATTTCTTTTAAAATGTTCAGTCCTGGCCTCATAAGATTCGTTACTGGCAAAAAACACTTTTTTTTTATTTCCGTTTCTCTGTTGTGAAATTTGAATGAACTTGACACCTTTCAGCAAATTTTTAACGTCCAATAATGTTTGATTAAAATATTCGTGTGAACGGAGGTTACCAATTTTTTGACAACGCTTTTGATCATAACATCAGAAGAATTTATGTAAATAAAAACTTTTTTCAAATATTTCGAAACAGGTGCAACATTTTAAGTAAATTCTTGGAAAATTTTAGTATGAAAATGAATTCGAACTTGCTTACATTTAGTAGCAAACATCTAGCCTCTGTTAATACATCTGGAGCAGTATATAATATATATTATCTTACCTACTGAACTTATTACTGCCGGTTAATTATAAATAATAGCTTATAAAGCTTGAATATGACTAAACCAGCGCGTGAGGTAAAGAGTTTTTCTCAAAAATTTTTACACTTAGCAAGTTTTATTTAAAAAAAACATACTAGCTTTGTAATGTGCTAAAAAATAATTTGCCATCTATAGATGATTGGTTAGCATCAGCTAACATGAGATTCAGATTATGAACAGAACAAAGGACATAAAGCGCTTTTAAAAAAACATTCCTTTTTTACTCTAGTTTGAAGCCAAGAAATATGAGCAGGCATGTTTGCCGCTCCTTCGTAAGCTTCTCCTCTAATATATTGAATATCTAAAGAGAGATTCTGAAAAAGGATTTTTCAAGCGTATTGTAATATGTTTCCGCGTTTGCCGATTCTAGTTCACAAAAAGACAAGAAATGTTATTTTGCATAACATGGTTTGGATACAAATCGCACATAATCAGGGCATAGATTTTGATGCGAAATACCTATTGTGGAATCAACAATGAGTGAATATTATTTTTGTTATTTATTTCTGATTATTTATTGAGTACATTCATTTTCTATGCATTCTGTAATTTTGGACTTAAGTACATATGCTGCTTTTAGTGCACCCAATGGAGGAATAATGACTTTCCAAAACTACCTAGCCATAAATTTCAATAGTTCAATATAATTTCTTTCATTTTTTTGAATTCGAACTTTTTTTTTTGATTTTCGAGATTTTGGTTTCGAAGATTTTAGTTTTCGGAGATTTTGACTAAGTACCCCTAAGATTCATATCTATAAGAACAATCAGGTACAATAATTCATAGAATTTATATTAAGCGAAAATGTGTTGAGACTTGAGATATAATATTTGACAAGTAAGCATGCTAGTTATCCTTAAGAAAGCCGAACTCAGATAAAATAGAATAAAAGCGAATAGGTGGCCTATGTACGGTGGCGCATCAAACCAACTTACAAACTAAATTCATATAATAAATTTTGTTGCCTGTAAACCAACATAGGTGGCTTATGTATGCGAGGCGCATCAAACAACCTACAAACTATATAATAAATTTTATATTAAATTTTCCCTAATGATAAAAAATGTCAGTTTTTTTCTTCTTTTTTTAAAATATTTTTTTCATATCATTCATATTTTTTTATTGTGGTATTGCATTCAAGGGAAAAATCTTCCATAACTTAAGAGATGAAAAATTGACAGATCAGAAATCATGCGATGATGACTCAATCAGTACCTTACCCTTCTACAAGATATTTATAAAGAAAGAAAAAAAACATAAGATAAAATGATTTTGTAAGTGTTAGATTGTGTAAAATATAACATTTGTCAGGTAGGAGAAAACCAAAAGGAAATGCTAATTCCATCTTTAGGATGGCCAAAAAATCTTGGTAATTCTTTATTTTAATAAGTTAGTAAGTGGTTTCATAAATAATAATAATACTAAATACATGACATAATTTTTGTTTGAAATATGTCAAGTTAACAATCGTCAATAAACCAAGCGATAATGTCAAGGACAAAGATGCGTTGTATATGGAAGGTTTCTTGATTTATAAAAATCCAAGAGGATAGGAGGTTTTCCCCAGACGAATGTGTAATTTACAGGAGTGAAGGGGATATGAGTATTCATTTCTAGAACAGAAAATAACTATTACAAAAAATTGCTTAATGATTTAGGCCCCTATGTCGTAATAAACACTTGATATAATTATTTCTTCAAAAGCCCTTTTAACCAGTACTTTTACCTCCTTATAAGTAGTGTTTTGTTTCAGAGCTCCAGAACCCGAATTCTCATATGAATTTATATTTCTGTATTTACTTGCCTATTATTATAAATATTGATTCTTTGAGCCTGACTTATGATAGTGAATGATTCAATCGTTAATAAAAAACCTTGAAATTATTTTAAAATTTATCTAAATATTGCATTGGAATAAATATCTTGCCACGGTTTTTCCAATTGACATCTCTTGCTGCAAAAGTTTTATACATTGTCACGACAATCTACCTTTGTGAACAAGTTTTCTCTTATTTATTTAGTATAAATAATTGAAAGCTGCTTTCAAGGCTCACACATAACACCTAAATGACATTATAAGACTGGCTGCTACCAATGATTTGACGCCTAATATCGATGCACTTGTGAAAGAGAAAAAATGCGAAATTTCAGGGAGAGATTATAAAATAATTTTTTTGACGATTTTCAATCTTTCTACACAAAAAAAATAAAATTTTGGAATTGGTATTTATAGCATATTATGCTATGGTTTTACTGGTCTTTCCCACTTGAGATCAAGATGGGTTGTATATGGCCCATGAACTAAAATGCATTTGTCAGCCTTATTATGTGTTTTAGTCTATTTGGTTGTGATTAAGATCTTTGTTTTGGCATGCTTGTTAGAGGATAGTTTAGTTATATGGGAAAGTGTATTATTAATGTCTGTGTGTTTGGGGAGCGTGGTATCGATCAGTGTTTCTCAAACTTTTCCTATTCAACGCTCCCACAGAAGACTTTTCAAACAAACCCCCCTAAACAATATTACTCCAAAGTACAAACCCATATACTTCAAAGAAACGCCCCCTTAACAACGACATTATTTCAAGGAAACGGTTCTTACTTGTAAAATATTTTTTCCTTCAATATGGCAAAATGCAAAGATTTACATGCGAAACTTAAGTTTGGTGTTTAGATTTCATATTTAATTGTTTCTTTTGATGTTACTGAAATTAATTATATCACCACGTTCACATTATATATACGCTTTCTTTTATTGCCTAAAATTTTATATACAGCACTAAATCCATTACCATGCATTCCGTCGGAAAGAATGAAATTATTTTAGTCAATTCCTAATACACAGTAGATCCTTTATCACACGGATAGTGGGGTCCAAGCCACGAACCTGCGTTATACCGGATCTATTGGAATACGTCGTAACGTAAGCCAAGACACCTCCCCCGGTATATTGGATCCCGCTTTATAAAGGACGGCGTTGAAATGGATTTAGTTTGTAGTAGGAATAGAATTTTAACTTGAGGTTTATATCTGCATATATAAATTATTTACAAAATGTAACTACCATATAAATTTATCAAAATATTTCTATTTCAAACAAGAAAAAAATTAATACCTAATGCTTTTTATTTGTAAATTTTCACAGCTACCGCCTACTTTGGGAACTATTGTTCTAGATCAGCATTTTTCAAACTGTGGGTCCCGACCCTTCAATGGGTTGCGTTAAAAATAATTGGGCCATGACAAAAAAGATGCTGAATAAATGAACCTAGTGAACAGAGTTTGTCTTAAAGTATTATGGCTCGCGATGCAAACTTTGTTTCTTGCTATGGGTCGCAGTAAAAAACGTTTGAAAAACGCTGCTCGAGATGATTGAGGGGTGCCAGCTTTGGCTCTCATGTTGATGTGTGTCTTCAACTAAATTTCAGTGTTTGTGTCAGATATGTATGTTGCGGAAGCACGAAAAGTGGTGTCTTGGATTGTTTGAAGTTTGTGTGTCAGAGAATAGGATCTCATACCTAAGACCAGTATTCTAAGATTGGTCAAGTAATGGCTTTGTAAGTATTTATCAGTGTTTCTTTGTGTTTTCCTTATCTGGAGTCAGATAAGGCCTAGTTGATATTCTGTATTTTCGCTGTTATGCCTTTTGAGTATATGTTGTAAGTTAGCGTTGAATCAAAAGTAATGCCAAAAATTTTAAGTGTGTGGTAGTAGATTGTGACGTGGTGGATTTGAGAAAAGTTTATTTTCTGTCCAATCGTTGATGTTTATGAATTCCTTCATGTCTTGTTTAGTTGTAGCTATGGTTGGCTGTGTTGATGTTATTGTTATTATTTCCTAGGCGTATAATAGATGTGGGCTAAAGTGATGTCTGATATGTATATATGTTGAAGGGGATTGGTGAAAGTGAGCTTCCTTGAGGAACTCCTGAATGTCTATGTTTTTCGCTTAAGGTTTGCTTGTTTGTTAAATTATGTGTAGGCGAATCTACCTCTCAAGTAGTTAGAGATGTATTTGATGATTGTAGGTTAATGTTTGTGTCGTTTATGAGTTTTTGATAACTAAATATATATCTAGTATGTAGAAAGCTGCAGTCAGTTCAAATGAAGTCAGTATAGTTTGCTAGAATGCTTTCTCTTGGTTTATTAAACCGTTGCAATGGATCTGTAAGGATGTTGAAGTCGTTTGGGGCTTTTTGAATCCGTGCTGGTGAGGGGTATTTGGGATGTTTTGTGTCATGTTGTTTATGATTTTTTGAGTTTTTCGATGCGTAAGTACAAAGATAGGGCGGTAAGAGTTTCTGATGTTTTTGTCAAATTTGTGTATTGGAATAATTTAATAAAATAATTAAAAGTGATATTTGATTTATAAAAAAGCTATTTTGATTAAAATCTTCTAGAAATAGGTTACAATTAAAAATATATGCCCTGTTAAATCTATTATAAAAAAGCCTTATATTTTAGTTAAATGATATGGTTAGGGAGTTACTCTTAAATATAGTTATTTTGATATTTTAACTAGCATATAAATGAATAGATTGATCGTTAATTAGCGAGTCAGATTGATACTTTCTTAGGTAACTTATTTTATTTAGTTAAGTATTTCAATTAGTGACGGGGCGATTAATAGAAATCGGAAATCGTTAGAATCGTGTTTTTAAATATCCGAAAATTTCATTCGTTCCTTCCGATACCTCAGTCCCTATTATTTTTATTTTAAGGGTTATAGTGAGATTATTAAACCTATTTTAAAATTAAAATAAATTAACCTTTACTTTCATTCAACTCGATTTATTCATGTCCCAAATCGAAAGGCATAAAATAAATTTTTAACCTTACGTATAAGACAATTTTACCTACTAAGTTTAATATAGTAGCTAGAGATGTATCGGATATGAAATTTTTTGCATCTGTTAAGCTTTTTAAAAATTTAGAGAGATGTCAATGCATAGTGTTATCATAAAGACTTACTTATCATAAAAATTTTGATAAAGTTAAAATCGAAAAATTCCGAAAAAACTTTGCGGTATATAGAAAAAAGAAAAATGTTTGAAAATTGCAGATGCGGATGTTGAAACCTAAATAATCCTCGGATGTTAAGAGGATGTAAAAATTTTTATGGATATCCGATACACTCCAATAGTAGAGTAAAAATATTTATGCGCACCTCCATCTTCCGTCGAATCTGAAAGATTATTCAGTATTAGAGGAACTTTATATTCTCCAAAGCCAAATACAATATCAGAAGATACTCGATAAATTAAGCTAAATTTTTATTTTAAAAATAATGTTTTCAATATAAAAACGTAAAAAACTTTCGATTTATTTTGTTCATTATGTTTCCTTAGTTTTAATCAAACATCATCGAGATTGGATATTTTTTTAAATTTTTAATGTTTCAAATTAAGAAACATTTTATATTTTTTTAAGAATCCGAATTGTACAAAACTTTCCCATCGTCCCATCACTTATTTCTATATTTAATTAGTTGGCTATATAAATACATAGATATTTGTCTAAACAACAAAATACTATATTTGCATCATTTTGTCTCTGTGCGAAATAAGCAATTTTATTTATGTAGAGATCAAGTAAAATTTTATGCCTCCAATGTTGAAACGAATTTTTAACTCGGATTACAAGCGCAACAAAGATGCTCTTAGTCTTCCAAAACTTATGCTTCAGACAGGTTTTAATTTTTATATAAAAATCGACATTTTTTCGCGTTTCTTTAAAAAAAAAAGCCCCTACGCTTATCATTTTGCAATCTAGTGAAAGTCAAGCTTTTTTTGAGTACTTTTATTTTTCTAAAGCATTTATTAAAAATTTTATCAACCAAATACATTTATTTATAGAATATGATTCCATATTCGCATCCATGTTCAACGTCCTTATCATGATGTATATTTGATGTAATGCCTAAACATCTCAGATCTCTATTGTTTTCTGTCACTTTTGTAATTTTTGCAAAAGTTCATCTCTATAAGCACACAATAAATAATGTTTTTTATAGCATTGATCAGTTTGTCTTATAAAGAGTCGAAATCAGGGGCACCATATTTTTGTTGCACAAATTGCATTAATTTTCTCTAAATTTTTTTAAAAACGAATCAAATATATTTGCAAGGAATTTAGTCTACAATAATTTACCTAAGGTGGAAATATTAATGCCCTAATAAATTTTACTGTAATATTTAGTGGAAAATGTAGAATATATATAACACCGTCATCGTGTCATGGTAAATAGCAAATTTAGAAGAAATTTTTAATATGATGATAGCATTAACAATGGCTTTGCGTATATTACAGCTATCAGAACAAATATATTTGTATCATTATAGACTTCTTTAGATGCGATGAAAATTAGTTATAAAAGCATAATTATACAAAATATATATATCTTGTGAAATGCGTATTAGTTTCAAGCATCATTTTATTCTCAGTTGTGTATTTGAAAGTGTAAATCAATACATCCCCGATGTATTTTGTTAAAATGATGTTTATAAATTTGTGCTTATTTTGGAAAGGAAGCGTTTGTTGCCTGGGTGATATCATTTCTCAATTCTACTTCTCTTCCAAGGATGAGAAGTTTAATTTCGTACGCAACGCAGGCTTATCACTGAATGGGGTGATTGTCATTGTGAGTCGCCACTTTGCTTTTAATCTTCTTAGAGATAGCGCTTCCTTTTCAACCGTTTTGTAGGCGCCTTTTTTACGAATTTGGTACTCGATCTTAGAAGGTACTTTTGGTCCTAGCAAAAGTATCCAAATTGGCTTCTACAAAATGATAGTGGATCAAGTGAATAATAAATCACCGATAAGTAGGATTTGTAATTTACGCGATACTTTTTAGATTTGTTGTGCTCCCATTTTTCTGGCTATCATCATTGTAACCATTGGCATCTTCTCACTCGACACTCCTTTCAATTCGCTTCACAGACTTTATACGCAGTACCCAGATGTCTTACTCACAAATTACAAGATATGGCCTTTTGCGCAGTTAATCAACTTAACATTTGTAGCAGCCAAGCAAAGAATACTCTTTGCTAATTCCGTTGCTCTTGTCTTCAATACGTACATCTCTTACAAAACAAACTTAAAGGCATGAAATATTGCTCCCTTGTTTTTATTTATATGGCACACGATTTTGAAAATAAAAGGTTTTTGGTATTATAGATGTTTTGAATTGTATCTTAAGATTTAGTTATCTTTTACACCGGTGTATAAAGCAAGCATTTAGTAATTAAAAGTACCTCTAGAAAGGTACCTTAGACTCTCAGGGGTGGGCAACAATTTTGAGTTACAGACCCATTGAAGTCTATCAAGGGTTTAGCTAGGTCAAAAGCCGCAGACCGCCCATCCCTGTTATACTCAACATTCTATTTTAAAAATGTGAATTTATTGGAAGGGCGAGCCTATTTTTATTTTTTAACAAAGAGGGTCAATTTATAAATAAAAGCTTTGAGCAATAATCTAGGATTGTACAAAGACTAATTAAAGCCGCTAACTTTACGACCCTTTTATAAAAGCACACGCTCATATGATCAGTGATCACTGGTAGTCATTTATAAGAAGTTCTAAAGTTTCCCCAGCTGCCATTAATGAATTCATGTTAGCTATATAATTTTCGCATAATAGGTCTCAAGAACCAATGATGGGTAAACTCTGAAACTTGACGTACACTGATAAAATTTGTTTTCCATTAGATGGCGTTAAATAATTCTCATAAAGTGTCAATTAAGTTTGTTTTTCAGCGTGTTGAACAAAATACAGAGAAAGATCTTGTTTCACTTAACACATACAATTTTGTGCGCGTATACACGGGTTCAGTAAAAAGTAATGCAATGAAAAAATTGAATTAGTAGGTTTATATGGCGACCCACAGATTTTATCCAGAGAATTGTATACCACAGACCTTGTAATAACAAAAATTATGATACGTGAAAATAAATATTTAATCGTGGGGCTTACACAAGTAAGCCACCTTTTATTTGTTATTAAAATTTGATGATAGGTTTGATTTTAGGAAGTCATCTTCTGTTTCCACCACTCAGCTTATAAAGATAATAATAAAAAAGGAACTTTCAGTTTCCTACTTTATGCTCTATTTACAGTAGATTCTCTTTATTGAGATCGCATCAACTGACCTCAAATACAAACAAATTTATTTTCCTTATTCCTCAGCATATAAATTTTTTTTATTTAAAACCACAAAAAAAAATTAGGCATTTATTTTGAATTGGGTGTGTAATTAACGTATCTGTAGCATTTCTTTAACGCTCAATAAGTTTATTCTGAATTAATTCAGTAATAATAATATTAATATCTTCTAATTAATCTTCTAGAATTTGCTCTTGAAGGTCCATTGTTGTTGAATTTCTTCAGCCATTTGAAAGACATTATACTTGATTAGTACAGGTAGATGAGATTTCATCAAAAAATTGTTGCTCCAAGTTTTTCGATATAATTTTTACATATTTTTAATATTTTTATATTCATTTGAGTTTAAAAAAGTTTCCAGAAAAATAATGTTCTTTGCTCGTTTGAAAAATTCTAAGTCACAACACTTATCTTGCTGATCAAATAATCTGTTTAGAAGAATCGCAAATGACATCATACTTAATTCAGTAACAGACCTAGTAAAGTTCATTGGGTTATTTTATATAACAAGGAACAAATATTCAAATATTTTTTTGTTCACCAAGCTGTCTAACAATAATTTTGGGTATTGATAATCTGGGAGATCATTGTGTTACAAGTACTGTTTTCAAGAATCTTGCCGGAAAGTAACGAATAATCAATATTATTCACTAATTTTTTAAAATTTTATTAGGCATATACTACAAAGTATTTAATCTTTTTTTTTAAAACATTTATCTCGAATTTTTGATAGTTCATTTTCATAAGAAGGATATGATTATTGACTGGTTCATCACATTCACATCTCAAAAAAAATTTCCAAATCAAAAACATTTTTCTTCTTTATATTTTAGAATATATTTAAATGAAATAAAAAAATGTTCAAATTTATTTGTTTTAGGATGTGTTTGCTATATTCACATTTGAAAAAAAAAATTTCAATCAAAAACTTTTTTTTTTATATTTTGCTTTAAATAGAAAAAAAATCAAACTCATTATTTAATTTAGGATGGGTTCGCTAAAACATAATACTGTAGAAATGAAGGATCATCAGAGACGAAGTTTTTATAAAATCTTGATACAAATTAAAGTTTGGATGAAGTTGATACCTGTAAAAGTTAAGATATTAGCTACAAACGGGTTATCTTTAATTATGCTAAACTATAAAATATAAAATAAAATATAGATATAAAATTTATGTTATTCGATATTCCATACATCAATAACAGATCCTTTTCTTGGTTTAATTGAGAATAAAAAATGTCTACTTGTAGAATATGCCATAAATTAACGCAATGATGTGAAATCACACATTTTCCAAATTAATTATTTATTAAACCTGTTTATTTTTATGCACAGTCGAAGTTACCTACTTTTTCAGAAGTGGAGGTTACGAAAATTTGTTGGAATCAAAGTATCCAAAAAATTAGAGACTCCAATAAATCAAAATTCTCTTATATTGAAAATGGGTAGGCTTTATTATATAGATTATTATTTACATGATTCAATATATTTTAATCTGACTACCAAATCTCAGACACTTTTGTTACATCTCAGTGGCAAAGGGTTTGAAAAATACTATTGTCCTAGGATTGGAATAATGTTCTCAAAAATAAAATATAATTTATGTTCACCGTAGTTAATTCCTTAATCTATAGCCATAAATTTATGTTAATCCTCTATTTGAGAACAAATTCACAGCAATTTCAGTAATAATATCTTAACTAATGAATACTTTTGATTTGAAATTAATTTTAAAGTTTAGCTCCTTTTTTATTGCTTGTAAGCTAAAAGCTTCAAAAAATGATTGGGTCTTAATTTGCCTAGTTAAGAATCGTATGGTTGCAATTTTGGTTAATTAACAATAATAACTGTAGGCTAGGATTTTATAATCTAATATTTTTGGCCCATCGACACGAAACTACATGGAATGATGCTTCATGGTAGCCTCAACGCCCATACTTTATATACCATTTCTGTTCCACACTAATTATATTTAGCCGGAGATGATGTCCACATAAATCATTTCCTCTATTTCAACATATATATGTAACATCTGGAGGTGGAGACTCTAAAGTTAACAATTAAAAGTTAAGTTCAAACATGAAAAAACGAATGCTGAACTCATTGTCGTGGATACATGTATAATGGAAACAAAGGTGGGAACAATGGAAATTTATGAGCCCTGGGTTCGCAATAGGTTTGAGGGAATCGGGTAGAAATAAAATTTATTTTTTCATAAAAAACATTAACTAATAATATATTATCACAATTCAATAAGAAATTAGAGAACACACGAGTATGCATTTATAAATGTAAGACAAAAAATGATTAATTTTTGCGTAATCTGACACGAATACATTAAATAACTGAAAAAATGGGAAAAGAGCAATAAAAGTAAGATGAACACAGGTCGAATATACTTTCATAAATCAAAAGTGAATTTCACTACTTGAATTGCAGAAAAATTGAGGAGAACATATTTTTAATCTTTGAAACATCAACTTCCTAATTTAAAAAAAAAACTGGGTTGAGCATGAATTAATTAGGACCATAGTTGTTCTGTTGCATGTTACCGAGACCAAGATCGCCTATATCAGGGAAAGTTTCAACGTGATTCACGACATGACTAGGGAGAGTTTCTTGGACTCTTGGCTTGGACGAAGAACGTCGAGAATTGTCTTCAATCTCTATGTCACTTATGGAAGTGTTATTGGAAAGAGAATCAAAGTTATGATTCAACTGCTTCTTACTAGACAGTAATTTTGCCAGAGGAGATAGGAAAGTCGGTAGAGTATCTACGAGAGAGGGAAGAGAGTGTGTGAAAAAGGGCATCAAGTACAAGCGATCGAAGCTAAACCACTTCTTAAACATGAGAGATTTCGTGCTTATCAATGCGCTTTTGTCGCTATTCGCCACCGATCTTTTATTGAATGCCAATCTTTCATCATCGCCCTCATCCTTTTTTGAAAGTAGGCCGACAGGAATATTGAGCCAGGTTAGCATTTGAGTTGTCATGCCTCCACAAAATATGACGGTGATGATGGCAATGATAGAAGTAGTTGAGTAAATAGCTTGTCGCTGATATGAGGACGTATTTCTTATGGCTAAAGCGAACGCCATCGCTCCACGAAGTCCAGAAAACATAAGCATGTGTTGAGTTTCATATTTTATTTTATTTTTCCTGCCCAAGTTTAGGAACAGAGACAATGGATAAATATTAGCAATACGGGAAAGTATGATGCAAATGAATGAAGATATTATCAAGCCCCAATGAAAGATATGAGAACTAAACGTAAACATGGATGCTCCAATGTAACAAAAGATAAAATTTTCCATCAAAAAATTAAGAAGACCAAATATGCCAGCAGTTAGATCTTTAGATTCGGTAGATAAATTATTGTGTGTGTAATGAGCTTGGCATATACCACAAAAAAGAGAAGAAACGATACCAGACATTTCACAAAGTTCCGAAACCAAATAAGACGAGTAGGACATGAGAACGAAAAGAGCACTTTCCAACAAGTAAAATTCTCTAATGTTGGTAAACTTGGTCAGTAAAGAGTTTAACAGCCCCACTGAAGTTCCGATGAAAAAAGAACCAACAAAAATTGTTACAAAATGGACAATCAACTGCAAAAAAGAGTTCAATCCAAAGGATCCTGCAGAAAGTACATATTTTTCTAAACCATCGGTTAGAATGACTGCAACAGCATCGTTAAACATACTTTCACCGAAGACTAATGCATACAATAACAAATCAACGTTAAGATCGTTGAAAATACTAAGAACAGTTACTGGATCTGTTGCAGAAATAATTGCCCCAAAGTACAAACAGTCGATAAAAGCAAATTTCAGGTTAGGCCACATTAAAAGAAAAATGTATAGAAAGGATGCAAATACAGCCGTCGATATTAGAGTTCCAAGGAAAGCAAACGTGATGATGCTTCCAAAATTGCGAAAGAATTTCCTATTCGTCAAACTGAATCCGGCATTAAAGATGATTGGAGGCAAAAGAATGTTGAAAAAGATTTCTGAATCGAAAGTTGCTTTTATTTCCAACTCAGTTATCGATCTAGGATTTGATTGCGCTATAACATTTCGCAGGCGGTAAGTATATTTAGCGTCCTTACTGCTGGAGTTCTTAGAATCGACAAGGCTCAACCAGATGCTGACTGGAACGGAGTTAGTGTAGTTAGCAGACACATTTGTAAATATGACATGCGGAATATGATTAGAGTCCGGTTTCGTAGAGTACTTGATGATAGCACCAATCACAAGTCCATAGAAAATTGCTAAGCCAGATTCATGTAGGAAACGAATTCTGCGGTGTTTGAAAATCCAGACGGTGATAATGGTGAGTACAAGAAGCAGAATATAAATTAAAAGATTCAGGCTATCAATGATATGATCTCGTTTAACTATCTTTTCTACGAGAGCATCACGATTAAACGTGTGTATTGATGCACTCATGAAGATAAGATATGCAATTATATTTCTAAAGTTGCAATTCCACTGTAACATCTTCATCTCGTAATTCAAAGAAAACTTTTATATTTAAAGGTTGGATTTTCCTAAAAATAAATATGTATTCAGTGTAACAAAATTCTAAATTTTAAATTCAAAATAAAAAAAATTACCGTTTATACGCATATACTTAGGACACTTTTTTATTTACTGCTTTGATATTTCCAAAAACATGAGATTTCGTCGACATCCAAATTGAAATATCGTTAAAAATAAACAAGCATTTTTCCAAGTTAGCATTTTTAAAAATATAAAACATATAATATTGGCTAAACATTGAACTGAAACTATTGCGAAATTTCAAGTTAAATCATTTTTAAGTAATTAGCATATTTATTACTTTGTATGGTGGAACAACGCGGTAAAAATTCTTGCAAATATGAATCTTCATTCAATGTAACATTACTACAATATACCTAGATTTTACTGTGTATTTTATTTGATACTTTGTTTAAATAAACTTTCCTCTGTATGTTGATTAGATATGGGGAATGAATCACTGGATTATTTAAAAAGGATGAAAATCGATTTTAATAAACATACATCATTTTAAAAATAGATTTTAAATCATCTCTAAAAGTTTTATTATTCCGAGTGTTAAAGAAGTTCACATTAGTTATTTTAGCGATTTTGTTATCAATGACAATAATGTCATTTTTAAATTGTAAAGTGCTTTAATTTCGCGAGAACAAAATTTCCGGAAGGTTCAAAAACTAATTCACAATGATTTAATTTTGCGAATAATCATTTCTAAAATTTTAGATATTTAGTCCAAAAAAATTAGTCTTTTTACTTGTTGAGAACTTAATATTGAAATTACAGTAATTTTTAATTTTATATGACATTTTAAATGTTATAAAAAATGTGAAACTCTAGAAATTCCTGGGAAAAATTTCTTAATTTTTTGGTTGTCGGTATCACAACAAAGTGAAGAATAATCTTCCATAGCCGGTCAGATGGTAATACTTACGATCGGAAATCGAACTTTAGCTGTAGCTGCATCTTTTTCTGTTGAAACAAATTCTTCAAATCATTTTCAAATATTTAGTTTTATTTTTCTATTTTAATTTTATAATTAGAATTCATATTATTACTAAATCAAGGAAATTATTTTTTAACATTTAGAATTCTGCTTTTATTCCTTAACCATATCAGTGACGAGGCCATTTTAGCCCCCCCCCCTAGGCTGTTGCCAATGCTCCAAGATTTTCAGATCATGCCTTACTTTTTTTCAGAGCTGTATTATGAATCATAAAGTAGCATTAAAAATTTTTTTTGAAAAAAATTAATGTTTAGGTGGTGCAAAGAAAAATAAAAAGAATCATTTTTAAATTCAAGGAAAGATTATCCTTTTTTGGGCAATATTCCTGGATCTACTCATTTAACTATTACCGGTTGTAGACTTCCTACGTTTCAACAAATTTTGTTATGCTATCTTAGTTTTATGAAGAAGTTCAAAGAAGAAGATTGTTCTAAAAATTCAAAAATAAGTATTCTCAGTTCGAAAAAAGTTGTTGAAGTCATGAAGCACTATCAAAAAGCAAATATACCTACAAAGCAGAAAATAAAATTTATCAGATTTTAATTTATGCGTCAAAATATAAGAAAATAAAAAAATTTGAGTTGATGATCCACACAATAGTAAAAAGATTGAATAATTCATAAATAAATTAACACAAACAATGCCTTTTTGGGCAAGAGATGTTTTACAAAAAATGAACAGATGAAAAATGGAAAAACAACATTTGAAAAAAGAGAGATTGATGAGAATATTATTTGAAAAGATGATTAATGATAGAGAAAACGCTTCCTACAGTGGTGTAGATGCAAAGGTTTTTCATTAAGTGAGAAAAGAAAGAAAAAACAAAAAGTTTGTGATAAAAAGAAAAGCAATATTAGTTTAGAAAGAGAATGTTTAGAAGGTGAAGATTGCGATAAGTTAGAAAAAAACATCGATATTTCAAGCAAAAGATCTCACAAAAGGTATAAAAAGAGTGGAACAAACATTTTTGTAACACATGAAACGTAGTTTCTACATTTGTAAGAAACAATGTTTCACAGACAGCATCTGCTACAATTCTTCAATCATTTATTGAAGATTGTAAAGGTGACTCAAGCAAAATTAACTTACATCCTTCTCAAGCCTACAAATATAAAGTTGAAGTTATAGAAAAAACTGCTGAAAAAATTAAAAGTTCTTGGACGCCAAAAACATTCTTAAACTTGCATTGGGATGGAAAGTTGCTTCCAACATTGAAAAGCAAGTTTCATTACGAAGAGCGGATGCCTGTGATTGTTTCAAACAATGACATGATCAAATTGCTTGGCGTGCCATTAATAGCTTTTTTTGAAAATAAAACAAAGGAGAAGATGTTCTTTCAAAGGCGTCTGTTGATTTGCTTGAAAATTGGAATTGCAAAGAATTTGTGAAAACAATGGTCTTTGACACCACAAGTCTAAACACTGGACGTTTATCGGCTACTTGTGTTTGCATTCAAAGCAAATTAGGAAGACCACTTCTTTGGTGTCATTGTAGACATCATATTGGAGAAATTATGTTAAGAAAAATTTGGGAAGCTACAGAAATTTACAGTTCATCTGGTCCAGAAAACAATCTTTTCAATGAAAAAAAACTTTAGAGTTTTATTTTTAGAAGAACCATCTAATTACACTTTTTATGAAGGAAAAAAGGATGTGTTGATTTTTACAAAAATATGTTGAAAAAATATTATGTTAGAAATGATTACAAGGAACTTCCCTTGTATGTTAGAAATATATATTTATGTTAGAAATTATTACAAGGATTTAAAATATTTTTGAATTGTTTTTTTTAATATTTATATTTGTATTCATTATATTTTTTAAAACTATGATTAAATAAACATACAAAAATTACATTTTTTTGAAATACAAAACAATTTATTTCCGATTTTGCGATACCTAAACAAGTTTCAATACTCGCCAAATTTTAAACTTAATATTCTACCATAATTTTACAACTGTAAAAAAAAGTAAGGCCTTGTTAGATAATTTTTTATTTTTAAGGGAAACACCCTACCCCCCCCCCCCCTCCCTCAACGAAAATGTCTATTGTACAAAATTGGCTAAATTATATGCCCTCAAACTTTCTGGCTTTTCCTATCCTAAAATCGTTAGCTGCATCTTTTGATACCAGTTTCATGGTAGTTGAATGACCCTCTCGTGTCAAAAACTGTCAATCAAAATCAAACGTACATTTTTCTAAAAAAAATTTAATATTATAATGTCTATAACTTAGTGTTTATATTAGATACACTCTTGAAAATTTTTAATCAGATATATATTGGTACAAATAACATTTCAATAAACATTACACTTTGTAATAAATATCAATCAAAAATTTGATTGATGATAAAATTACTTACGAAAACATTCATACAAATTTTAAATAAAATTAATTTTTTTATACCAAATTGACCATGCTGATTTCATTTCTCAACTTAGTTTTAACTATTAGGGTGTGAAAAATTCTGAAAGTGTCAATAAAATTTATGGTTTCCGGCTGAAATTATATGTATGAACATTATTCAAATTAAAAAAATATACATTTTTATACTAAGTCAAGCATGCCAATTTAAATTCCGGGGTCATTTTTTGTAAATTCGTTTTTAAAATGTCTAAAAGTGTCAATCAATTTTGTGGTTTACATATGAAACTCCAAGAATATTAATTAAATTTTAGACTAAATATATTTTTTATATCAAATCTACCATGCCAATTTCATTTCTCAGTTCACTTTTAGCAACTATGATTTGGAAATGTCTAAAAGTATTTGCAGTTTACGTCTGAGAAAGTAACATTTATCAAATAATTTTTTTTTAAATAAATCGAACATGCAGATTTTATTTTTCTAATCATTTTTTACAATTAGGGTGTGAAAATTTTAATCATATTTGTGGTTGATGACAAAAATTATTTCCTAGAATATTCTTTATATTCTCAATAAAATATATATTTTTTTGTACTATATCTCCATGCTGATTTCATTTTTGGACTCAGTTTTTGTAATTAGAATGTGAAAATGTGAATCAAATATGTTAGTTTCGCCTGAAAAGTTTCTTTAAAAACATTTATTCACATTTTAAGTAAAATATTTTTTAAACTAAATTGACGATGTTGATACCATTTTTTGGCTAAGTTTTTACTATTACTCTGAAAAAATGTGACAAAGAACAAATAGAATTAGTGATGTATGCCTGAAAATTATCTCATAAACATACTTCCATATTTTAAATAAAATACATTTTTATTCTTAATTTTTTTATTACGATGCTCCCTTCATTTCGGAACTAAGTTTTCCCAATTACGGTGCAGGAATGTGTGGAATTATCAATCAATTTTAGCATTTTGAAAAAAACTCATAATTTACTTTGATTGAAAATCACTATTAAAATTTTGATTGAGGATAAAATTCTGACTAAAAATATCCATCAAATTTAAAATAATTTTTTAATACAATATTGTCCATGTTTTTCGTTTCTATACTTCTTTTTGGTCATTACAATGTAAAAATCGGTGAAAGTATCAAACGAATTGGCAAAAATCATTTTTTTCCAAAAAATAATTTGTCAAGTTTCTCATAAATGTTATTTATTATAGTACAAATAATTAGTATGAGAGAAGTAAGGAAACTGAAGGCACATTGAAATGATAACGCGTGATCACAAGAAAAATGAAATAGTAATACGTTTAATAAAGTGATTTTATATCGTCGATATGGTAATCCTTTCAGGAACTAAATAGTTTTAAGAAATAAGTATGTAATGGTTTATTTTTAGACTATATATAAAAATTTGGTACTTATTAGTTATCTCCCTTCCACTTAAAATTTTTTTTCAGTAATTTACTAAAAAAAATTTTTTGAATGGGGGAGAGTTAACACATAAGTACCAAAAAAATTTTTGTGAAAATATTTTCCCCCCCCCCCCCCCCCCCCCCAATTTTTTTCAGCTCTCCCAATTTAAAAGTCCTAGTTACGGGCCTGACTTCGAGCCGTATTTTGTTTTATTTACTGATTTAATATTATCATTCATTACTAAACTCGTGACCTACCATTAAAAATTAATTATACATCCATAAAATATATATTTTAATATAAAGCATGAACATTTATCATAACACAAGTTACAAATATCTTAGGATGAGTATTTTCGATAACAAATGTAAAGCGAAGTTCATGAGTGACAGTAGTATAAGTATATAGATTCAAAAGATGCAAGAATGTAAAATATTTTAAAATAGGGGCGAATTTGAGAATACTCAGGGCCGCATGCAGCAAGCAGAGTGCGATTTGGACAACACTGGCTTTTATTATGCATAGATAAGTAACTAAAAATTAATAAATGATGAAATAGCCAAAGAAAATAGCAGGACCATAATCAAATCACCAAAATATTCTAGAGTATAACAAAAAAATAAAACACTTCGCTGACTTTTTGAAATTAGCTATGTAGAATACATGACAGAGAAAATTTGTCACGACGAAAAATAAAAAGACATTGTACGTTAGACTGTTATTTCAAGCGATCCAAGTGAATTCGGTATTCATTTTTTTCTATGTATTAAAAATATAAAATTATTTATTGTTTTCGTATCATATAAAAAAAAACTCAAAAAATTTGAACCCCTTCTAAAATGAAAACCTTGTTGAGTCATAATACATCCGATATAGAAAGATTGCACTGCTTTTAAGTCGTTTATAAAAAATATTTGCAGATAAAAAAATTAAAATGATTCAATATGCAAATAGAAAAGCAAAAAGACATTTTACAAATAGGATATTTGAAAGTTATTAATTCACAAAACGAAAAGTGCTCTGCAACTCAAAGAATTCTTTTCGAAAAATATCTAATTTTTTTTAACGTTTTTATTTTATGCTTCGATTCAGGATGAAGCGTGCATTAACAAGATGCATAATTTCCATTTTTTATAATTACTTACACGTAAACAAATCATCATTAAGTACGCGTTTTAGCAATGTCTCCAAAATTATTTTGATAAGGAAAACTGAAACATACCAAATAAAAAATTGTTCACTGATAGATGTTTAATTCTGAAACAAATTTTTGTTAGTCTTAAAATGACATTTTAAGGATTCTAATTGTAATAAAAAGAAAAATCTTCAATTTTCTGGCTTTAAAAATTGCAAAACTTATTTTTATAATTAAAGTTTAAAGGAAATTATTTTGACCAAAAGACAAAACTAGAGAAGATTCTGGAAAAACGGAGTAAAAGACCCCTATATCACATCATTCATTAAAAACCTGTCGATCAAAATTTGTTACATCCACAAGAAAACTATATAAAGGACTATTTAATTAGCCCCTAATCAGTTTCTGTAGATATAGAAGTCCCCTTCCATTCTGAATCGCAACACCTTGGCAAAATAATTCGAATCATCTAATTTTACCCTTTAATTATTACGTTAAGCTTAAAAAAACTTTTTAAAAGGAATCGGGTTAAAAAGATACGGTCAAATATTATGATTTTCAAAAACTCTACTCTATTCATCAAAGTGATGATTAAAAAAAGGTAATATTGATGAAGTGATATCTATACTAAGAACTGCCTTCAAATTGAAAAACTAATCGACCCAATGTTCTAAAAGTTTATCGTTTATAAAAGGAGGCAGGAAAGTTTTTTAAAAATGCTATGTAGAAACTTATTGAAGCAGCAGTGCGGTTTCGTTCCAGCAATACACAAATGTCCCAACCAATCAAAAACCCTTCTTCTTATCCCGCCTGAAGAAAGTAGTGAAAAAATTTAAGTATTGTTCAATAATAAATTGCAAGTCAAGAACATAAGGGGTTCACTCATAAACGTATTTTCTGTTAAAAAAATTATATTTTAGTAAGTAAGTTTATTATATATAAAGTTTTGAGAAATAATAATATTAATAATAATTTTATTTTTGAACGAAAAAAAACAAGTTTTTTTATATGTTCATAAATGTAAAAAAAGTAACAAATTATTGAATATAATATGGGAAAAAATTCGCTACTGAAATCCTTGAATTTCAACAATATAATAGAGAAGACATTATAAAAAACAATGAAATAATTAAGGAGAATCAATAATAGATACAAAAAACACTTTATAAATTCTATAAACAGATGATGTATGTATATATGGTAGAGAAATAAGGGAACAATATTGATAGAAGAGAGTTGATTTGTTTACTTGTTAAGTATTCAATATCAGTTGAGAGAATTGAAGTGAGTTGAACAGTCAGATATTAAATATCTTTTAAAAAAACAAAATACAAGCAAAGAAAAAGCTTCCTTAGAAAAAACTTGAAAGAGAAAAAACTCCTTCAAGTTTTGAGCCTCAATGGTTGTTAGGGTGTACCTCTAAGCTTAACAATTGAAGATCAGGGGTTCGATCCCCAAGGCTCCCAACTCTAAATACAAATTCACAAAAACTTTGATTAACCATCTTTAAAGCATAATGCGAGCATATAGCCTTACGGCTGAAAGTGCTTTGATATCTCCAACCAACCAACCAACTCCTTCGGTCTTATTTTAAAATTTTTCAAAATAATGTTTTTCCGGATTTTAATTGGTAGTGAGTTCCATACTTTGATAGCACTGTTTAAAAAACTATGTCTATAAAGGAAAGTGTTGCAAGTTTTCATTTTTATATCATTTTTACATTTTAAATTATATGGTAAAAAATCTTAATTTACAGTAATAAGAAAGTAGTTTTTGTAATGATTATCATATTTACACTTGTAGATGAAAGAAGCCAATTGAAATTCATTAATTTGTTCAAGGGTAAATATATGATATTTATTCCTAATGAAATTTATATTATCATTACCAACAAATCTCAAAGCTTTATTTATTTTCTTATTTAATTTATTAAAATTAACTATTGAGAATTTAGCCCAAATATAATTAGCATATAATACTTTAGATTCAATTAGTGAATGAAAGATAGATACTCTAACTTTTTCAGGAATCATACTTTTGAATAAAATGAAACCTAAATTAGAATCAAGAAAAAGGTACAGAGATAAAAGGAAAAATATATATATTGGTACACAAATTATAAAGTTTTTTTTCAGTTTCTGATCCCACAGGAAGATGGTCTTCAATATTTGGGCATCGAGAAATTTAGAGCCTTGGAGGAAAGTTGATTGAAAGTAATTATATATAACTACTTTAAGCTTATGCAAATTTATGTGTTTTTTATGATATGTCTGCATCATTTTTGATATCAGAATTTTCTCATGAAATTTCTTAATAGTTTTTTTTGCTGAATTCGAAAATGCTACTCATTTGGTTTGGTGGCTCAACTTTTTGTCTACACCAGGGCTACTCAACTATTATAAGCAAAGGTCCAGTTAGACAAGTGTCAATGTATGCATAGGTCTAAAAATATTTATTACATGAAATAAAGAAAATAAAACAACCATCTCAGAAAAGAATAGTAAACCATATAATTCTTATTAATTTCATATTCACTCTTTATATTATTTATACTATTTTAGAAAACGGGGAAATAATAAAAATATTGAATTTTGTAGCTAAAATATAACAAGACTAGGATTTAAGATTGAAGACTTTACAAATGAATAAATCAACACTACAGCAAGACTTTAGTGAGAAAAATGACACTTCTTGTTTCTTGTTAGCTCCCTAAATCATGGTACTAATTTAGTATCAGCGAGTAGAAGACAGTAGTAGAGGTGTTCACTGGTCATACATGTTCTTCACAAAATTTATGGTAAAGTAAGCAGACTCAGAGTAGTAAGTGGAGCCAAATATTGTGAGAATTTGCACGCTAGCCTGTGAAGAGTAGGAAAATTACCAGGGGATTCTTCCTTTGATCAAAATGGTTCTAGTCCACAATCACAGAGTACTTGTTTCAGCTCTAGAGTCTCTTGAAAGTAAATTAGTTCCAGTTGGATTTTTGATTCATTTACCCATTTGCAGGTGAGTTTTGCTTAGACTGAAAATTCTGTGATATCTGTCACCAGAAAAGGCTTTTGTATGAAAAGCATCAGCTCTTTTCCAAGAACAAAGTCATCAAAATGTACCTTAAAATTATTGAAAAGCTTTAGATGTGACATTATGTCTGCCAAGAATCCAACACATTCAATTTTCTCTCAATCTTTTAAAAATTCAGAAAATGTCTTTGCCTTCACACTGTTTGATCTTCGAGGAAAGTCTGTAGCTTCTTCCTAATTGTCCAAAATCACTCCAAAACTCTCCCCATTCTTTACCATCTCACATTGTTGTGCACAAGTAAATCATCATAGCATGCATTGACCCCGATAAAAAAGGATCTGAGTAGACGATGTAGTGTGTCGGTGTTGATCGAAGGAAGTTTACTAACTTTATAATAGTCTCATTGATTTCACAATATTCATTTCCCAGACTAGCACAAAGTACTGATTGGTGAATTATACAGAGGTAGGTTATCATGTCAGCATTATCTGCATTTAATCTTGCAAATAGCCCCCTTTCTTGACCAACCATGGATGGGGCTCCATTTGTAGGCATCAAAAATATGGATTTAACATCAATATTTCTTGATTCTAACATACTTTTTAATGATCCATAAATATCCTCTCCTCATGTTCTTCCTTCAAGGTCAGTCACACCCAACTAGTCCTGACAAAATTCTTTCTTCCTTGCATTATATCTCACAAAAACCATGAACTGAGCATTGTAAGTACTGTCTGTTGATTCATCAATAGCCAATGTGATATAGGGTGGTTCTTTCAGTCCTAAATCAAGTTGCGACATGAGATCATCAGCAATAGTTCCTTTCTCCTCATTGATGTGGAATCAGATAATGGAATCTGTTTTATTTTATTTTTTATTTCATTCTTCTGCTTATCATCAAACAATGTATCAACAGTTTCCAGCATATATTCTTTAACAACTTTAGCTTCAGCGAAGGTTTTCTTGTGTTTTTCTAATATCCAAGCTATACTGAGGTAACACTCCAATGCTCTCTCCTGGGCTGTCATAATATTGGCAAGAATTATGGTTGACCTCTCATACGGCGATTTTAGCTTAATTATTTTATTTTTTCTCTCTTCAGTTCCTTGATTATACATCTTTTCAAATCCACTGTGTATAGTTTCATAATGACTTTTCATATTACTGCTATTAACTAAGGCAATGGTTTCGCTACATATAAGGCAAATTGGCTTAGAGCTTGTGAGAAGAGTGAAAGCATACTGTTGTATCCATTCTTCCTTGAAGGAACGATTTTAATCATCAACTTTTCTTTACTTCGAATATGCCATGTCACCTTTAAAGCGATAAGTTAAAGATAAAGATAAGATAAAGCTTAGTTTATGAAAATAACATTTGCAATTGAAATAAATTATATTGTAATTTGTGTTAACTTTTAGTAATAATAATAAAATTATAATTTCAATAACAAATCAATGTCCATTTTCATAATTAATAATGATTGAAATTCTTAATAATAATGTTCGCCTAGGGTCCAACTACAACACTCAAAAAGTGCGGATTCGGACAGCGAGCCGCAAATTGAGTACCACTGGTAAATTTTTTTTTATGGAAAAATTCCTAATTTCACAAAAATTCTTCAATTTTTGTTTATATGGTTTTTTTCATTCTTTTAGTTATTAAAATGTTTTATTTTCTTTTTTATATAGAATCTAAAAAGAATAGAAACTGTATTAACATCCCGATCAATTTTGCTATATTTGAGGTAAGGTAACATTTCCGGATCATGTATCAAAAATCACAAAATTTGTTTAAAATGTTATCATGCACTAGGCCAGGGGTTCTCAACCTTTTTTGACCTACGCCCCCTGTTATGTAATTAGAAATTTTTACGCCCCTTCCTGTTTCTCTTTCATACTTTTCATCTTACTCTCCTTATCCTTTCCTCTCCACCTTCACTCCCTCTTACCTATGCTAGTCCTCTTGTTTTTATCGTCCAAAATACTCTAATGAAAATTAAAAAAATAATAAAAACAAAAACATTTTTATTTAATAAAACTGAAAAAAGTTTTATGAGATTTTTGGCATTGCTTTAAGGCCGCAATTTTAGGTATTCTCTGTTGAATTCTGCTGATTGCACATCGAAGATCATTCTCTATGTTCAATTTGTTTCTTGATTTTGCTTTTATTGAAAATACAGCAGAGAATGTGGACTCACAGAGATAAGTTGAACCAAAAAAACCAAAACTTTTAAAACTCTACTTTATAGCAGAATAAATACTGCTATATTTGATCCAAAATGCATCAAGATCTAGCTCTTTAAAATTACTCTCAGCAAGTGAATCAAATTTCAATTCAAGTAATTCTTATTGAATTTCTTCTTCAACATTTTCAAATTCACACTGGAAAGGATTTGAGATAAACTTCCAACTCTCTCGATTTTCATCAATGTTAGGAAAGTATTTTAAAAACTCTTCTTTCAAATGCTCAAAATGCAGGACTACTTGTTTTTTTAAATCTAAGCACATAGCACTTCCATCAAGAGCCAAATCAAAGTTGGTGAAAGCTGCTGTATTATTTTGCTCCATTCTATTTTTCCATAAATCTAGCTTTGCAATGAAAGTGTGAATTATGTCGTTGTAATAAAATGTTCATATTTTTGCCTTGAAGTTTGAGATTCAGGACGTTTAATGCTTAGAAAATATAAAACAAATATGCCATGCAAATTTGAAAGTTTGTAGATTTGAACTTTGTTAAGATTGGTTTTATTTTGTATTTTCAAGAAAGCTTCAACTTCCGTCCGCAATTCGTATATTCTTCCAAGCATATTACCCCTGGAAAGCCAATGCGTTTTTGTGTAAAATGTTTTGCTTCTGATCCCATATCTTCGCACAAAACCTTGAAAAGACGACTGTTTAATGCTCCGCCTTTATAATTGACAATTTTAATAACCACGCTCAAAACATCATTCATTTGTTGAGGCAATGTCCGAAACCCAAGAGCTTCACGGTGAATAATACAGTTATTTATTGAAATTGATTTATTCTTTCGTTTGAGCAAAGCAGCAAACCCAGAATTCATTCCTATCATAGCAGGTGCTCAATGCTCAACGCCAACAAGTGAATTCCACGATAGTTCATTATTTTCAAAAAAATCGAAAAGAACTTGAAATATAGCTGTTGCTGTTGTGTAGCTTTCTAACGAATGGCAATACCACATTTCTTCTCTCATACATTCGCCAGACAAAAATCTAACAAAAACAATCAATTGAAAAGAATTGGATATATCGTTTGTTTCTTCGCATTAAATAGCAAAAAATGGAGATTTCTTGATCTGATCCAAGACCTGAATTCGGATATCTTCTGAAAGCTAATCAATTCTTCTTTTAACTGTGTCATCAGACAAAAATATATGTAAGAATTTTTGCGAACTGTCGGTACTTAAAATCAGTTCTTTGGCTAGAAGTCGTGATGACTTTATCAATTTTTCACCAATGTCACGACTTTTTTATTTTTCGCTATTAGCAAGGAAATTCCATAAGAGGCTTGGACAGCTTTCAAATTCTGCTTAAAAAATGGGGACTGTTGGTCAAGTTTAACATTTTTATTTGAAAAGGAAGAATATTTAAATATCAAACATGGTATTTAATTTTATCAACATGATTTAAGATTGGCGAGGATTATCCGCTTATTAACAAACCTAAAAAAATCTCAGTGATTGAAGTTAAAAAAAAAAAACATACAGGAAAAATAATTTTTTCGCCAGCAGTTTACGCCCTCTTGATACCTTCTCACCTAGGGGGCGCGCCCCACCGGTTGAGAACCCGTACACTATGCGATCTAGAGAAATCTTTTACGCCACATATTTGTTGTAGAACATGTATTGATAGCTTGCCGCGATGAACCAATAGGAAACAGGAAGAATTTCCTTTTGGTGTTCCGATGGTTTGGCGAGAGCAAAATGACCATATTACAGATTGTTATTTTTACATGACAAACTTAGAACAGTCTTACTTTTTACCCAAACTCACCCAAAATCTCCCAAACTCACCCAAACTCTAGTGTCTTACTTTTTACCCAAACTCTCTCAAACTCACCCAAACTCTCCCAAACTCTATTTTTATTTTTTCTTATTTTTTGATCCCTTCATCTAAATATATATATTTTTTTTTGACAGGGTGTTTCATGCATGGGAAGTAGAAACTTCCATATCTGCACTGATGAACTTTTTATGATAATTCGATGGCATCGCCGGGATTCGAACCCAAAGGCTTTGGATCCGTAGGCGACGCCTCTACCTATCAGCCCACCAGCCCAAATTATATTTGTATAAGACTAGATTTTTTATTTAAATTTTGAACAATTTATTTAGAAGCTATAACTAAAAATGCAATAAAATATTCTATAATGATAGTTTCTTATCTAATAATTTTAATGGAAGAAAAAATAAAACCGAGTTTGGGTGAATTTGGGTAAAAAGTTAGACCCAACTTAGAAGCGATTAACAAAAAGAAGAATTCCTTTGTTAATTATCCTGATGTTTCCTCGGCAATTAAACCCTTTCCTCATGGGCTAGGTTTCCCAATATCTAAGTGGTCTTAAAAATTGCTGGATTTGAGTTCGGAGGAAGATGAAGAAAACATATCTGACAAGGCATTAACATGTTAGATGTATAAAGATGGACCAAAATCTTAAAACCAAGCTGAGCTCAATGATTTAACAAGAGACTTAGCTTTATCCAAAGAGTCTTCTCAATTACTGAGCTCATGGCTAAAACAAAATAAATTATTAGCCCCTGAAACCACTTTTGTTTGGTATAGGTAGCGGGAAAAAGAATTCAGAAAATTTTTCGCTTACAATACAAACTGGTCATTTATTTTTTTAAAGATATCAAAGCATTGATAGAGGCTTTATGAGTTGAATATAATTTTAGGGACTGAGACTATTTCTAGATTCTTCTCTCAAAAGTTTGTTGATTAATATTGGCACAAATTTGAATCAGTTCCCATTGCTCATTCAGTAGAAATTAAAGAAAATTTTAATGATAAGAAAGATTAATTGGCTACATTGAAGTAAGACGAACACCAGTGGATCATATGTTGAGATTTAAAGTTTAAAATTTTATAATTTAAAGTATGAAATCCTTGAACATATTACATTTAATAAGACGTTCTTTTCCTTATATACAGGAAAGAATATTTTGACTTAATTTCATTGTAAGAAAAAATTGTTTACAAAACAACTTTTTATGCTCATTATTCCAGTCCTCAAAAACAACAATAATATATTAAAATTTCAAGTTTTATATATGAAAAAAACGCAATAATAGTTAGCTATTGATATTTAGGCGATCTACCTAAAAGTTTGAACTTACGCATATATTTAATTAATCAAGGTTTTTAAGTTAAATAATGAAAGAGTTGAACCCGAAATTTTATAGTTTTTCAACTAAGTTCTTCAATTAGGGAGCATAAATGGGGTTGGCTAGATACGGGATTCGATCAATCAAGGTCTTAAGATACTGCATTAAGCCTGATTTCCTCATAGTTCGATACAGACGGTTCTATTGTTTTCACGATGAAATTCTATGGTACCTTTTTTGTCCCAATATTGGAAATTATAAAATGTGAGTTTTCATTTTTTTTAAACACTCAAAGATACAATTTAAATACATATATAAGTAGCCCAAAGAAAATGATACCAATAATAAAATTAATTTTTATTTTTTTAATTTAAAAATATCCTAAATTAATTATGAACACCGAAAATAAAAATATAAAAATAAAAGTGGCTTTTGATAAGTAAGTCTATATTTTTTTAATATCTATATGTTTAGGATTAGAAATTTAAGACCAGAAAAATAATATTTTTTATCTATTTTGTAATGTTTTATATATTATAAGTTACCTTATTTTCATTGTCTGCAGATGGCCTAGTGGTGAAAAAGTAGGGTTTCGATCCAAGGTCTGGGTTTGAAATCCGATCTTTATTTTCCCTACCATCTGTCCAGTTATGAAAGATTATTCTTCCCTTGGATGCGATACCTACAACAACAACAATTATTCATAACTAGAATATATTTGAGTAGTATTTTACCCTTTACTAAAATGTTAAAATATGATTTTATTGAGAGCTATTTTCTATATTTTAAATAAAAAAAGTAAAAAATAAATAGAATTATTTCTATTGATTTTTTAAACAATTTTTAGGGTTAGTTTTTAAAGTTAAATGTAGCGTGCAGTGTTTTTATGGAGAAAAATTTGCTCGCTTGTATTGCACTGTCAAGAAAGGAGGCTTGCTGGTGTATTGAAAGCCACTATCTTTCCAACCTACTTACCCTCCATAAAATACGCCTTTAAGTGTCTAAACCATGCATGGGCAACCTACGGCCCTGGGGCCAAATTCGGCCCACGAAGGCTTTTCATCTGGCCCGCGGAGACCTTTGAATCCGTTCCAGTATAATAAAAGTGGATGTAAATTAATAAAAAATATTATTTTTATTGCTTTTCTTGTTGACTTTACTTCATATCTGAATGTCTTAAATTCAAAATTGCAAGGAAAGGGACAATTTGTTCATCAGTTGTACACCCATATCCGAACATTTCAAAAAAATTCAACTGTGGGAAAAACAGCTGAGAAATGGTAATACTTTCCATTTCCTTACATTTGTGCAAAGCAGACTGCACTTCCTATGCTGATGAGCTTATATCAATTCACAAAGAATTCATAAGTATGTTTCAAGATTTCAGTTCACAAGAAACTAATCTACATGTTTTCTCTTCACCATTTGATATGAATTTTGAGGAAGCTCCAGAGGAACTGCAGATGGAATTGATTGAACTTAAAGAAATGAAGATTTGAGGCAAAAAATAAGAGATTATTCATTACTGGAGTTTTAAAAAAAATCTACCTAAAGAAGCTTTCCACAGGATCACAGATTTTGCAAGAAAAAAATGTCACTATTCGGGAGTTCTTATATATGTGAGCAGCTGTTTACGAAAATGAAATATATAAAATCAAAAACAAGATCAAGTCACCTTGAAAATAACCTAAGAATAGCCGCCTCTAGCATTTCACCAAACATTGAGACACTCGTAACTAAACATCAAGTCCAAATTTCGCATTAAAATAAGGTTTGTTACAATTTTTCTTACATGTAGTTACAAGATTAATAAAAAAAAGTGTTTCAGTAAATAATTTTTTCTCATATGTAATAATAATTCTACTAAATAATGTGTTTCAAAAAATATTTAAATAAATATTTTCAACTTTTACTATTTTTCTTCCTGAACCTTTCCAATTAAAAGTAAACGATCAATATGTAAAATCATATTGATAAAAATCAGTAGTTTAATAAATGCTTATATGAATAGTATATAATAAGTATAACTATGTATGCATACATACTTTGTAAATCTATAATTGGGGCTCCTGGCCGCAGCCAGTCTTGGAAAGCATAATCTGGCCCACAAGTGAACAAATGTTGCCCATGCATGGTTTAAACCAAGGGTTCCCAACCTTTTTTGCTTGTGGACCCATAATCTTATTGACTGTGGACCCCATGATCTATAAGAGAGATGTATAAATATGTATATTCAAATAGGTAAAACATTTCAATTTTAATTGTAAATTAAAAAAAAAACGAATACATATTATATTCATAATTTCACATCTAAAGGCTTCCTTGAACAAGATAAACAAAAAATATACGACAATGTCTTTCAAATAAAATCCAATATACATCCAGGCTGCAATAATCCAATCGCCAAGTAGCTAGAGATTACTGTAATCAACTTCATCCAAACTAAACATGGAATCATAGATACTATTCGCTTATAATTGTAATCAGTCAGTAGCAGAGTACGATGGGGAGGTTAAATTTTTTTCGGGATGGGGTAATTTCGTTTTTATCATTAATGTAATCCATCAAATGTTGGGCAAGACAAAATAGCTGTTCTATTACTAAATTAATAGTAGGAGTTGCTTCAGCTTCCCAAACTTTTGTCGTCACTTCAAAAGGCTCAAGTACCTAAAAAAGTTTAGAATTTATAAAAATATAAATTAATTTACTTTAAAGTCCTTCCATGAATTTCCATTCAGATTTGTCAGGACAACTTTTCTCAAAGTCGATGGACTCATCAGCTAGAGCCTCAATAGCATCTTTTAAATGGAAAATAGAGTTTAAGTTAGTAAGTGTAGAGTTCCACCGAGTATCGTTAGGATTTTTAGGTGTTAAAAAGCAATATTTTTTATATTGCACTTATTTGCAACCTTCTCGAATTTTCTGATTTATTTGTTAACTTTGCCAATTTTTTTGTTTTATCAACGATTTCTTTAATATCTGCGTTTCTTTTAAACAAATCTCCTATGACAAGTTGGAGTGTATGAATGTTGCAGCAGTATTGTGTTAAATTTACAGAACGGTTAATCGCAAGTTTCAAATTTCTTGCGTTGTCAGTAACACAAAGCCAAGGTATACACTTTGAAAACTTGAAATTCGCTAATAAATCATTTCATTCAAACTCCAAGTTTTTACCAGTATGTTCTTCCGTTAGAGGTTTAACAGCCAGTGTGAAATTTTTTAGAAAAAAGTTAGAATCAATCATATGACAAGTAAGTGAAATGTAGCTATTAAGTGTCCTTGATGTCCATATATCAGACGTAAAAGCTAAGCTTTGGCATGATTCTCTTTCATCTATAAAAAATTTGTTAATTTTTTCTCTGATAAGGATCGCTTTTTCCGACATTTTTCTTGAATATGTCTTTGGACTTTTGACTGTCAATTTTGAATTTGCCAAATTAAATAACTTAAGAAACTCTTTACTTTCTGCAACTCTGAAAGAAGTTAACGTTGCAGCAAAAAAATCAATCATTGCATCATCAAAATCTTTTTGTTCTTTAGAATCTTGATCATACTTGACTTTTTTGTTATTCAAACATTCAATAGTCACTTGTTTGGTGTTTGTTGCTGCGTTCAGATATTTGTAAGTTCGCTTTGTGGATTTTGCTTTTTCAAGTTCTAAATAGGATGATGGATGTCTTTTCAAATGGCCTTGCAAACCTTTAGTTGAGCCTTTTGTTGTTTTTAAAATCTTTTTGCAAACTGTACATTTGGCTTGCTCCAAATCAATTTTCTCAAAAAAAAGCTAGATTTTACTTCTTGTTTGACTCATTAAATTCGAAAGTCAATTATAATAGGTAATGAACGTTATATTTCAATAGAAAAATTTAATAAAAGTTTTTGAATTCACAATTTTTCTCAACAAAATTTCTAAATCTAAAACAAAAAAAGTCAAATAAAAAATATTAAAATTATATAATGGAAATTTTTATTTCATATAAACATAAATAAAACAATATTCAAAATTTTTTTTCTCACTGTTCTTTCTATAAAATTTTGATACAAATAAAACAAATCTAATCAAAAATAATAGCCTAAATACAAAAACTTGAGAAGCTCAAAGAACACTAGTCTTAAAAATTTAGAAAAATATTTAATTGGTTATTGGAAGAATTTAAGTCTTCTATTTAAAATCTTCGTGTTTTAAAAAAATATCTAATTTTATATAAACAAAAAATGAAGAAGAACCTTGCTGAAAAAGTTAAGAAAAAAAAATAATGAGATGCTTGAAATTTCAATTTTTTTTTGTATTTGATGAATCCGAAAAATCAAAAAGTATAAAATTGCCAGAAATTGAAAAAATAAAAGATTTTGGAAGAATCAATAAAAAGTAATGAAAATATGATTTTTTTTATAATTTGCATATTTAGCAAATATTTAACAACACTTAATATTATCTAAACAATGCGAAGAGTTGAATCATTTTAAAAACTAGTACCCCGACTTCGGGGAAAGTTTACCCCGAGGGGAACGGGGAGCATGTATCCCCGCGGGGAAAGGGGAAGTTCGCGGTCCTCGTCCTTCTCTGGTCAGTAGTAATTTAACATTTTAGGAAATTGTTATCGTTACTTACATGGTGATTAGATAAAAATGAGTAATATGGTCATTAGATGTCCAAACCATATAAAATATGCTTACATCCGATTTTTATTTTACTATTATACACTTTTTAGTATACACATTTTAGAATATATTGTATAAATAGCTTGCCAATTAATTAATCGCTAAAAGCAGTGGATGCTGATAACTCATTTGTTATTTGTTTACATATTCTTTATTTGTGGCAAAGATTTCATGGACCCCTACTGTGTTAAAAAGACCTCCAATATTCATATTTTTTGTCCATGGACCCCCTTAAACTACCAATGGACCCTTAGGGGTCCATGTGGATCCCGTTGGGAAACCTTGGTTTAAACACTATATTAAAGTTTAATCATTAAACTATTTATTGTTTATTTAGACAAAAGATAGGTTTGGTCGAGGGACACACATTCGGGGGGCGAGGAGGTTTGCAATTGAAGGAAAAGAGAATTGGAGACAAAAGAAAGTTTGAAGATAGAAAAAGATATTCAATTAAATCAAAGAAAAAAATTAGTGAAAATATATTTTATTGAATGCTGGTTTAAAAAAATCAATAGTAATGCTAGATAAGATACCTATTCTACTCTTCCTTTTTGATACGTGATTATAAAGTTTTCATTCAAAAAAACATCTGCAAAAATTGTTCATAAAAAGGTTTTTGTTTTAAAATAAAAAGAAATTTGATAATGACTAATTTTGTGTTCATTAATTGTGCATTTATTATACCCTTAAATTATTTTAGAATGTTTTATGAATTATAATAAAGTTTATGTATGTTTTCTGCTTACATATGCCGTGATAATTTGTTTAAAATGAATGCATTCAAATATTTATCTTAAAATACAACTTAACCGTTATGACCTCAATTTGCAGAAATGTTAAGATTATCAAATGAAATATAAATTTAAAAGGATAATAACCAGTAGTGGGATTCAGCCGGTTCGTTGGAACCGTCTCACGGAATTTTGTGAGTTCGGCCAACCGACTAGTCGCTGTCTGTAGTTCCAATTTTAACCCACTACTGATAATAACTTATCTTACAACTATTCACGGAACCCTTAGAGATCTAAGGAAAGGCTGGAAAGATCCTTTGGTGACACTGTTGTAGACCATAGGCTTGACAGTCAAAATCACTTCATTTGTTAAGATTTTTATAAAAGAAGGTGGGGACGGGGGGGGGGGTCGGTTTTTACCGACCTTCGACTCCTACTCCATAGTCCACTTACTATGAAAGCATAAAATTATTCCAATCCAAACTAAACTAGAATGACACCAATAAACCGCTCTCAAATCCACATTCTTGTGATAACCATAAATTCTAAAAGAAGTAGTGCCCGTTAAAACTCTTTGCGACAAATACCTTCCAACAAAAGGCCCTTTAAAAGAATTTATAAAAATTAACGTTGTAAATTGTTCAAAAATAGTTTATCAAATAGAATTCAAAAATATTTTACAAAAATATCATCAACCATTCAATACAAGACTAATTTTTTTCAATATATATTATATATTGTTGTACACGCATTAAACTTAAGGTAAAGGCTGAGAATAAACTACACCCACTCAACGGCTTTTACCACTCCAAAAAATCACAAAGACATGAATTATACGATATTTGAAGATAATAACCTCATCTTTATAACACTTGTCAAAATAAAGAAGATAATCAAAATCAAACAAAGGTCAATAAAATAATTCACACACAAGCGGTAAAAAACTATCTTTCTAGACTTAAATCTAATAATGTCATAAACATTTGTCAACGAAAACAAGGCACACACTTGCACAACATAGAGCTAACAAATCACCGTTACTTCGTGAATCTTCATAAAATTGACCCAAAAACACACACTGATTCCCGCTGTTCACTTTGCAATCAACACATACACAACACACACCACCTCTTCAACTGCCCACACATCCATACAACACTTAAACCCATTCATTTTTGGTAAAAGGTATGCGAGGTAGTTAACTTACTTATTAAGTGGGGAAACTATCAGCCTGAAGCTTGGATTTAAAACATATATACACATAAAGTCAGCAGTACCTAACGATGGCTTTTATGTAGGTTGGCTTAAAATACACTTACTCGTCGCTACCACTGCGAAAGTGTAACAAAGATTCTATATTTTTCCCTGTGCGTATTTTCCAGAGATGGATATATTTTCTCAGTTCAAATAAATATTGTGTTTTTTGAACTGATAGATTACACCAATAACGAGATAGGGTAACCTGAGGACAGAGGCGCACATCCGGGGGGGGGGGGAGAGGGTACCAAATTTCAGCTATTCAAATTAATCAGAGATTTTTGGTAAAAATTTAGTCCCATCAATACACCAAACATTTTGCAAAAATGAAAATTTGTTTTTAAATGAGAGAAAAATAGTTTTCAATCGTTACAATTTTATACCAATGAATATTGTCAGACTCGCTTTAAAAAATTTTTCAACAAAGGTCACTTTTAATCTTTATCAGTACGTTTGTTACATTTTGTAACATTTGAAAACTTTAATTTTTTCAAGTCAAGAAATTTTATTCTCCCATAAGAACTTTATAGTACCTTTCGGGAAGGATGTAGCAGTAGTTTTAAAACGTTAATTCGTTATGAGCATCCAACAATTTGTTGTTGCAATAAAAAATACGTTGTAATTTTTTTCATTCACTAATGCTTTTGTGATTTTTAGTGATTAATTTAAATCTCTTCATCCTAAAATTTTGTAAATGCTTTTGTCGTATATTTTTTCTAAGGTTGAGTAATCAGTCAGTTTATTCGTTCTCTCTTTCAAATGTAATCGTTTATACTTTTTGAAAATGTGGAATGCCAATTTTTCATAGTTATAAAAGTATTGAAAATATCGGTCACGGAGGATGTCTGTATCTTTTGTTCTCAATGTATTAACGTTGTCTTTAAACACACATATTAGGATTTTCTAGTATTGGCTGCATACTGTGTAAGCAATGAATATAACTTTAGGCTGACATTATCTTGTGAGATATGTAATCTATATTGTGAAAATCTTAGGATATGTAAATAAATGCAAACACACTGACCTAGAAACGGAAAGTTAAAAAGTGAAAATACTAATCTTGTTTCAATCACGCATTCATCATTGTTTTATGCTTGCGTGTATAAATAATAATAATTTACTGCAAAGCATAATTAGTATTTAGTGACATAACTCCCTATTCATAACCTAATTTTATAGGATCGTATTATACACGGGGTACTAATTTTTGTGTTTATTTTTATTTTTGTACACGATAAAGCGTAGAAAGTGTACGAAGGAAAAGTATTTTGTATTGAATGCATGAAATTATTAAGATAGAGCATCAAAGTCGCTTTCATATCCAATATCGTGATTGAAAAATTGTTCAAAATGTTGTTGATCTTATCCTTAATATATAAGTTCGCGTGATACACAGGATGGATGCCAAAATCGTGTTTTGGGGTGGAAAATTTGGGCTTCGCATAATAAGTGAGATTGCACGATACTCGAGTATACACGGTGAGTATATTGTATGCATAGTTTGCCTTCACCTGCCCTTCATGGACTTGAAACTTGGTAATCATGATACTTCTAAAACAGATTGCCTCGCCTTTAGACGACATATAAATAATGCATTCAGAGCAAAAGCCAATTTTCAGAATGCCACTTTAACGAACACCTGCTTTATATTTCCTATTATAACCAGTATAGAAAAAGAGTAGTACTTTCAAATATTAGTAAAGCTAAATAAAATTCATATTGTTCGTTTTGATACTTTATTTACTAAATTTTTATTCAAACACACACAAATAATCCAAACCAATATGTGAAACATCATAACTACTTATGATATATAAATATAAACAAGACAAGATATTTCACCACTGGCGATATTTAAATCACAAGGTAGATTAAAATAAAGTGCTCAGTCATTTTGCAACTAAAAAAATAGAAAGAGAGGGACAATGAAAGGAGATAAATAATGCGAATAATTTGAGGAGTTATTCACGATATAGAATTAACTCATTGGCTACTTGCACACTTCTTAAGGGCCAATTGTTGTGGGTAGCACAGCTGTGTAATTTTGTTTGTAAATGTTTTTTTGGTATAAAATGGGTTTAGTGATATCTGATATTGGGAAAGTAATTGAAAAATCTAGTAAAGTTTCATATGTTTCACTGTGAAATTTATTGGAATAAAGATGAAATCTTTATTTTTAATTGTGTAAGATAGTTGGTATCAAAATTTTAGAACATAATAGTATTTGCGTTCCTTATTATAAATTAATATCTTATGAAAATGTTGAGTTGTAAAATATTGTATACTTTTATTTGTTTTCGCGGCATAGTTGAAGTTTATTAACCCGAACTTATTTAATTAAAACTTGTAATTTTAATAGTTAATCTGCCACAATTGATGGATTGAAGAAATATTTTCATTAACGCGAAACAAAAAATTGGAAAAATCTATCTTGACTACATCGGTTCTATACTAAAATAAACGAATAATCCGTTAAGTACCAGGCAGAAGACGACTTTATTCCATTTCTAATGATTTCAGTTTAAAACGACATCGTCTGCTGTCAAAATTTGCGATCGTTGGTATTAACAGATTAAGGAGAGTTTCAAATAAATTATAATCGGAAGGCTTATTTTCGAGATTCTTCTATCTTTACCAAATAGTATGTTAGAATATATATGTTTAAGAGTCTTCTGGTTCATATATATTTTTTTATTGTATTCTATTTAAATAAGTAACCATCGATTTTTCGTTATCTTCATAGTCCGCAAGTAAATTTTTCTAATTTTTTTCTTTGATATTTGAATGAAGGGAGGATAAAAAGATTAATATTTTTAGATGAACGTTTTAAGCATTTGACGTTTTTGGTAAAATATTTGAGTTATAAATAATATTTCAGTAATATTATTCGATTATATTAGTTCCTAAAATTTTGACAATAAAATTATGTTTTCTACAATTTGGACAATTTTATTATAACAATAGTTTTATAGTTTTTTATTTGTCTTTATATTGAAAGTGAAAACATTTCCTATTTATGAGTGGTACTGTTATTGGTAAAATTTTATCTTACAAATGTTACCAGAATTTTGAATTTTTTACTCGACAGTTTTCCGTTTTTTAAATCGAACATCGGTTTTATAAGTTAGAACACTTCTTATTTTTCACAATATTATTAGTATTTTTTATTCGGATCGTGTTTCATAGATTCCCAACAGCATAAAAATTTTAATGATTACTATTTTATTAGAAATTCAAAATAGTTATATATATATTCATTAAGTTTTATATGATGCTTAAATTTATGGGTTGTTATTCTCAACAAAGTTTATTAAAAAATTTAAAAAAGGCAGATTGCTAAAACAAGTACAAAAGTGTTTATAGACAGAGTATGGAAAAAATGCAGTTTGTGTGAATCTTTATGTACATAATAAAATAGTAAATAAAACGGAAAAATTGAATCAGTATTTATTAAAAACGCTAATATTTTCAAACACTCGTTTTTTCAAAAAAAAAATGAAAAAGTAGGAGTAAGGATGCATAGAATAGAGTGTATAGTATTTTTTTCATGAAAAATTAAAAATAGCTATCAGCTTTTTCAATAATTTTTTTTTATAAACCAAACATGTTTTATTTAACCCACTTAAGACCAAGCAAAGCAGACGATATTTAAAAAAACCAAAAGATTTTTATTTAAAAATATTTAAAAAAAAAGAAAAAAAAAAAAATTCTTTTTTTCCAAAAAAAAAAATACCCACAAAAAAAGTTAACAGCCTTCAACATGTGTTGTCTAGGTTCAAATTTATAACAATTTGTGTTAATCTCTGCTGTGATATTAGTATGATTGGCGTTCAGTTTTGATTCTTTTTACAATACAGAGAATTTTTTATACTGAACTTTTAAGTTTGGAAAACATTTTTATACAATAATAAATTTATTGTTAAAACAAATAAATTTTTACAAATTTTAAAAATCAGGATTTCGCCTAAATTTTTTATCGGGAATCGAATTGAAGTGTCTAATCGGTATAATCGCACCAACATTCTGATATTTGACACTGATGTTGGTCTAAAACATTATTTGTTCTATAAACATAGTTTAACAAGCATGAAAATGCATTTTAATTAAGTGAGTTATATTCATTCATATTCTTCTGTATGTGATATTTTTATGTTATAAATAGATGAGTTAATCATTCCCAAGTTTTATTATATAATACAATAATATTAATCGATTTAATTTTTGAAGAATTTACTTCTTAAACTTAAGAAATCAGAGGACATTCAATAATAATTTGATATAAAACAAGAATTCGTCTGGGTGATGATTTGAGATCAAATGGCTTAATACGTATAAAGCCGTGATAAAGAAAGTGATTTATTTCAAATTCACAACTTTTCTTTCCCTGGTTGCCCAAAATATAATCTTTGGAAATACTGAGGACTCACTTTTTAAATATAGAATCCATGTGCAGATTTATTCTAATCGATTACTAATAATCTTTTACATCCAATGCTTCTCCTATATTCAAGTATATATGTATTTTAGTGAAATTCTTGTAACATACATTAGTGTTCTCATTTCCTATGAAGAGTTGAGAAAGGAAATTTTAGCGTTATGCGCCTTTTCTACGAAACAGCCCTTTACAATGAAGTGGATCGATGATGAAGGTAAGAATGCAAACGCAACATACACAGCCTTTCCTTATTTTCTTTCTTTTCTATTTCAAGGAGATCCATGTATGCTTAGCAGAGCGATTGAGTTTGAAGAAGCTCTTCGCCTCTACGAAGTCAATAAAGAAGCCGAACTTTTTATTCACGGTTTCTTTCTCATCTTCTCAATATATGACATTTGAATCATGATAATATTTATTTTTAGTGTTTCCAAGTGTTCCTAATTCACCAGGCCTGCCATGCCCTGGAGAAGATAGTAAGAAAATTATAGCTGTATTTTCTAAATCTCTTTAGATTCTTTTGACTGTATCCTTTTTTCTTAAAACACATTTTGTATTTCTTAATTAAAAAAAATCATAATATTTATAACTTTTTTTTGGGTGAGACTTTTTACAGGAAGAAACCGAAAGATAACAAAAGATATCGATATTTTTATTTAAAAAGATCAAAAAACATTAAAAAAATCTTTAAACAATATAAATCTGTAAAATTTGTATTGAAAAATTGTAAAAAAAAACTATTGAAAGATAAAAACTTACCGAATGATAAAAGTTATTAAAAAATTATTTAATAAGTTATCCCATTTGAGTTTTTTGAGCGTGAAAAGTAAAAATATTTTATTTTGCCTGATTTTTTTCTAATTTATCTTGCTTTTTTCCATACAACTAATTATTATAACATTCAATATTCCATTTTTTGGTTTAAAGAAAATTTAAACTCACTCACACGAATATACTTTTTATTTTTCCGATTTTGTGCCCATCATGATTAAATGTCCCAGAAGTCGCCCACCATCCAGATTTATAAAAATACATATGAATATCAATTTTATGTATCATAATCAATCATAGCAGATGCTCAAATTGTTCACCTCCTACTTTGACACATGCATCAATTCTCTTTATAAAGCTGTCTTTTACTCTTTTGAGGGTTTTAGTGTTGATCCTTTGACACCCAGTTGTTATCGCTTTTTTCAAATGATTAAGAGTGCGTGGACGATTCTGGTATACAACAGATTTGAGATGTCCCCAAAGAAAATAGTCAAGGAGGGTTAGATCTGGTGATCGGGGTGGCCACTTTACGCGACATCTTCCGCCAATCCCTCTTCCACTAAAGTTATGGTTCAAGTAGTTACGCACGCAAATAGCAAAGTGTGGTTGAGCTCTTACTAGTATTGAAAAAGTAAGGGCCAACTATTTCCTCTTCCCATATTCCAGCCCAGACCAGGACAGGTTGGTCCGATGATGGGATTTACTTCTGACCAATAACGCATATTGTGATGGTTTACTTGACCATTCAAATTAAAAATTGCTTCATCACTGGATAATATTGAAGAATCCATGTGATTACGCACCCATTCACAGAACTCTAATCATAAGATTCACTTTGTATGGATGAAATTTATATGCCATAAGAATACGATGTACTGATGATTTGCTAATCATTAGTTCTTAGCTTATTTTTCTTACTCATTTCACGGGGCTTCTAGCAACATCCGCCAAAAGCATAGTGGATATTCCTTCATCATTTTCATTCTTGCGTCGACCACATCTCTCACGGTCAGCAACTGAGCCAGTTTTTTGGAAGCGCTTGATCAAACGGCATACAATAGTATGGCTCAATGGTTGTTCTCGTTCAGGACGATTGCACTACAGAGCGGTACGTCGCCCCCTCTCTTCCAAACATAAAAACCAATTTAACTCTTTCTTGTACTGTTAGTTTCTCGCTCATATCAGAACAAATCTAAACCATAAAAAAATATAAAAATTAGTATATGGTGCACGACTTCTGGGACACCCTGTATATTAGAAATATGTTCTATAAACGTATAGCTTATTCTATTATTTTTAGTATTTTATTATTATATGAACTTTTTAATCTAGATGTAATTGTATAACTATATTCAAATTTTTTTAAAAATTTTACGTGTCCTGAATGTCGCTTAAGGTGAGGCATTCAAACAAATGTTCATTTATTTATTTTTTTCATATATTTCACATACTCATTTCATTACTGTCTTTTTAAATACATCTTTTTTACTTCAGAAAATATATACCGAAGAGGTGCCAATCGATGGAGAAAAATATATCACATTAATGACCACCTATTTCAAGCTAAAAGGTTTAGCAGGGTACTCTTTTCTCATTTTATAATTAATTTGCAGAATTCTCCTTGCTCTATTTTTTGTTAATAATTTTATGTTTAGTCACAATATTATTTGTTTGCTATAAGACTTTTCCACTCAACTTTCTCTCCCTTCATTTTGACTAGGCTGGTTTTTGATTTCGTTCAAAATGTTTAATTTAGATTTTTTTAATGAAGAATGTCTCCTAAAACATGCGAAATGTTTTACTACATATTATACTCACTACTCCAGAAATATATTCATTATGCTTTACTTTTTACAAACTATTATGTGTTTTACCTTTCAAGTTTTACTTTTGTAGGGATAAAGATTTCATTTGTAGCTTCTAAAGCCAACTGTGTTGTGGACTGTTTTCATTGAGATTTCACGATTTGCACTGTTTGCATTAAACTATGAGCAGTGAAGTGGGAATGCTGAGATTACAACCAGAGACCATCAATAAAACTCAAAACTTGATTCGCGATAACTTTACTCAAACCTTCAATTTTCTATGTAGTTTAAAATGAAAACTGGTGTATTAATTATATAGCAGTTAAAAATAACGTAGAAAATTTTGATCTTGATTTTTAAAGTATAAAAGTGACCTTAAAGAAACTAAATTCACCTAAAAATCAAAAAACATTTTAAAATGGAAATTTTACATTAAAAAATCAGTAATCTTTTATTTTTATGGAAAAAACTACCTAGACATTTCTGCAACTGCAACAAAGCACTTGAAAAGACTTTATCATTTCAAAAATGTTAAGAATATCATTGCTCTTAAATAATTTTTTGTTTTCATCAAACTTAATAGCATCCTTAATGTTGAAAGAAACTTTAAATACATTTTACTTTTGTTAAAATATTCATCAATGTTGATTTAAATAGGACGGTATACTCTTTTCTACTTCTTACTTATTTAACCTATTTTAATTCATACATTTTTACATGGTCTCTATTTTACCGAGAAAAAGAGTTTATAATATCTATAGGTAATGATTTTTATTCAAAGAGTATTGCTATATGGGTCGTTCTCAACTGAGTCCTTTTAATAAGAAAAGGTATGATGATAGTCATACATTTTTTCATAAGTATATCGTATATGGTAAAGGAGTTAGACAGAATTGTTTTTTAAATGAAAAAAGGAAAATGAAAATAAAAAAGTGAGTATTCGGATAATTACTTTAAACAATCTTAAATATAAAAATTAATACGATTAGTGTCGATCTACAAGAATTATATTCTCTTGGCATACGAAAAGTTTGGAATCCTCTTCCTTCTACTCTTTTTCTAATAAATCGGTATTATCCCCCTTTATAGTAAACAAGTTTAAGTAAAAAACTTTATTGATGAAACACAAATACTTAATCAGAATGTCATATTTCGTCTCCTCAAGGCTTCTTCAGACAGGTAGACGGATAAAAAGTATATAAGTAAGAAATATAATATTGAGGTATAGCAGGGACGCATATCCTCAAAATTGGGGGGGGGGGGGGCGATTTTTTTTTAATATAATTTTCAAAATTTATTATAAAAGAATTTTTGTCCAATGAACACAGCACCATTATTACCGACATTATACTTGCACTGTAAGCTCTCAATCCCACCACAACTGCACAGATTTTATGAAATCAAATTACCTTGTTCGTAATTCTGATTGCATCAACCTTTTAGCTCATTGGTTTTCAAACTGGAGTTCGTGTGTCGCGAAGAAGTTCCATGGGGATCGAGAAGGGGACACTTAGTGAATCGTTTTCGCAAAATATTCCACTCATATTGGGTCATTTGCCATTTTTGCCAATAAATCACATTTAAAAAGAATAAATAAATTAGTCTTTGAATTGAGTACTATTTTTTTCTTTTATTGCTTTTCACACCTAATTTGTGAATGTGCATTTTTCTTAATGGCTAAAAAAAATGAAATATGACGACTCACACTTGAAATTTCGTTTTATTGCATTAACGTCTGGTGGGTAGAAGGAACATAAGTGTCCTTTGTGTTCTGAAGTGTTAGCATCCACTTTTTTAAAGCCCGTCAAGTGAAGCTTGCGCTGGTAGTGAAGCACTCGAATTCGGTAAACAAAATTATTCGCTGAACGATTGCACAAATTCATGTTTGATAAATAACATCTCAATGTTTTTGCAAAATATTAAGTATGGTTTGAAAAGTTTCAAAAAATATCTGTTTTCCAAAAGTCCCACAACATACCCGAACAGTTGATATTACTTTGCTGCAAAGATATATTGAATGTGCTAAGATTCAATCTTCCTGTTAAACGATACCGTTAGAAAACTAATAGTATAGATGTCTGATGACGAGTCAAACGTGGTTTTATTGATTCGGAATTTGATTTTCAACTTTTTTGCTCAGATTGATGAAACGATGGATGCTGCAAACTTATCTCAGCCTTGTGTTTACGTACAATATGTATATAAAAACTGGTCTGGAAATATCACAGGAGATCAAATATTCAAGCAATCCTTTAAAATAGAGTGTATTCAGCGCATACCTAAATTATTTTTTTACAAAATTGGTATAAGTTAAATACTATACTTCCAGCGGAAATATTTTAATTAAATTTGCATATCGCATATACACTAGTTTAAAAAAATCCAAAATTGTTGAGGGCGAATAGGCTTTTCATTTGAAAATGAAGTAGTCTATCAGGCACACTACAGGAATTGATGAAAGGATATTTGATTGATAGAGAAAACAACTGAAAAGAAATAACTGAAGTTTAGAGAGTTTTATATGAGTGAATGTAGTTTGAAGGAAAAGAGTCTACTAGACACCCGCGATGTTTATATGAAAAAAATGTGATTGATTCAGGGGCGCACATCCTTGAAATTATTGAAATGTGCGGACTTTCAAGCGTCTTCCAAAAAAGACAACAATTTTTCTGACTACTCGTCTTTTGTCTATTCTATTTTATTCTTAATTAATCTTAGTAAACTTTAACCCGCGCCCTATTAAGCTTAGCGTCAACAATGAATGAGGACTTCTTTCTCACTTCAAATAGATGCGCACCATCTCCAAATTATGCGTAGAAAAGGGGTAAAGATATCAATTAACAATAAAAAAATTGGAAATTTTATTGAATGAAAAAAATCATTCATTAATTTTCAGTTGTTCCATATCTTCTTCCTAAAAAATGAAAAAATGTTTTATTGAAAAAAATAAATAAAAAAAAACACATCCAAATTACATAACTTTTCTGAGGTAATTTGTATCAAAAATGTAAATCAGAAATAAAGTTAGAAAACTTGGTATTCGAATTTTTTCATTTTTTTAGTGTATAGGAATAAGTGTAAGTTAGTTAGACTCTCAAAAAAGGGTATAAAATAAAGATAAAATTGTGCAAACAATAAATTAAGATAGCATTACTTCATTTTTCTCAGCATCATTCAAAAATAGTTTAAAAACTAAATTGGTGCAAGCTACAAAAATCTACAAAAAGTAAAATAATTTTAACATTTTGCAATGATTTGCCTTTTATAATAACTTTTAAGGAAAAAAATCAATACAAAAAGTTATAGAGTCAACAACTAAAAAATTTTACAGCATAACTTAAGTTTTTTGAAAACTAATTTGATGTATCCCCTACAGCATACTCTATAGGTGGCATGACAAGTTGGTTGAGATGATGGACTTAGCACGGAAGCCTCTGGATTCGATTCCTCATCGATACCAATTTGTTCATAGTTTGACATAAGCGGTACATGCCTTGTCAATGAAAATACACCCACGGTACCTTTACCTTACATTTTACTCAAAATTGAAAAATTTGCTACATAATTAACATAAGAGAGAAAAGAGACAAAATAAACTAATGAAGCAATTTTCACTATTTTAAAATGAAACTGTCTGTTCTCAGAATAATTTCAAAATAATAGGAGGCATAAAAAATGAGATAGTTTATTTGATATTTTCATATAAGCATCAAAAGCCAACGTTGAAGTAGCTAACCCTTATAGGGTGATTTGGTAACGCTTGTATTTTTTTACATTTTCTAAGGAATTATAGTATACAAAAAATGGTAGTTAATCATTTTTTATAAAATTATTTAAGTCTAAGTATACAAAATCATAAAAAACTATTTAAACTAACATAAATCATAAAAATCATAGTATACAAGAACAAAAAATCATTGTGTTTTTTTGACTATTTCTGTCTACAAATATAATTCTGACAGCTGTCATAAATAGATCAAGTACATTTTTAACAACTGAAACATTTTGTTTCGATATTATATTTTTATTATAATAATCAACAAATTTTCCTAAAAAAATTGATATAATTAATTATGTACAGTGTTACTTACAAAATTTAACAATCAAACATTATAAAAAATATCTCTGCTTAAATAAAACAAATAGAGTATTTTTGCTTTTAAACTGAATAGCTAGTCAAAATATTCATTCCCAAATAGCTATTGGAAAAAAATTTCTTGACTTGAAAAAATTAAAGTTTTCAAATGTTACAAAATGTAACAAACGTACTTATAAAGTTTAAGTGACCTTTGTTGAAAAAATTTTTTAACGCTAGTCAGACAATATTCATTGATATAAAATTGTAACGATTGAAAACTATTTTTCTCTCATTTAAAAACAAACAATTTTCATTTTTGCAAAAAGTTTGGTGTATTGATGGAACTAAATTTTTACCAAATATCTCTGTGATTAATTTGAATAGCTGAACTTTGGTATCATGAAAAAAGGTTCTGAAAATATTGAACTTATATTCCTCTAAAACTAGTTTCTAATGAGATAAAATATAATTATCTTTAATTTAACTCTAAATACAAATTAGAGAGAAGAGAGCTGAATGAGATAGGAGAGCTTAAACAAGGGGAAGAGAGCTTGAGTGATTGAGTTTTAGCAGAGAAAGCGGAAGAGAAAAACAGAGAGGGAGACAGAAATAGAAATAGAATCACTGTGACAGAAGAAGATGAGAAAATCTAGGGGATCATCCACATGTGTTTGCTCAAAAATACTACAAGGAGACACTGTGATAAACATTGCTTACTTATTGTGTGCATATTGAAACAGTGGATTATTATTATTATATAGCTCTCAAATCGTTTGTTAAATATTTTTGATAGGAATTTAAGAGCAGCTTGGTATGATGTTTCACTCGAGAATTCCCTCTTTTATTCTCTTATCTTACATTATCATGTATTCGAATGATCATTACATCCTATAATGCGATCATCATACATGTTTTATAAACAAGCAGCAACTCTTACTTATAAAAATTATTGGGGGGGGGGGGGGGTTAATGTTTTTCTGAAATATCTCATAGCCGTTTTTCGATTTAAATCGGAGAGTCCTATGTTTGCAAAGATGGCTCTGAAAGCTCTGATTCGATTTGTCACTCTACATATGAGTGTGAACAAGCGTTTTCGATGCTACTTGACATTGAAACCAAATCTCGAAACAGATTGGAAGTGAGTAATTATATGAAAGTTGCTTTGGCCAAAACAAAATCAAATTTAGACAAACTGGTTTAGGCAAAGCAGATGCCATCCATCCCATTGAGATTTGGATTGTTCAGACAATTTTTGAATAAACAATGGTGTCGATTTTTTAGTACAGTAGTTTATATGTTGATTTATTTTTTTTAAGTGAGACCGCGAGCTATTAAAAAATTATAGTCAGACCTCTATGCCGAAAATTTTTAGAAAATTTGTGAGCAACTCTTGAAGTTCAACAAGGGACAAAATCATTCATATATGATAGATCACTACTCATCAAATGTAATTAAGTCTTTATCCCTCCTTATTGCGGTTGACAAGTTATTGAAACGGATGGACATAGTCTACATGTATATTCTATTAGATATGCTATACTCTAACCAACTGAAGGTTTCATACCATGACTAAAAATGATCTCTTCTGTAAATCTTTAGGGCGCTGAATTTTTGTTGAACCTATTTTATAATATGTGTTCGAAGGATATCAAATGAATTGGTTAAGTGGATTGATTACTCTGTACTGAAATGCATTGTTGCTTTATTAAAATTTAAAATTTTTGGCAAAGAAATGTTATCAAGCTTGATTAGTAACACAAAAACAAAGAATCATCTAATATAATCTTCATATTCTACCTACACACATATTCAGTTAGTAAAGTAAATTGTTTCAAAATTGATTCAGGATATGGGTAGCCGTGAATTTAAATTTGGCCATTTTAAATAGAAATTGAAGGTTTAAAATTTTTGGGAAGATATATTCTACAAACTTTAAATTTATTTAAATTAGCTATTGCACTTTTTTAAGGTATAGCCTTAAAGTCCACTAAAAGTTTTAGCCTTAATCTGATGCATAATCGCCATTTTTCATTGCTATTTTTTTACACCTAAAAATCGCCCATTAGTGAACATTTTAACCTGCCTTCTTTTTGGTCTTATTAGCACAGTTTTTAAAATAAGTGTCTACATTAAGTTGTGTTGTAGGAGGTGCTTCAACTAAAAGAGCAGATTATTTTACTATTTCTGAATATTTTTATAGTCTGTAGTACATACAATTTTGGTTTTCTAATCATTAATTCTATTTGTGTCTTTCACTACGACTCTTATTTTATTAGACATCGACTCCGACTCCTCCACTCTCTTGTTACTTTTTTTTATTTTCAACAATAAAAATCTAATTGACCTTATTTTTATCCTTTTTCTACTAAATTGCAATTTTAGACCTACAAAGTATTTTTGGTTTTAGATCCAACATACATTAATTTGTAAAACTGCTTTGATGTATTCACTGCCATTTTCTATAAATTTCATTTTACAGGAATTTAAAATAGTGCTTCTTTCCTCCATGTTTACAACAAGAAAAGTCATATATAATTAAGCTGCTTTGTATTAAAACTTGATTTCAAACTATGGTGCATTGTAGATAATGAAGTTCTTATTTAGACAGCGATTTGCGCCTACTGTACAGATCGTATTTGGGGTCTTGGACGACAAGGCTTCAAGTGCTGCAATTGCAAACTCCTTATTCACAAAAAGTGTCACAAATACTTAAAAATTCATTGTGGTGCTCCATACCCTCCTGTACCCAGTATTCAAACATCAAATGGTCTTGTATTTAACCAAGCTGCCAACTTTTCTGTAAGTCATATTTCCTTCTAACTATATATGTATAAAATAAGGAGTGACTCCTTAAATAAGGAGGACGGAGCTCGATTATCATGTGATATCGACCTAAGTAGATCAAACAATTTTTTCAAAGTACTATTAGAAATCCATTTATATTGTCTCAATATTCATTAAATTTGTATAATTTAAAAGTAACATTCACAAGTACCAAAGATTTTGAAATTTGGCCCTAGTTTTTTCATAAAATAGTTTTTGAAATATACAAATACTTCAAGTAGCTGTTTAAATAAGTTATCTCACGTAGAAAACTCGTTAATGCATAATAAAACTATTTCGAAAACCTGCAATTTTTTTCCAAAAATCTCTGCCTGGTTTCATATCTTTCCCAGCGCTTTGAGGTCTTGTGTCATTTGATATACTTTTACACTAGCCATTAGATTTTTGCAAACTTTTGCAAAATCAACAGCACTTTAGACAATAATATTTTTAGTTTTGCTGAGAACATGTACTCTCACCAAACATTTTTCTTTTCTACCGGTGCCATCTACAACACGTTTACCATGCAATGTTGCAAAATAATTCCAAGTGAATTATTCGTTATTAACCTCTCTGCTAGAGCCATCACTAAAGACTTCTTGGTTAACAAAACATGCTAGAATTAAAAGGTTGACGCTCTCGAGTACAAGGCACTTTGTATTCCATTGTACTGACAAATACACCCTAACGCAAAGTCTATTTGAAGCATTACAAAATCAATTTTGCATTTCCATAAAGCTTTTGCTTTCACGTTATCATCATATTTATTATTTACCTCTGCAGTTTGATACAAAGGGAAACTCTGGTTGATACCCATTTTAAATTATAGCATGTGAATATGATTCATTCATGAAATGAAAAATACTTTTTCATATATGGTTGCCTACAAAGGAAAAATTAAAAAATAGGGTTATTAAAATCTTGTAATATTTGTTGCGTAATAAAGATGTATTATTTCCTGCCACTTTGTCTCGATGTTGTTTTTTACACCATCGATGAGGGAATTGAATTTTTGGAAAAAATTTGTGTTCACTCAGTTAAAAAAAATTTTGAGCGACAAATTACCATTTTACTGAGATAGCGTAATCTTTAGCCAACTACAATAACTACATCTCCAACTTTTAAAATGATTTTATACAATTATTTTAAAGGAAACTTCTTTAAAAATTACATGTAGATTTCTGTTTTTACATTTTTCTTAGTGAAATATTTTTTTCCAAAAAATAATATTTAAGTTTTTTCACTTTCAAATGATATAAAAAAAGTAAAATATTAGGTAGTATAATTTACCTTATACTTTTCAAAAATACGCTAGAAAATGAGAAAATATGCAAATGATTATGTAATGGCTAGTTTGATACAACTATTTGCATCGTTGCATTATAAAACATACACGCGCAAGCCTTCGAACTTTCTGAACTATATCATTCTTTGACTTAAACAAATTTTGTTTATCCACACTATATATAAAACTAATCGAAACTTGTATTACTTTATTTTCATAAATTATTAATGATATGTCCAGGTATTTATCTATGTCTTTAATATATATTCATTCTTTTATACAATTTAAAATAGGTGAGTTTAAACAGTACACTACTGCCTCCTTCAAAGCCATCAATAAATGGTAGAAGTCCTTCTTATTCCAATTTTGCAAATGCTACCAATAACATAGAATCTTCTGATTACAACAACAAAACTAGTAAGTTTCTTTTTATTTGCATTTACAATATATAAAACAGGGTAGATAAGAACAGTATTTCATTAATTTGTACAGGATTTTTGAAATTTAATTTTCTTTAGTTGTCGGTATCGCATCCAAGTGATGAATAATCTTATATAGCTGGGCAGATGGTAAGGATAGTCGCGATCGGGAATCATATCTAGACCAACTGTATCGAGACTCTACACTAGCCAATTTGCTAACTAATGGTGTAATTTTTATTTATGCGGACTATCGAGTTATATAGATGTAGAGTGAGAAAGTGTGATCCAGATTCAGAAAAACATGATAAGATACGCCGAATAGAAATTGTAGAATACATATTCCATAGAAAATTTTAAATAAATAGCAGGATCTTTGATAAATTATAGTATACTAACTTTAAATTATTTTAAGTTACAAAATAATTGAAACTTTGAAAATTTTGCTTAAAAAGTGCATATTAAAAAAATATAAAATATGAAGAATGAATACTTCATATTGTTGCCCTCAATCATTTTAATAATGTCTGCCAATGATTAAAATAAACAATAATTTAAAAACCCAATCGAAAAATTAATATCTTTTCTTTGAACTGGAGTTTTTAATAAAACAAGATCTGATAGAAAATCTTTGTTAAAAGAATGATAGCCTTGAACTGATCTTAAGAAAAACCACAGTTGTAGTTTTTCAGAAAATAATTCTATTTCTAGAGATTGTAATGGCAATGTTTTAAATACTTTATAATGTTGTCTTTCAAGGGTAAGGTAAAGTGTTTTCATCGCAAGAACACTTTCTGCTTCTTTTATCCGAATATGAGCAGTGCAGGTGGAATGCTGAGATTCGAAGACAAGATTATCGAGTCATCTTTTTTTCACACCTCGAATATCAACTCATATACAGAAAAAAATGTAGGTATAAAGTGAGTAAGTAAATAATAACTTTCGCAGCAAGCTAGGACAGGGTTGAGGAGTCGGGAGTCGGTGGCGTTGAAAATTTCACTTCTATATTTTTCAAAGAATGAATATATAGTTTTAGATTTAACAGAAAGAAACATGCAGATAAAGCGACATGCTTCTTTTCATCACTTCATCTTTTTGTGTATTCTATTTCCTTACTCTTTGATTTTCATTTATTACATGCAGTGAAATTATATGTCATTTTCTCTTCTGAATTGTTCGAAAATTACCGAAAACATCATTACCGTTAAATCCCCGGACAAAAGATATTTTGATAGTTTTTACCGGTTTTAATAATTTTTTGTGTTTTTTAAATATTAAATAATACAAAGAACGTCTATTTAAAAATAACTTTCAATTAAAGAAGCTTAGCATAAATTTGTCTTAAAGTTGAGATAAATTATAAAATTAAGAACTAACAATATTTATTATTTTGAAGGAAATTATGATTTTAAAAAGCGTCTAAGGTTTTCGGCAATAATCGAGAACGAATCTTTAATAAAAAAACAGTCTGTAGAAGAAAAAGCTCTATTGCACTATAGGCGTGTTGCTCTTATTGTTAAAAACACTTTGATAAAGTTTTTCCAATCTATCTAATCTTTTTCCATTTACTTCAAATAACTGCTCAAATTGGTTTCAATATTTATACATGAAGAACGTCTACAATTCCTCGGTTTGCTCAGGTGAATAAAAACAGTGCTTTTGTATTTTTTTTTATATTTTCTAACTACAGGTAAGAGGTGTTCGGTAGCAGTAAAGTAAAAAGTATTTTTAACGATAAATGATAGATTTTGAACATTAGTTTGTACATAAATTTATATGGTATTTATAAAAATTGCGTATTTTTAGTCTATTTTTATCATCCTCAAAATATTTTATTAGAATATGGCAGTTATGAACGTAAAACGAAAAAAAAATCAAATTCAATTGATATTTCAGATACCGAGAAGGAAGTATGTTCTTCATTGATGAATATTATTTTTGCTATTTTAATCTCTTTTTTTTCAGTTGGCCGCTTATTCCTTGGAATCTTCAAAACATTTTAAATTATTGGATTTCGAGCTTCTTAAAGTTATCGGTAGAGGAAGTTATGCTAAAGTATTTTTAGTTGAGTTAAAAAGAACTAAAAGGCTTTACGCCATGAAAGTCATCAAAAAAGAACTCATATCCGATGAAGAGGTCCTTTAATTCTTGTTTCTATATTTCCTACATGTATTTTATTTTATCGTTTCGATTTAAAGGATTTTGATTGGGTACAGACAGAGAAACACGTGTTTGAGAGCGCCACGAATCACCCTTTCCTAGTTGGCCTTCACTCATGTTTCCAAACTGCTTCACGGTTGATCTTTGTTATTGAGTTTGTAAATGGTGGTGATCTCATGTATCATATGCAACGCCAAAGAAGATTACCCGAAGAACATGCACGCTTTTATGCTGCCGAAATTTCTCTTGCCCTAAATTTTTTACATCGAAAAGGTTTTTTCTATTTTCAAACTATTTAAATAAATTTCGGAAATATTTGTGGTTTTAGTCAAGATATATAATATTTTATTCATTATATACCGTATACATTCATGTATTTTGGCGTTTTGTGCGACCCTCAAACTTTTAATATCAAAATATGGAATTTAAATTACTTTTGTGTATTATTTTTTATTTAAAAATAAATTAGATTATCATAATTCAATGGAATTATTGGCTTTACATTTTAGAGTTTTAAATCAATTAAACGCTATCAATAGATTTACAAGAACTTAAGTTCAAAACAACTTCCCATGAAGTAATTTTTTTGCCCGAAATATCACACATTTTGGAAATGTATATTCGCCTAATTTTGTTCTCCTGAAATTAAAGTACTTTACATTATCTCCTTTGATGAATTTTGGCTTGTGATAATTTTGGTAAATTTTAAACGTAAGCATTTGTATCCAAAATGCGATCCCAAAAGAATATGTTAAAATTCTCCTAATAAGACTCTTGGTGTTCGGATGTAGTTGTTAGGCTGTTTTGTGCTTCGTTCTATTGATGCTCGTCTTGTAAATGTCCCATCATAGTTAATGCTTAACGTCCTTTGTATACCTGATCTAGTTTCAGAATGGAATACTTTATTTGGAGAAGTGCTAGACTTTGACGTCAGTCTGAGGAAAAAAGATAATATTCCGCCTCTTTATATTTTTCATTTTGAATTTCCAGTAGAAGCCCTTGCTAAACTCGGTACGTTCCAGATTTTGGTGGGTGATCACGTAGGGTTTCGACACACGGGCACTATCCTTACCTTGCAGTCATCACAAATGTCATTTTTCTGTCTCCCTATACGTTATTGCATCTTGTCTTGATCTTTTTTGTAACATTTGATTTTTTATAGATCAATAAAGTCAAAAATATTAATAAAGACAAAAAATAATTTTCCCGAAAATCTCATTTCTAGAAAGTATTTAAATTTTAAAAAATTTTGAATAAATTGAATTTTTAGATTTGAATATTTAAGTTTTTTTAAAATTAAAAACAAAAATGAATTTATTTTTGTATAAATTTGAAACTATTTTTTATAGGTCAGTTGCTTTTGATTTGATTTTAGTATGTTTGTAAATCTCTAAACTTATAGGTATCGTGAATAACTTTCTATTCGATATTAAGAAACACCATAAAGTATAATGATTAAAAAGAAAGGCGACGTTTGTATGTATAGAAGATTCCTTAATACTTTAAATGAAGATGGAAGAATATCAGTGTATATAGGAATAGTTATTTGATTAAAAAAACTTAAAATAGATCTAGAAAAATACTAATGACGACTAAGCCTATAAACAAGTTTTCAATGTTTTTTATCGAGTCATGCCCATCTCTTGTTTCCAAATTTTTATAGTGTTGCTGATTTTTCTCTGGCGATAATTTCTTCGACTCATTCTACTTTAAACTCTCGTAACGATAGAATTGGAATCTAGGAATAGAAATGTTGCGAAAAAGATATGAAAGTACTGAAATTTTTTAGTCATCTTCACTATCCTCTTGATTAAGTTTATTTAGTTGCACGCTTCATCGATTATTATCGACATGACAAGTAGGGTAGGCCAAGAGCGCTTTAAGAATTTTATTTAACCGTATCTATTTTTGCTTTAATTTTTTTCTAAATCAAAACTTTGATATATCGTTATGAATAAGAATTTTAAGAACATTTTAAATTTGTTTTTTTACGTATCTGGATCTGGTTGTACGTATTAGAGTACTGCATAAACACCATCACTATCCAATAGCCTCAAAAATTTCCGATAGATTGACCGATTAGTTTCTTTTTTCAAAATTAATTTCCGCTTTTATCCACCTTACCTGTATTACTATTTTACCCAACGAAATGAGTTTTAAACATTTAGTTAAGATTACTTCAGTTGAACTTTTATCCATATACACCTGTATTATTATTTTACCGTCAACTGCCCCAGAACTCATTAAAATGAATGTTTTCTTAATTTATCTAAGCATTTTAGGGGGTACAATTACATTGCAATGGTACTTTATTTTTTTTTAATTCTAATGCTTTTATAAATATTTTTTATTAAAAAAAGTGGGTTTATTCTATAAATAAGGCTTATTTGATGAACGCAAAATATTCAACCCGAATTAAAAGTTTTCTTACCCGCCGTTCAAAATTTCTTATATCACCTCGTAAAGCTCTAGGATGTATGTATACCAAATACAACCTGTTTTCAGTCTATTCAAAAATAATGATTTCTATCTAGTCTCTCTTTTAATTCTTTTTTGATTTTTGAAAAGGAATAATCTATCGAGATTTGAAATTGGATAATGTCTTGATTGATTCCGATGGACACATACGCTTAACCGATTATGGCATGTGCAAGGTATTCAATCATATTTCTTTTTAATTTAACTTTATATTTTTATGTACGTTGATCTCAAAATTTGGGTGTATGATCTTTGTCAGATTCAATATTTCCTAGTGATCGATAATACAAAATTCAATGTTTTTTCAATTTAAAACCTCTGCTTTGTTCACGTTATACTGGGAATAAAATTTGAGTTATGAAGCACTTAAAATTGCCAGGATATAAAAAATTGACCTAAAAATAGGAATTTCTATTTTTGAAAAGCTTTTTCAATATTTATTATAATTTAGCAGAAAATTTTTAAAAGTCTCTTTGAAAATTTCCAATTGTTTTCATTAAGAATTATATTACCTCTTTTGCATTTGTTTTCTGTGATTATGCTTATCATTTCGTATTTATTTTAACCCCCGAACTACGGACATATGGCGTTTTACTCCAAGTTGTTTTTTGAAATAATATATTGCAAAAATTTTTCCATTATCAATTTTTTTTACCAATATGTACATTTTTTAAATCCACTCTATAAGAAAACTACAATACTATTTATATTTTTGCTTACTGTTTGTAACTAATGAGTAAATTCGTAAAAATAAGTGTTTAGAAAAACTTATAAATAGATGGCGTTAAAATTTTAAATATTTTTTTTTGAATGTTTTTAATATTTTGGTTCATTGAATATAATATAAACTATCAGCAAGCAATCTTTTTAAAATCAATAAAGAGGAAAATCAACTTTGATCAGGCAAGCCTGATCCATAAATTTCGGTTTCTGAGTCATTCATGTGGTAAAACTTTAAACCCTAATGACCTGGTTTTTTGGGATCATAAACTTTTATATCCTCTAACTCTGACTAGCTGTTCATCAACTGTAACACTATTTTTTGGACACCAATAAAAGAATCTGGACTGAGGTATCGAAAGGGACTAATGAAAATTTCCGTTGCGATTCCTATTCTGTGATTTAAATAAAGACGATTCTCACGATTAGGATTCCGATTAATCGTCCCATCACTAATTAATATTTCATTAACATTTTTTAGGCTTAATATCTAAAATTTTAGAAATGTATTTTTGCAAATTTGTTTTTAAACCATATTTCACGAAATTAAAAGTAATTTAAATTAGATTACTGCAAAATTATTCTTCTTCGCCTTTCTAGATTTTAAGTTTTCCATAATCTTTTTGAATTCTACAAAGTTATCAAGATGTTACTAAGCCAGCGTCTCTACTTTGTAATGATTGGAGCAGGGAGAAACCTAAAAATACGCTAAGAAAGTCACATGAAACAGTTGAGGATATAGAACTTTGAGTAGTTTCTCGACAAAAATATTTTATTTAGAGCTCTTTGATGAGATCAATAATTCAATGTGTTAATTTGTGTGTAGCCATGAAGGAATCCAAAACGTTGACAATTAAAATGCCCTACTAGGACTTTCAAGTCTACCTATCAATACATTGACATATTTTTCCCTAAATTCTTTTATCTACCATTAAAATACTTGTCTTTCATGTTACTTTTTATAACTTTCTAGTTTTGGTCCATTCCTCTTCAACGATGAGCTACTATCCGAGATTCAGGGTAGAATATATTCTTATACTTTGAAAAAGTTTCTATTTTTGTGAATGCTAATTTAGCAGCTAGTAAGAAAAATAATAAAATGTAAATATATATTAGATTAATATTGAAATATGATGAGAAAAATATGCATGAAAATGAGTTATCTTGTGGAGAAAGATCTTTACTTGTTATCAAGTTATGATTTTTTTTCCGCTTGAACTCTAGCACAATTACCTGCCTGATTATGTTGATTTAATCTTTTGAAAATATTGTTATCTTTAGTTTGGAGTCCGTTACTCTCCATCACTACAGTGAGACACACGATTATCTCATTTTATGTAAGTAAGGACGAAGTGCAAGCCTCCTTTATTCGAAATAGTTCATTGCATTTGTTATGATTCAGCTAAAGAATCTTCTTGCAAAACAAAAGCATGTGAGACTTATTCAAAAATAAATTTCCAATTTTGTGAAATTTAAAATACAAAAAATATTGATGAATTCACCATTCGATGAATTTACTTGTCACGTCGTTAGCCCAGCGAAGTACAAAATTATTTCACGCCAAAATATATTAAAATATTATGACCGTTGTTTTTTATGTGTAGTGAGTTTACAATAAAAGCGAATATAGTCACTCATTTAATCCAAATATAATGCACGTTTTTATAAAACAACGTTTTTATGCTTGTAGAAATTCTTATACAAACGTTTCTTTTTAAGGAATAAAAAAATTTTGAAGAGTTACCACTACCACATCACCACTTATTGTAGATTTCGAACTAAAAATAGCCACTAGTTAAGAGCTGGGATTACTTCAGTTGAAACGAAGTTAGTGACGAGTAAAGGAAAGCACCAATATAGGAAAGGAGAAGTCTTTATATAGGTAGAATAAAGGTGCCAAAGGATGCGATTTAGTGTGCAATTTGATCAGATTGCTTTAACGTGCTTGAAGACAAATTTACTTTGTGAAAGCACACAACACTACTCTATCAAGTAAAATTAACGAAATCGTATACAAAGTTGACAATGTTTATTATGTAGTTTGATTTTTGGACATAATTTTGAGATAGAGTTTTATGTAAAGTAGGTTTGATTATTTTATTTAGCTTTCTTTCACCTCTGTTTTTTTCATGCTGTTATTTAAAAAATTTTCTTTAAGGAAGGTCTGGATTTCAATGATAAAACAAGCACCTTTTGTGGTACTCCAAATTACATAGCTCCAGAAATTTTACGTGGAGAAGAATACGGTATTTCCTAAAATTTTACTTTAGTTTTCCTATCCGTTATGAGCATAAAGTATGGAATTTGTAAAAAAATTATTCTATACCTTAATTGTTAGCTATTTTCATATATTTTAAATTAAATATGTTTCTAACATATGGGCAAGTGGCCGGTTTTGATCTTGAAAGTTCATAAAAAACTTTTTTTTTTATTTTAGCGTGAAAAAAAGTTTTCGGAATTTTTAAAAATTTTTTAAAAAAAAATGTTTTCCATATGTAGGGGGGGTTCCCCTTTCTTTTTTTAAAATTTAAAAAAAATAAAAAATTAATATTTAAAAAAAAAAAATTATTATTGGGGGGGAAAAAAGTTAAAAAGGGAGAAAAAACATTGATTTTTCGGGTTGGCTGAAATTACACTGGTTTATCGCTGCTGCTGCGAAAGCGTAACAAAATTCTACACTTCTCCCTGAGAGTATTTGCTTTTATGGGAATACTCTCTCAGTTTAAACAAAGCTTTGTTTTGAACTGATAGATTATACTCATATAAAGATAGTATACTCTAGGGGCTAACAACAACAACAACAACAAATGCATAGATTTACACGTCAACAGCGAGTTTGGTTTTTACATTCCAAATTTATATGTTTGGTTTGATGTTAATGATATCAATTATCATATCTCCACACTCACATTATCTATACGCTTTCATCATTTAAAATTTTATTTACAGCACTAAATCCATTACCATACAATTTGTCTCAAAGAATAAAATTGTTTTAGTCAATTCCTAATAGTGGAAAGAGAATTTTAACTTTTTTCAGTATCCAAGATTTATAGCTACTTACAGCCCCCTTCCCAGACTGCAAGCACAAATGGATTGATACAGGGGCAGCGGCAAAACTGATTTTAATGGACCGGGACTACTAGAAAACGTATACATTTATATACTTCAGCAAAATAAATCCCATGGCAGGGGTGGGGGTGGGGGGAAAGCCACCTCGCCCCCTCTTAAAGACGGGCCTGGCTACTTATATAAATTATTTGAATATTTAACTATCATATACATTATACAAAATATTTATTTGTTTTAAACAAGAAAAAAATAACGTATGCTTGTTATTCGTAAAATTTCACAGTGGCCTCTAAAAATTTCAAAACGCTTCCTCGCTCTCATTGGAATTACTGATATAGATTATTCTTTAATTATATATCCTGCATTTTTACCATTGGGATCGCTGATATAGATGATTCTTTTATTATATATCCTGTATTTTTACATCTAAATAAAAATTATGAAAATTCAGGCTAAGATATTTCACTTTGCTTCTATTTTTGTTTGAAAAATTAAAATTCATGAATACTTGAAATTATTAGAACCGTTGATTACATAAAATTATATCGTATTATTGGAATTGTGATCATTCTTTTAAAGTGACTTGTAACATGCTCTTAAAATTTATATGAGTTCCACCAAAAAAATTTTCAAAGATTATTACTGATATCTTTTTTTTATTTGTTAATATTTTACCCAAATTACGATATGGTCCATTTGTCCAAATATTATTAAACAAATGAAAATGCATTCGAAAAATGTAAACCATGTAATTAGTCCAGTTATATCGTTTATCAAGGATGTCCAGCCTGAGGGCCAAACTGCGGCCCACTTGATTCTTTCAATCGGCCTACCTATCATTCAAGCTTCATATTTTGAAGATCAAATAATGTGATGTTATTGACATGATAATTAATATTATAATTTTTTGAATTGAAACTAGAATTGGAGCAACCACCTCTAATTTCATAGGCGCGAAAATGCTATTTTGCCCCTTCTCCCCTAATAATAATTTAAGGCAGACACACAGTTAGCACTTAATTGTTTATTTTGATTTTCTCTTTCACCATCCTAGAACCTTCATCGAATGTTTTCACCAACTATTTTTTTAATATAACTCATAAAATATGGATGTATTGATTCAACATTTTTTGAGTTAAAATCATCAAAAACGCATCCCTCCATTATAAAGTTAACCTATGTGCGCTAGTGTTTGAAACATAATTTCTCTGCATTATTTTCTTCTATGAAAAACATCAAAAATCCTTAAAGAAGATAACCTTCTCAGAATACAAAACAGTAACATGGAAACAGATATTGGGAATTTTTTTAAATAAAAGTCAGAGTCGCTTATTAATTTTGTCGGAATGAAAGTTTTGTATTTTAGCGTTCTTATAATTTTTCCTTTTAAACTTTTTAAAAATTAAGATCATTACTTGCGGCCAATTAAAAGTTAAAATTGGTGAATGAGAAAAAAAGGTTGGACATCCCTGTCTTATAGGGCGTATAAGTTTTAATTCCCTTCTTATAAATCTACCCTAATACAATTTTAATATTTTTTTCGAGCAATTAGGAAATATGGTCTAATAAATTAGGAAAGTGTTTTCATGGGAATAAAATTCCTTTTTTATTTTTTGAGTAAATGATTTATTTAGGATTCAGTGTTGATTGGTGGGCTCTAGGCGTACTGATGTTCGAAATGCTTGCCGGTAGATCCCCTTTTGACATTATGGGCGTTGCAGACTCCGATCAAAACAAGGAAGATTACCTCTTTCAGATTATTTTAGAAAAAACAATTAGATACCCACGCTCCATCTCTGTTAAAGCAGTTTCAGTTCTCAAAGGATTCCTAAATAAGGTTGTTTTTCTTTTTTTCCAAATCTTCATTTTTTATAATTTTTTGCATTTTTAGGATCCCCTACAACGACTTGGCTGTAATATGGAAAGAGGCTTCAAAGACATCGTTACCCATCCCTTTTTCAAGTCTGTTGATTGGGAACGCGTAATTTTTCCTATTTTTCTTTAATCGCTCACCTCTTTAGTGTTTTCTCTGGAATAATGTTAATGCACAGCAAATAGTCTTTATTTATAGCCTTAATGTTTAAATTCTATTAAAACCTCATGTCTATTAAATCCTTCATGTTTTTGTTATGAGTATTTCACGCCTCACGTTCCTTAGAAGGTTACTTAGCATTTCTTTTTGTATTATATTACAAAAATTTTACAATTATTATAATTTTTATTTTTATTAAATTAAAAATAATTAAATTATCATAAATGAGTTTTATTGCTAATCAAGTTGGATAATTTGATGGCTGAATCGTTAACAAGTCGTTTGCTTATATAAAAAAAGTGTAGCGGGTTTAAATTTTAAAAATTTAATTTTTATATTTCTCTATTTGTTTTTTTATTTAAATTTGTTAATGTTTACTGCTTCTTTTTTTACACATTACTTTCAATCTTCAATATTAACACAAATTTGAACAAAAAAAAAGATAAGTGTAATGTTATCAAAAGACACAATGGTTGAGCAAGTAATGTAATAAGCGAACCAAACATTTGAACTACTTTGGGCAAAAGTAAAAAACACAAACTAGGCATTTTTTCTTTGACTTCTCAGAATTTAAAAATTATTACTCAACTAGATGATTTTTGATTCTTAAAATTGAACCTTTGTTTTTAATTTTAAATGAGGATTGTAATCAAAATAAAAGTTACCATGCCAGTGTATATAAACTTTTATGGTTTTTCGTTTTTATCCTTCATTAAAAGGGTACTCGAAAAAAACAAAACTTGGAGTATAAAGCTCGGGATATCCCTCGTGATCTTGAGAAAACTGTCAACGTTTTTCTGTTGTTGTTGTTGGTCCCTATATTACGCTATCATATATTAAGTGTAATTTGTCAATCGAAAAATTCTTTTTTTTAATGAATGAACATTTTTCCTTTAAAGATTCCCATAGGTTTAATGGTAAACGCTCTATTTTGGGCAGCCAACACAACCTCTTTTCTTCAGCTTTAAGATTGTGTAGTTAGACCTAGATTTAAAGCTTTGTATCTTAACAACATGTTCAAAGAACAAGAAAAAGTTTCTCTGATTTAATTTTGGAAAAAATTAGACATGAAATATTTATATATCATGGTAACAAATTACTAAAAATAATATGCTAGGGAAGGATGTTTTGCCTTATAAAATTTGGAAATACCTATAATGATCGAAGTAATAAAATTGTTCATTAAAAAGTTGTCTTGAAGACACCGATTCTTCATATGTTCGTCAACTCGTTGAATTGTGTAGAAATAGAAGGATTTTTTTTATGAAAAATGAAATTTGCTTAGCCCAAATTCGTTTAAACTCGTTGTTGCACTAATTAATCTCGTTAAATAAGATTTATCTGTATATTTTTTTCTTTTGGTATATTGCATTATATACTCAATATATGTTTGCTGTTGAATTTATTGAAAACAGATGTGATCCCAAACTGCCTCTTCGCAATTGAGTTTTTCTGTTTACTATATGAAATGATTCTTACGTAGCCCGAAGCATAAAGGCGATTCCGAAGAAGGGCACCTGAGAATAACGGCACTGCTATGCTTTCTTACTTTAGTGTTTCGTTCCCAAAGCTTTTTAGTCTATCGACCCCTTTTTAGAATTTGAATTATTTCAAATTCTCACTAACCTTAAAATATGTTGTCTGTAAAATTAATTATTATCATTAAATAAGAGAAATTCAATACCAAATCGTGGAGAAAATATGAAATTTTTTCATAAAATGGTACATACAAGATTGAAAATAGAAAATTTTAAAATAAACTTTTGTATTTTATCATACGTGCTTGTAGAAATTTGTGTTTGTTAATGTATTTTTCTTATGAAAAAGGGTTAGTAAACAAAATAAATTATGTGCATTTTGACAATAAAATTTGATTGAATTGAAAATTTGACTTAAGAATCTTTGTCTTTGATCAAAGATAATTAAAAATTTGAGTTATGCGATTGCTATATCCGTCGATGCTTATGACATATATGAGTGTAGAGTTTGTGTAAGTGTTATTTTTCGAAATTAGACTCCTACATCAAAGGGAGAAAATATAGCTCCTATTTGACACCTTCGACTCAAAAGTCATGCGAATCTTTATTTAATTGAGAACTGATAGAATCCTAGATATAAGTTTCTTGTTGAAATGACGATATGAAATCGTTTTTAGTTCTCTGATTTACAAGTTATTTAATTGTTTTATATACCTAATTAGTTGGCTTAGTAAGTTAGATAGTTTTTTGCTACTTACTATCGATATTGCTTTTTATTTTTAGAATTATACACGGTTACAACCGATTGGGATCCTTGACTTAAAGCAATTGAAGGAATATTTTGTTTTACTGTACATATAAACATTAATTAGGAGTATCCAAGACTGAGAGAGGTGAGTGTACTCTCATTTCAAATGACCTTTCGAAAAAAGGAATACAGGCTATCATAGTCAATGAGACGAGTCCATAATAATTGTCTTTTATGACAACTATATTTACCACTACATTATTTTGTAGAATGAAAGTGAAATGGTCCATGTCTATCTATTTTTATCGTAGTCTACTCTAGACTAGGCTAACCCTTAAAGATGAAAATAAATTTAAAATCTGTCATCTCACTACTCTTATTTCCTCGAGATGTTCAAGAAGGTGGAGTTCACTTTCAAATCCGAGCTGCATGCATTAAGCACACTGAGTGTCTTAGGTTATTAATGCTATTTAAGATTTGGCTGTTTTGTGGATTGGTAATTAAAATAACGCCTTTAGAATGAAAGGGAATTCTTGATCTGCCCATATTTAGTATTCTGATTTAAATGAAAGCCTGATGACCGCACTTAATGTCATTGAAGCGCCCCTAAATGACTTTAGGGTCATGGCTAGAATCAGTGATGCCCATCTGAAGAATTGATCAGTTTGGTTCCGTTTGACTCACGATTGTTGCATGAATCTAAAAAGGAGATGCTATCTGCAATGAAAGATGTAGAATTCTACGTCATTATCATGCTTGTCAACATAATGATAATAATATATCATATTTAACTTTTATTTATAATTTTTTGTTTATCAATTAGTTAGAAGCAAAGCAAGTTCCACCTCCTTTCAAGCCAGTTTTGACAAATGAACGTGGTGTAGACAATTTTGATCCACAATTTACTAATGAATCTCCTATTCTTACGCCTGACCTTCCGTAATCTAAATTAATTAAAATCTATTCACCTAACATAAAAACATTTTAGAGGCATACTTGAAAGACTTGATCAGAGCGAATTTGAGGGATTTGAATATGTCAATCCACTTCTCATGTCCCTTGAAGATTGTGTTTGATACATAAGAAGAATTATAATTTTAACATTTTATCTGGTCTTTTTGTTGTTCGATACGCTGTTTATTCAGGCGTTGTTGAGTAAGGACAGAAGTTTTAATCAAGAGTGTTTACTTCGTAGAATCAATTATCTTCTTTTTTTCCTAACTCATGAAACAGAAAAAGAACAAATTTTATTTTTGAAAAGAATTTTACGCGCTCGTTTATTTTTACCTTTTTTTTTACCTCCCTATCGATTTTAACTGAGTATGTGTCACTGACGTTATTTCACATTTTTAAAACTAGTTCTTATATAGTAGAAGCACAGAAGTTTTACTTTGTTTACAGCATATTTATTTTTAATAAACTTTTTCTAAATCACTCTCTATTTTCTTATTATGAATCCTATTATTACAAAGCACTGCAGGTATTTATACTGGTAGTGCTAAATTATGCGAAATTAGAAGACTCCATGGCGTCGTGAGGAGGCCTTTGTGCCCTAACTACATCTCATCATTCTACACCTCTATCCGTATCCACTGGATGTAGGAGAATCATTAGAGAGTTTTTTTGAAATGAAAAGAATACGCGTCTGACATTTGCGAAAAGACTTATATTTATTTGCACATGAAAGCTTTAATGGAAGTTTCAATTTAATGATTTCAGTTTAGATATTTAGGAAATCGGGATAATTTTGTTTCGAAAATTCTTCCATTTTGATTTTTAGATTTGTATCCGAACATAAGTTTATTAATGCTGGATGATTTTATTTAACATCAATCAAACAATTTCACTAGAAGCTTGCACGGAAAAAATTTCATGCTTTTACTTCACCTTTACATATTTCTATTTATTTAGTAAAGGTAGTACAACAACGACCTAAGATGAAAGGAAATGTTTTTGCCAAAAGTGGTATCACCAAATAATCTGTATAAATTTTACCGCAATCAAAACTAAGCACAGATATGCAAATGTAATTCTTTTATATAAGCATTATCATATATAACAAATCTATTTTTTTCTAGTCAATTTTCGAATACTTTTCAATAATATTTTTAATCGAATTTTTTTTAAAGATTTGGCACACTCATCCAGTTCTGGAAGTTTTAAAATATATAAACTGCGAAAGATATCAAAGTAAAATAGAGCGGATACTCAATTAAAGAAATAAAATTGCGTTTCATGATAATGATATTCAGTTTCAGTTTTACTATTTCCTTTTTCAACAAGCTAGAGTTAGTAGTTAAACACAACTACAGCACTACCTACAATGTATATACGTATCTCCTCTACTTCACCCTATTATCCCATCCTTCTTTATTTTATTTTCTAATATTGTTCTTAGTAAATTATTTCCAACGGATTACTGTCAACCTTTCTGTTTAGCTTTGCTGTGTTTTTCAAAAACCTTTACTAAAAACTAATGTATTAGTGGACATTAAAACTTGAATTAATCACGAAACTTTAATTTAAAAGGCACAATTATCGATTCTTTTGCCAATTCTTATCAAGCACATACAGTCTGAAAAATATATAATTATAATTACATTGTAAATTCAAAGTCAACAGATATAAATTAAAGGTAGTCACCCAGATATGTTTACTATTATTGACAAGTGTGAACTAAAGCTTGCATTTCTACTAGATTTTAAATATATGCATATTTGTCCAAAACTTTTGTCTCTTAAACAAACATCATGGCTCAAGAAAAACAAACAAGCTTCGCCTGATTGTACGTTCTTACTGGGAAAAGCATTGGAAAATTAAAGGCGAATGTCGATAAATTGAAAGATTCCTATGCTAACATTTTCGATAAAGTCATAATTCTCTCTACTATTGATTTTCTTAAATTTTGTAAGTTTTTATTTACTCAAAAGTATAAACAATAAAACTACAAGCAAATTATCTAAAAATTTCGAGTAAAAATTAGTGTGGCAAAAAAGTTTTGGAAAATTTCTTATATGGATAATTTAATCAATCTGTCTATTGTAAAGTTTGCAAATCATAAAAGGTATTTATTAAGTTAAGGAATAAAGTTTCAAGCGCCTAGAAGTATTGATCCAAATAATATAAAAATAGCATTTGAAAAACTTGTTTAGACCTTAAGGACAAAATTACAAAATCAAGAAAAGCATTTTTAGATTTTAAATCTAAGATGATTGGTCTTGGAACTTCTTACATAGGGCAACCAATCAAATGATCTCCTTTTTCTCTCAGTAAATCTCAAAAAGTAATTAAAGGTATTTTCAATGATAACAGTATAAAAGTTTGTAAAACTGACAAATCACCGCACTTTGTCATCAGTGCCGGATTAAGGGTTTCGTGGCCTCAAGGCACACTTTAAGATTCGCCTGGACTAAGCCCGTAAGAAAAATTCAAGGGGGGTTACAAAAATTTTCCCGGAGAGCAAAATCCATTTTGGAAACATTTGAATTTTCTCAAAAAGATCACTTAGGCTAACAGTTTTTTCAAAAAATGTTTGAGAAACTTTGATGTTAACCAAAATAAGCTAATTGAAAACGTTTTTTGATGTCTCTCCATAGTTACAGGCCTGATATGAATTAATATAAATTTTAAAATATAAAAAAAATTATTATTCACAATTTAAAATTTCAACTTTTTAGATTTTAGTATTCCACATTTTCAGATTTTAACTTTTCTAGATTCTATTGTAGCAAATTCATCTATAATTGTGGTGAAGTCGATTTCAAATAGAACCTCTCTTTCAATACACATAAGTGCCAGTACCCCAAGACGATCCTATGTCATAGTAGATCGCTTCACATCCATAATTCTGGATAGCTGCGAAAAAAAGCGTTCTCCCGAGCAATTAGTAGACATCAATAACAAATATATTCTAAAAATTACCTCGGTGCTCGGGAATGCAGTATATACCCTCTTTGTGTGCAATAACTTGAAAATGCTCAAGTGAAAATGATATAAAACTCCCCGAGAAAGGCAATAAAGTGAAGTACAAACTCTGATGAAAAGAAGTTAGCCAAAGTGATGGTCAGAGAAAGAGCAACTACCAAAAGAAATTGGCACTATTTGAATGTGAAAGACGAAGATGAAAGCGAAAAGTATGTCAGTTTCAAAGATGACGTCGAAGAATGGGAAATTGTGGATGAAAACTCTAGCATGTTTACCAACAAAGAGACACTCTTCGAGGAGGCAAAAAAGCTAGAACTGGCAAAATGGAAGGCGATGCAATCTTATGTTGAAGTGGAAGATGAAGGACAACAACGAATTTCAACGCGATGGGTTTTCACAGAGAAGCAAAAAGATGGTAAATCAGAAAGAAAAACAAGACTTTGCGTCCGTGGGTGTGAAGAGGGGAGTTAAGAAGTGACTGATTCACCAACCTGTGAAAAAGAGAGCATTTGAATTCTCCTTAGCATTGCTGTAAGCAAGAGATGGCCACTTAGACAGTTGGACATAAAAAGTGCATGCCTGCAAGGAGAATCTATTGAAAGGAAGATTTACCTCCATCTGAAGCAAGAACACAAAAGTTATGGCTACTGAAAAAATGTGTCTATGGCCTTGGAGAAGCTGGACGTAAATGGTATAATAGACTAAGAGAAGAAATGGTAAAACTCGATATGAAGATCGCAAGCTACGACAACGCGTTTTTTTATTTGGCAAACGAAAATGGACTACATGGAATGATTGCCTGTCATGTGGATGCCATTTTATGGTGCGGAAATAGGACCTTCGAAACAAAAATTATAGAAAGTATTAAAGAAAAGTTCCAGATAAGCATGGATAGACAAAGCAATTCTCTAAAGTGTCTTGGAGTTGAAATCAACAGATCTAACAAATGTCCCTAGCCCATTATTTCGATGAAATCAAAGAATTCAATGTATCCAACTTGAGAAGCAACGGTGATGAAGGGAAAGACCTTAAACAAGTCTGCGAAAAATATTTGTGGGTAGCAACACAATGTAGACTTGTGATATCTTTTGAGACATGTCAATTGTCTTGTAAAATAAAAAGTGTAAGAGTTAGAGATTTGAAGTTCGCAAATAAAATAAAACAAAAGTTAACAATAAAATTTAACATATAACTGTTTAGGTTCTTTTAACAACTGGTCCATCGTCACTTTTTCAGATGCCAGCTTCGGCAATTTACCTAATGGAGGCTCACAAGGAGGAAACTTGATTTTCTTAAAGGGGAAACATGGAATCATGAACCTCATTTCGAGGCAAAGCAAAAGACTGCGGAGGATATATAAAAGTACGCTGGCAGGGGGACGATGTCTTCAGTAGAAGCGTCGTATTTGTTGCTTCCCAAATGCAAGAAATCCTGTCGATGGAATCCGTGATTCCTATCTACCTCATGGTAGATTGCCAATCTTTGGTTTGCAATGTTAACTCAACAACTCAAGTCCAGGAAAAAAGATTGCGTATCGATATGAAGATTTTGAAAAAAATGCTGCAAAAACTAGAATTGAAAGAGATAAACTGGGTCCCACATAACATACAAATAGCTGTCTGCCTGACAAAAAAGAAACGAATCCTGGTAAATTAACCGAAGTTATCAAGCAAGAACTGAGATTCGATCTCCAAAAGAAAACATTCTTTCAAGAAAAAGAAATTGGGGAGTGATAATGGATAAGTGGCTATTATCAACTAATTGGTTGGACAATTAGTTAGCCGCCTAAAGCTGGAAAAGAAAAAGGTCATGGTTGATGATTTATTTTCAGATGTCTGCGAGCATGATTGGGACGGCATATGTTCATCCGTATTCGTGTATTTGGAGTTTTGGCAAGAAAGATGAAATTGGTCGTGTCAGTAAAATACACAATCATTTTTATCATCTACTCGGTTTATGTTTGACTCCTCATTCAATTGTTAGAATAGATCAGTGGTTCCCAAACTTTTTCTTTTATTATGTTCAACCAGTCAGTTTTCGCCTTCACGTGTAAGAGAGAAATAGTACTCAAAAGACACTAATTTATTTAAAAAAGGTTTTTTGGAGAAAATATTCAGGCGCCACCAGATTTATATTTCCACACCCTAATTACGAAAACCGAGTCCATACACTAAATCAGCATGGTCCATTTAATATAAAAATATTTTTGTTGAATGAAAATATAAATAATAATCTTGAACATAATTTTTAGTGCTCAAACGCAAACTACAATTATTTATAAAATCTTTTTTTAAATAAATTTTTACTGATAAACATAGTAATAGTTACATGGTGAAGCGAATAAAGAAGCAATGTTAACAACTAAAATGACTTTTGTTTGTTCATCTTCTTCCTTATAATTAGTGAAAATGGTGATATTAATTTTTATTCCCCAGTGTATTAATATATGGGTTAGTTTTGCAAACGCGCGATGCTTTGTGCTTGATAGTGAGATATGTAAAAAAATTCAGACTCACAAAGTTACATTGTGCAGAACAGAATGAGGACACGGTTTGAGTTTTCAAAAATAACACCAGGAAAAGCCATTCGCTACAAATCTAACCCACACTCAACCTGGTAGACGGCGTGCTTCCTATCTACAATAGAGTATTTGATATCCCTCTCAGCCATGGGAAAACCAACAAAGATTTTTTATTGTTAAAAACAGTTTAACTATTTTCCCATGTTATCCTCGAATTTCTCGCCAAGAGCAAATTTTGCCTAGTTTGGGAAACACCAAAGAATTTGTTACTTTTAGGGGTAATTGCACCGTTTTAAAAACCTGGCCATTATGATTCAAATTTTATGCCTTCCAACAGATCAGTTTTACCAACACAGTTTGGTAAAATTTGAGAAAATTATCTAGATATAAATTTGGGGATTTATTCCACATTTATTTAGTAAAGCGAATTGGAAAGAGAGAACATCAAATGATCTATTCAGAATATGTTTCATTGAGTGCATATTTTATAAGAAACATGAAAAGCGAAATTATAAAGTTTATTAAATCTTATCAGAAGAAAAAGGCACGAACCAGCAAACATCGCATTTAAACCGGAGAGCATGCTCTGCTACAAAGAATCCAAAGGTGAAATAAGCGTAGCCAACAAAATTTTGAGAACTCGTCAAGCCCAACACAAAATGGATGTGTGCTGCTTTGCGCAACTCCATCCTTCGATTTTGGTGCTTTGAACATTTGGATTTTGCAACAAGTTCAGCTCTCCTGAAGTCTTCACTAGCACAAAGCAAAGTGGAAGAAAACGCTTGGTAAACGTTTGCGCTTAGTTTAGTCGAGGAATGGATGAAGGCAAGATCTATGCCCTCTGAATTACCCCTGGATATTAAATCCTTGCATATCGTTATGATTATCGCAATTAATCTGATTATACATACTTTAATATCGGAATATTTTCATGAAAATAAAGTTATAAATTCTTAAAGGGTTGGTATGAACACTTGAGAAGTCAAAGATACATTTCACTTCTCTATGACAACAGTTATTATAAAAAATAATGAAAAATAAAATTTTCAAATATTTCACTTAGTTGGTAAAGGTACAGTGGGATGTTTGTTTTTATCGAGGAGGTAAAGTTGTGCCGCTTGTATCTTACTATGAAGAAAGGAGGCTTGATACGGGATCGAACCGAAAACCTTAAGTTATCGAAACGCAGTATCTAACTAACCTTACTCACGCCCCTCAATATTTGACTAATTCTTCAAACAAGTAAAGAATGATTTTTTATTACTATTATAATTTCATTCGTAATATACTATAAAAATAGGATAACAAAATTTATTTCCAGAATATCAAGAATCAGCTTAGTGTTTTAGCCTATATAAGGTTGGTTAGATACTAGGTTTCGATAACTCAAGGTCTTGGGTTCGATCGGGCATCAAGCCCACTTTCTCATAGTTCGATACAAAGGGCGCAATTATGCATTCTCGATTAAAACACTCTACCGTACCTTTAACTAAGGGCAGTACATTAACGTATAAAACCGCGATTTTTGATTTAAAAAATGACACTTTGCCTTATACGTGGGTCAGTCAAAAATCTAACCCAATCAGTTATTCCAAACCTATTCCTGGTGACTTGCGACAGCGAGTGCTAAATAAATAATATGTACACTGAAAAGCGCATATAACAAATTTTTGCGCACCTTTAGTTTTATTTTGTTATAACCGAAATTCTCTATATCCGAACCAAATACAAAGTAAAGAAGCATGTTCGTGTGAAAAAATGATCCACTAAAATAAGTACATTATATTTTTTTTTTGTAAAAAAAAGCATACATTTAAGTTTGCTTCTATTTTTGTATTAATAGTTTTTTTTCTAATTCTTAACAAAACGTATCATCCATTTCGTTTTGTAACCAGACTATATAACTTTCTTTTGATTACAAGCTCTAACTTTTTTACTTCAATTTTGGTGATTGATTTTTCTGCTCGTCACATTCACCGAGCTCTTTTTTTATTTGTTAAATATATCGCCCTCAGAATTAGCAAAATGAGGATTCTTAACATCAAAGATCTGCAAGATTATCAACAGGCATTGCAATGATTCCAAGTTTTACGCTATTATTATTATCAACTAGGTTGATTTGTATCAATAGCGCTGACTCTTTATTATTAGCCTTGCTTCTTTCATTTATTCATCATGACCATTACTATGAATACTTGAAACATAGTCGTTTTGAATAATAAAACAGCAAATCATTTTTAATTGATTCTTTACTTACTAAAAATAAACTGATTTCAACAATAAATTTCATTTAGTAGATTAACTATAAAATATTCGATCTTCCACATTATAAATGTATTTTGCAATATATTTTTTGCGAAATCTAACTGATAATACTTTCCAATTAAATAAAATATTCTTCAAAAAATTTCCTCGTTATAATGAAATTTCGTCATAGACGGAGTTTTAAGAAAAGTTGTTTTAGTTTTGAAGGGACAGATAAAATCTGTTCGCTAAATTTGGAATTTGCTATGACCGGTTTCGTTATATAAGGTTTTCAGTGTCCATTCAAACGGGGTGTTGCCGTTGTCGCTTCAAAGAAGGTGGGCATCTTCATCGCACAGCTGGTCTGTCAAATGCAAGAAGTTTGATTTTTGTGGGATTCATTTCGTTGACAAAATGAAATGGAGAACAAACAAAAGCTACAAGACCAGAGCATAGCTGCTATCTGCCTACGCTTGACATCGATATAGTTAATATTTATGAATTTAACAAACAGTGTTTGATAGAGATTTTTCAAAGAAGGGGATATGGCTCATGAAAATTTTTGGAGGGTTAAAGGAGTCCACTGTGCTTTCTTGAAATGTTGATGGACAAAATGAATCATAAGGGTTTTTAAACCTGATAATAAAATCATTCTCACTTCCTTGAAGTTAGCTATAAATTAAGTTTATACATAGTTAAAAAATATCTTCCACATACAGTACTCTAAGATTTTAAAAATGAATGAAAATTTAACTCAACTTAGAACAATTTTTTTCTTGAAGAAACATTTATTTATTATTTTTCAGCATAACTTGGAGTTTAAGAGAAATGAAAACGATAATTACAAAATTACTCTAAAATCCCCTTTTCAAAAGGTATGAGAAAACGTTCAGTTGGAGTTGGAATTATTATAAGAAACCCAATAAGTATGCTTAAGATCTACATAGAAGAGAGTTAACTTGTTTTGTTTCTTCCAAACCCTCGCCTGACGGACTCTATGTTTTTTTTGTCAAACTCAACATGCATAACCAATTTATTTTAATTTTATGAAAGCCCATAAAATACATTTGTTAAACGTCTATAGGTTAGCAGTTTTGATAAATATTGGCAGTATAAAATATATTTGATATTTCTATCTTAAAATAAATATTTAATATGCAATAATTACGCAAAATGAAAGTCAAATGAAAAGAGAATTAAAACTTTATATTACTATATAATATTTTTAAAGGTTTTAGCCCCCAGCTAAAGAGATTCTGGATCCACCGCTGTTAACTCTATTTGGAAAAAATAAGTGAACTGTAACACATGTATTATTCAGGTTTTCTAGGTAGAATAATATGGCGATAAAATATACCAAACAGTATGTCATAGTTAAAATGCGTCTTATATACACATGTACACTAGGCATAGTCTAAATTTGAATTTATATTTCATACATATTTTGCATTACAGTTTCTCAAAATATTATTCATTTTGAAAATTCAAAAAAAGTCCTATCCAATTTTTATTTGAACATACAGCATGTATTACATTCCACTTGTTCAAGCATAATATTTTTTACACAAAAAAAGTTTATTCAAGTTTTCTGACGTTTTCCAACTTTAGGACAACTCTTCATCCCTGAGCGTTCAACACACTTCTTTGAAATTGAAATCTCAATGAGCGGTTAAGCAAAAAATTTTAATATTTTCTAGTGGTTTAGGAAATATTTCAAGGAATATTTTTAGTGTTGTGTGATTTTTAGTGTATCATTATATTCTTTCCTCTTTTGATTTTCAAACCAACAATTTTGACCACTCATAGGAAATAAATACACAAACACTTTGAAGCTATTTACATAATTATATCAAGTTTTTTACACATATATACCCATTTTGAAGTATGCTAAGTTCACTGGTGATGTTCATTTTTTTTATGAATATCAGTCAAACCTGTCAAAAAAATGATTTAAATATGACGACCCATGTAAAAACTAAAATTTTTGTTATAAAAAGGTTTATACATATATATACCCATTTTCAAGTATATGTAGAATTTAGTGGTGATGCTTATTTTTTTTATGAAAATCAATTAAACGTATCAAAAAATCGATTAAACTTATCAATAAATATCAAATATATATACTTCAAAATAAATTCTACTTGCAGTATTTCTCTGCAAATTATTTTCTTAATTTATTTAATACGCCAAATTTTGGTCTTTAAAATTCACTCAAAATATTTCATTTGTAAAAGTAAATTATGTATCTCTATAGTACCTTCATCGTTTGCCTACAAATTCGTTATCGGCTAGTAGTCTCTACGTCATTTCTTCTATACTTAATACAATATGTCATTTTGCTATTCATTCTATGATGGATGATCCTTTCTTGGTAGCTCTTCTTTCATCAGAAATTTATTTTTTCAATATGTATTCGAAAAAACTTCTTTAAAAATTTATTTTGTGCAGATTTTACCCGCTCTCAAAGCATTCTGTCTTCTTCATGACATTTGGCTTTTTTTAATCCGTATCTTGTATTTTAATATCAGGTGATAAGAACAGATTTTCAGCCTAAATATTTTTCAACCAATCGCAGTTTTAAAATTTTTTTTCCTGATGAAATGATTTGTGATGTTCATTTTTCAATTACAAAAATTTATCCTCCTTCTTCATATAAAAGATCCTCGTTTCACGCAAAAGGAAAAAGATGGACAAATTCAATTTAAATTCAAAATTGTCTTGACAGTGACTAAATTTTCGCATATAGGCATCTATGACAGTTTTGATAACTGTAACCTATTCAAAATTTTAAATTTCCTACCTATCTTAGTGAAATGATCATCGTAATCTTTTTTCTATTTGCAAAGAAAGAACTTTTTTTCAGGGTAAGATCTTTTTTGAAGCAGCCAATATTGGATCATCACATCATTTATTAGTTCATTGGAACATGGTAGATCTTCCATTTATTCAAGTTTCATACTTCTTTTGTAAAATTATTTCTTTGATATTTGTTTTCAGGGTGAATTCTTCTCTCACATTAATCTTCAAAAGATTTTGTAATGGATTTTGTTTTTCTTTTTTTAGATAAATAATTCATACTCAACATGATTGAAGAAAGTATTATAAGTCAAAATATATAAAAAAAAATATATTTTTTTTACTATATAAGCAATATATAACCCAAAAAATTATACAAAAATGATTTTTTTGGAAAAAACTGATTTTCAGGCATACATCACTAATTCAATAGATATTTCCCGATATTTTTAACCTTATTGAAAAAATGGAGTACAGAAATAAAATAAGCATAGTCCATTTGGTATAAAAAAACATATTTTATTTAAAATTTTGAAAATATTTTTGGAGACAGTTATTAGATGTAAACCGCAGATTTGATTGAAGCTTTCAGATATTTTCAAAACATTTAATGCAAAAACTAAGTCCAAAAATGAAGCCGGCATCTTCAATTTGGTATAAAAACAGATATTTTATTTAAATTTCAAAATATTTCTTTAGACATTAGACTTAAACCGCACATAACTGCAAAGTTTATTAAGACTGTCAGATATTTTCACACATTAAAACCAAAATTTGAAATGTAGAAATAAAACCAGCATGGTCGATTTGGTATAAAAATATACTTCATGTAAAATTTGAATGAATGATTTTGGGGACAATTTTTAGAAGTAAACTGCAAATTGATTAACACTTATATAGGTTTTCTTAAATATTAGATGCAAAAACTGAGCTAGAAATGAAACTAGCATGACCGATTTAGTATAAAAACATACATTTTATGTAAATTTTGAAGGAATATTTTATTAGATATATTTCTCCTCAATCAAAATTTTGATTGACACTTTCTAAAAAGATGCGATACCACAGATAATGTTAAATTTTTGTTGAAAAATGTTAACTTTTGATTTTGATTGATAGTTTTTGACATGAGAGGCTTATTTAACTACCAAGGAAATGGTGTAAGAAGATGCAGGTAACAATTTTAAGAAAAATTACAAAATTTGAAGGGTATAATTCAGCCAATTTTGTACAATTAACTTTTTAGTGAAGGGAAGGGGGTTTTACATAATAGGGTTAATTAGAAAAAATATTTTTGATTTTTTATATTTAAAAATAAATTTATATTTATTAATTTTTATTAAATTGTTTTTGAAATGATGAAAAGGTATCAACTAAATAATTTGTTAATTAGCTGCCTGTTGTGAGAGGAAATAAGATGTTGAAGGTAGTTTATTAGAAAAAAAAATACGTCACGAAAGACGAAGATGCTACAAATTTTGAGGTGTTTTATCATTATATATATTTGTGAGTTTACAGTGTAGCTCAGTGATAGAATAGATGTAAGTGTGCGAAATATCTTAAAGGTATAGTTATATAAAGAGTACATTCTGTGTGAATGACTGTTATAACTGAACCTTGAAATTACTACATTGCCTGATGATCTAACTAGCCTACCAGTTAAAAAGAAAACTAACAAATGAAATGACTGGAATTTTTGAAGGGAGATTTATGATGTAGGATTTTTGAACAGCATCAACAGTAATTCATGTTCTCAGAGTCAAAATATCTTTCCCCTTATCAAACATGGGTTGATTGAAAAGTAGTGGTTTTCTGAAAAAGTCATATTTTCATACTTTGTCAGCCATTTTGTAAAGGTATTTTCCGAGACTCTAAAAACATATTGGATAATACCTTGTGAGAAAAAATCTACTTTTAGGAAAAGCTATATACAAAAAATTGAAATGCAACTAAGCTTAAAATAAAAGTCCGAATTAAGGAAAAACAAAAGTTCATATTCTACCTTCATAGTAATATAACAAGTATTATATCTATTGAGAAGTTTGATCAATCATAATTAATTTAGAATATTTAATTTAGCTTCTCATATTCATTCTTGTTATAACTTACATTACAAAGATGCAGAGAAAGCGCTTGAATTTCACAAATGATAAGTTACAGCATGTCCACGTTAGATCATTGCGTAAAGAGAAGAGAACAACATGTGTTGATAGATGTCGACTTTTGGGATTCAAAATCAATAAAAGATCTAAACGAGGATGAGTGTTGTTGCGTGTTTGTTGTCTCTACTTTCATCACTCAAAGAGAACAGAAATTAACAAGAAGCTCTTTTCCAATAATCTCTTGATTCCCACTTCCTAATTCTCCATTCTTTCCATTTCAATAAGGTATTTTTTATATCCAAAAGTAATTACATTTTCAGCCTAGTGAATCAGGAGGCAGGTCAATTCGCTCACAAAACAATTTTGACAATTCGGCCTTTAAATATATTGATATTAATATTGGCTTGAGGCCAAATTACCCAAAGACCGAATTGTACATAGGCTCAATTGTCTAGAGAGGCATAGGTTCCTGGTCTATTGCATATAAATTCCAAAAAGCCATACTAATTTGCTGCAAAATCTGTAGAAAACTTTCCAAAGTATATATGTGGATGAAAAAGATACTTGATAATGGTGTTCCTAGCATAAGTGCCATTTGCCTTCCACTTTATATAAAAAGTTGTATATAAGAAATATACAGAATATATATATTATTAGAAACTCAATGTAATTAATTAGATTAATTTGTAAAGCCCCCCCCCCCCTCTCTAAGATGGTTTTCTAAATACTCTACTGTGCATATATATAGGTATGCAAAATAAGGAAACAACATCATTCCATTAATTATTAATTAATTAAGTTGTTTTGTGACGTTCGCACCCATCCTTTCGGATATCGTGGCCCGCCCGGAATGCTGAGTTTAAGTCTAACTGGACTTTCCATCCCACTAAACACCAATCGGCCCTTGTTACAAAAGAATAGCTCTATTATATATAGTATTTTACAAGAATTTATGTGACAATATATAAATACAACTGAGAGAACGATACAATCCTAACGCGAACGCTCCCAATTTGGGAAACAAACTTATTGTCTAGTGATAGCTTGATTACTAACCACGTAGAATCGCGTCGCTAGAGCACTACCTAACCGTAAAAACCTTTGAATTCTTAAGAGGAAGAAAACCAGGGTAAAAAACCGGCACAACGGAATGTATCTTGTTGCTAAATAAAAGAATATGATTATAAAAGGTATATGCTTCATTCCCTTCAACAATAAGCATGTTTATCAGAGACCATTATTAATTTCTATAATGCTCTTAAACTAAAATAGGAGTAAAAGAATTTGTTTTACATTCAACGCTATGCAGTCAAAGGTTTTGAAGAAAAACCCACTCTATTTCCTATCCTCTTCTTACCAGAGTTTCTCTCATTTATTCCTTTGCTTTATTTGTTATGACGTATGCTAATTAATTTATTCTCACACGAGATCGTTTCCAAGAATGATTGTTTGCACAAGAGGCGTGAGTAAGGTTTCAAACTTTTTCCACTTCGACCCATAGCAAGAACCAGAGTTTACATCACGACCCATAATACTTAGGTGTAATAAGACAAACTCTCTTCACTACGTTCATTTTTTCAGCATATTTTTTGTCAAGACCCATTTTATGTTTCACGCGACCCATTGAAGGGTCGGGACTCACAGTTTGAAAAGCGATGGATTAGATGATACTAGGTTTTCATAGCTCAATGTCTTCAGATTTTACTTCAAGCTTACTTTTCTCATAATTCGATACAAGCGGCGCAATTGTGCCTTCTCGGTGGAAACACCCCACGGTACCTTTACATTTGCAGATGTTAGTTAGGATAAGGGTGAAGCGATAGAGCCTTCTTTACTAAGTGTGAAGTTGAAGGGCCTACCTAAAACGTGGGAAATGCTTGAACTAGAGCCGTGCGTGGATTTTGCACCCACCGCTCAACAGCAAAAAAAAATAAAATTCCTCCAGCCTACGGGCATTTTAAATTTGTAAGCGTTGTTAAAAGTATAACATCTATACTTTTTATTTCATCGGTTTTGCCTTTTAAAGCTGATCTTGCAAAAATAAGATGGCCAGCAAAGCTGACGTCACACTCTCTAGAAGTGTCTATGCGTGTTATACTTTACTCGTGTTACACCTTGGGCAATCAGATATGAGTTATGGGTGAAAATATAAATTATACGATTTTTTAAGAATTTATTCGTAAATGCCTGCAAATTTACAAGCTAACGCGCAGTACCAATATTAAACCCAGCCCAGCACCAAGTTTTAAACAAACGACCCGTACCCGAAATTTTGGCCCATGTCCTCAAACTCTCGCTAGTGGCCCAGCCAGCGTAAGCCTCTAGCTTGAACAAAAAAGGCAGATATGGTTGAAGCTTAAATTGTTTGTCTAAGAAGATTATCTTAGCAGAAGGATAACCGTAATGAATAATGATAGTTGAGAGTGACAGGGCAAAACGTTGGAAGTCATTTTTTTAACTTGAACATTTAATGTTTAAGTTTACAATGTAATTCTATGCTTTTTATTTTAAGCCGTGGTACATCGATGCTCCATGCTGTGCATATATATTATATTTATATATATATTTGACACCAAATGGTCATTTTAAACGTATCAGACAATTCTTTTTGTAATTTGTCACGCACATACATTAGATTAACTGTTAATCCTTGCAATAAACAAGAGCTTTGATTATTCTTCCTTTTCTATCGCAATTTTGTCATTAACTGACGCGAATTTGATGAAACGGTTCAGCCATCACTCAAATATTTATCTTCAAGTCGCGTTTTATATAAAATTTAGACACTTTCCAATGAATTTTTGCTCTTCGTAACTTTTAGTCGTTTTTGTATGCTAAGAATTCATGTCTGATATGGATGGGTATACAGTAAAATTTTGACATTTAAAAAGTAATTGACATTTTTATAGAATGTAATTCTTTGATTAAATAGCTTTAAAATGATAGGATCTTTGAAGTTTTTATTTGGCAATAAACAAAGAGAAAAGTGAATGTGCAAAAGAGGATAAAATAACATTAGATTGTCGAAGGAATAAAGGATTGTATCTATCAAGTTGTTTAGTGTTCGGATTAGGGAGAAGAACCAGTTTATTCTTAATATATATATTTCAATCCAACTAAAATCAGAAAATATTAACGAATTTATCTTAGCACTGTAGATAGGAGATATAAAAAAAAGGAAAATTCTAATCGATGCTAATAATCTTGCAAAAATTAGGTTTAAAATTAAGAAAGGGATTATGAATATCGCAAGAGTGGCGACTATTGTAGTTTTGTTATTTAAAAAAATCAAATAAATGTTTTATAAAAAGAGGCAACGACAATTGTATTAATATAAACACCATATCCACGTTATATATCCACGGTTGAAGAATAAGAAATAAACTTACTTTGTACATTATATAAAGTATGGAGGGAGATAAAACATTCAGAAACAATATTATTGTATACACTGCTTCTTCAATAGAATGCACAAAATGGGATCCAAAAAACGCACTATACACTTTAGCGCCCTCTAATGAAATACTTCTAAGAAAAAATTTTTTCTAAGTTTTATTGAAATTTTTATTAATGAACAATCAATTTATGATTTAAAATAGTATTATAGCGTAAGGAGTAGTGGAATAGACTTTATTGAAATGTACAGAAACACAAGAAAAAGGCAACAATTATGTTACCTTTTTCATGTATTTCTCAAGAGTAGAGTGAAGTACAATTCAGAGAATCCCTGTTATTTCAATGGAAATTAGCCATTATATGGCGCTATAAATTTCTGGCAGTATTGCTTGATCTGATCGAATTCTGTCTTTCAAAGTCCAAAAGTAATTTTTCACCAAAAATTAGAGGTCATCCATCTCGAGAGTATGAAGGCGGAAACTGAAACACGTGTCTTTGCGAAAAATCTCTACGTAGTTAACTAAAATGATAAAATATACTTTATAATGAAAGTGGACGACTTAAACGTTACTTCGTTTTGCTAAAGAATAATAAGCTGTAGGACGAGAAATTCACCAACATTCTAAATGGCAACATTAAGACTTACTAATAATGGCAAGTGTGGCTCTAGCATTTCCAGAATCGCTATGATGTCTTGAAAATAATGGTTTTCTTTTTCAATGGAATTTTATATATTTTTATTTATTGAAACACTAGTGTCACACCATATCTCAGAAGGTTAAGGAAAAAATTACCCATCAAAGTTGTTGTATTAGTTGATAATTGCTAGTAGAGATATCTAGTCTTCTACTTACCATCAAACTTCATCAGCTTGATTCTAGACCAATGAATCATATGCCTTTAAGAAGCTAACGAAGTGAATTCATTTTGGCCCTCATCACATCCTCAATTTCTATCACTACTTCAACTAAAAACAGGGATACTCAAAAACATGAATGATTTTTAGAATTGCATGCAATTTTTTGTTTTGTTTTTGGAAGACTCAACAACACAAGCTGATGATGTAGATGTCTTCAATTTTTCATTACTATAGAAAGTCAACTTTATGAAGAAAAACTTAGTTAAAAAATTTCTTCAGCTAAGAAATTAAAGACGTTATCAATGATTGGACAGGATTGAATTAAGAAGAGTTTGGATTCACGCAACCAAAATTCTCACTCAAGAAATTGGACACAAAATCAAAAGGTACACATGATCTTTTACCAGAGAAATTGCGAAATGGCATTAGTTAGGTCTTCTTTGGTAAGAACAACATGATGTAGGTTTTAGTAAAATTTTGTAATTTAAAATATTCTTAATCTTGCTAAAATGTAACTCAGTTCTAAACAAGAATGTACTGTTTTATTGATTTAATAAAAAACGATTTTAAACAAGGACCAAATTTCTTTCATTTTTTCTGGCGGTGGGGCTTAAGAAAAACAAGAAGATTTATTAATTGATAAAATAAAATTGGAATACACTCCTAAACATATGAAAAAGAATTAAATAAAAAATTTAAAAAGAAAAAGACATTGCATGTTTATAGTTGGGAAAAAATTCTTGTTAAAATTTTTGGCTTAAAATACAAATATAGTAGTTGTCATTTTTTTATTAACTCTAAAGTAAAATATATATATATACACAATTTAAATAAATGTAAATATATACTATTGTATCTACTAAACAATCATTCTTCTTGGATTTTTCAAAAATAAAATTTTTTTTAGGATGAAAGGTGGGTGGTTTTTCACACCATCTCTTAAGAAAATTGTAATAAGATAAATTCATGTGCAGCACTTAAATTTATTTCAAAACACATGAAGCTTCGAAATTTTAATTTTAATATGTTTAATCGCCAGAAAAGAACAGACTTTTTGAATTTTTAAAAAAAAAACATGAAAATAAACGCGTTCTGGAAGAAAGAAGGGGTAGTACTGCCCCGCCCCTCCTACTGTGTAATTTTGCTCTAGATTGGTCCCTGATTTAAAGATATTTGTTTATTTTTAACTTTAACATCAATCATGCCAACCTAAAACATGAATCCGCTAAAGAAATGGCTTCCAACGCCCGCACTTTAATGAGCCCACCGTGTACCAATTTTTAGTGTAAATTAACAGAATGCTATTTGATGCAAAAGTCTCTTAACTATTCACGTTAATTATTTTTGAGAAAAAATGATTTTGATATCTCAAGTGAATATAATATATTCAAGAAAAGCTTATTGTTTTTATTATTTCATAAAATTCTTTCATTTTATACTTTTTTAAATGTTGGCGTTTATACAAATTCCAAAATCTAAAAAAATTGCAACAAAAATTTGGTAAAAATAATTTGTTCATGCATCATTCGTATTGTCTCGTCTACTTGAGATGTTTTAAGCACCTTTATTTTTGGTAAGGAAGATTAAACAAAAACGAATCAAATAAGTATACATCGCGCGAAAGTAAAAATTAATAGGGACAAATTGGCTTTGCAATCACCTAAAAGTGCAACGAAATGAATATCTCTACAATATTCCAGAATATGGTTGATAGGGATTACATACTTCTTTAGGATGAAGATTTTAAAGCTAACGATAAGCTCGTACATGCACGCTCTCCACGCCTTTGTTGTGATTTGGCGCATAACGATTCAAACTAAAAATCCGAAGTACTGGTTCCTTGTTTTTGTGCTTTGGCCAATTTCCTTTGAAGCCGGTTTCCAGTATCTCAAAGTACGCTACAGCAAGAAGTAATCTTTCTCCTCACTTTTGGTTAAGCAGGTGAAGGGAACAAGAACTAGATTCCTCACCCCCACTTCAAATTTCCTTACCTACGCATTGAGTTGTTCAAGAGGTTACGTGTTTCCTACTAGAAGTAAACACTAATGGTAACAGACGTAGCTAATGCATGGAAATATTTTATGTGTGTGTACGCTGTTAATCTTTGAGGCGAATTTCTCAGTGGCGCACGTTGTTGAAGCGGGGTGGGTGTGCGCAGTCGACGTCGGTAGTCGACAGAGTATTAAAGGAATGAGAGTCGAAGTAGGAGTCCGTATCTAATAAAATTGAGAAGTTGGACTCTCAACTTTACATTATTTTCTTTCATCTTTTTTTCATTTATTTTCTTTTTTTTTATAATTTTCAAAATTTAGTATAAAAATTTTTTTATCCAATGAACTTACGACCATTATTACCCAGTATTACACTTGAATTCGAAGCTTCCAATCCCAACATAAGTCTGGATAACTACAGCGATTTAATCAAGGTGAATTATTTTGCTTGTAATTGTCATCATATTACTACTTTCTAGCTCACCAAAGAGAAAAAGATCAAATGATCATTCTTCATGTCCGCTATTATTTTTACACTCATCTAATAGGATTTAATTATAACAAGTGAACTGAAATTTTTTCGGGCTAGGGGCCTGCGTACATAGATATGAAATCTATTGGCTATTAATCATCTCAAAGACATTTTTATTGGCTGATTTTTTTGTAAAAAAAACTGGAAAAATTGAATTTTCTCCATGGCTTGACGAAAAATTTTCACTTGCATGACAATTTATGAAACTTCAGAGCCTTGGAAACGAGAGTATAGGATTTATTGAAAACAGGGTCGAAGCCTGCTCCAGCTTCTGTTTGAAATGTTTGAAAGCGTACTAGCAAAGATCTTATTTTGAAGTTTCTTTTGCTTCGCCCTTCTTTCCTCGCGCTTTGGATCTGGCGTTGAAATATTCAAAGAGGAAAAAGTTGAAGCACCCACTTGTTATGCAGCTGCGTCCCAGGAGGATTGAAATGCTAAACAGGCCGTAGTCGCACATTGATTAATTTTATCGTCACATTCTTGAGAGGAAAGAGGTTGATGTTTCTTTCATTGATGGAAAACATCGAAGCAGGGATATTCTCTTTAGCATTCCTAGAAGTAGGAGAAAGAGCATCTAGAAAACCTTCAATTCTTTTTTCGCAATTTTTGCAGTGTAAAAGCTGAAAGGACTTCAGGATGCTCATAAATCTGAAAGGGGTAGCCTAAGGTTATTTTTTATTTAGGATAACTTTTGAATCTTTAGTTGGAGTCATTCTTTTGAGCCGAGATGTAATCCCAGCAAGTAATTCTTCCATCGTTACGAGACGATCTGTGATTTCTTCGAAAGACTTTACGGGGAACGACGCGGTGGACTTGTCCCTACCGTCTTTAGCCATAGTTAGAAAGAGCGTGGATACGAGATTTAGAAGAAAATAAGAGAGAAATAATAGTGAGAAATAATTCGGTGGCGAACCATATATGAAAGACAGATGTTTAATAATCGTTACCACAATCATGTTTGCTTCGATACATTGTATGAAAGTGAATAAAATTTCAGTTAAAAGTTGGTGAAAGTGTGCTTCATGGATACTCAGCATGTGGGTGGCTGTAAAAATTTTGTTCACATGATCTATTTATCCTAATTCTGATATTGGTAATCATAATATTGTATGGTCGAATTTAGTGCAGTGATGATTTTTAATAAAATCCCAATAAATGTTTAAAATTTATTTATTATCAAAACAAAATCAAAAAATACATCCAAAAAATAGGAATTATTGGACAAATTTAAAAATATATTAAAATTAAAAATGAAAAGATTATGTTTTGTTCGGTTTCTACATTAGTAATTTTGTTTCCTCGTAGTAGGTATTTACAAACAGAATAAAAGTTTGTGAAAGATATGCTATGTGAGATTTTTTCGGTGGACATGTCAAGTGTTTTGGATAAGTGAGGTGTACTGTATTTAAAATCTTGTTTGAATCAGAAGCAGATAAAATTACTGATTTACACAAAGCGTGCATCTTACATTTAAGTATAAAGAATATCGTGAAAGTAGAAACAATTTATTACCTAGCTCTCTCGTCTGCTGTGTTTAGTATTATCTTATACCGTTATTAGTCAATCTTTGTTCCTGCCTAAAGACATAAAGTATATTATAAATGCTAAGACTTTCTGATCTTTTTTCATAATCTATGCTGTCTACATAAAGCATGAATTTGAAGCCAAGTTTACATTGTTAAATATTCCACAAACTTTATAAATGTACATTTTTCTATTCAAATAGAATAAATTGGAATGTCCTGATGTACCTTATAGCGGTTGTTCCACCTCTGTGGTTGTTGGAACTAAATCAAGATGAAACCATGAATCAAAGATTGCACACAGTTGAAAATATTTCACTTGAAAAGGTTACTATTTAGTTTGCATTATACTTTAGCTTATACAAAATATAACATGATAAAAATGTGATCTTAACTTGATATATGGCTTCTCATCAACTTATCTTAATAGAGTGTTCCTTTTTTAAATAGTATCCATCAGTAAAAAGACACCATCAAGATACTGGGCTGATAACTCAATAAAATTGTTATGAATCAGCTAAAGAAGCTTCTTTCAAAACAAAAAATGCATGTGAAGGTTGGCACCATACTTTTAACTCTTTAATTGGAGAATTTGATCCAAATATTTCGAAATTTATAAATATGTTAAAAAAGAAGAGGCTAGAGTAGAAACAAGTTTTGTCTGGTATTAATCTTTTGTTCAAAGAACAAAATTATGAAGATTCTGCTCTAAGAATTCAGGGAGTTGTGAAGGATTTTAAAAAATTAGGTAAATTTGAATTTTTCATAACAGTTTCAATGTTTAATAATAAATTTTAACTCAGAAAATCTGAATTTTTAATTAAAAATTTTAAAGATGACTTTTTAAGTATAACTTTTTGTTCTTGTGTGTGCGAGTAATAATTGTCAATGAATTGACCCATCGATGAATTTTTCTCGATGAATTTTCCGCAATGAAATGCATTTACAGTGAACTCTCTAAAATACCCCTGAGTTTCCCTAGATCCATGGAGACGCGAACCCATTTGAGAACCATTTATATAAACATATGTATCAATTTTTTTTTCAATATTTGAAGCTTTTAAATTACTTTATCCAAATAACTTTTGAGACGCATAATTATTTTCTCATTCTGAGTAGAGTTTAGTAAGTTTAATATTTTGAAAAAACATTCATGCATAAAATGTGCGTTAAACTGCAATTTAATACAAATATATTGGCTATCTTGAAACTTCGTCAGCTTTGCCAAATTCATAATATACACCCAAGTAGATTGGTGCAAATTTGATGGTAGATAACTTGACTCCGGTAAATTGACTGCCAAAGAATTTCACTCTCGATATTCCAAATAAAAGATGAAATACTTTGGTGTTGATTCTCGTGCAACGTCAGGTGTGGCTGGACAGGCCAATGCGGGAATGACAATCCACCTGGCAGAGATCACAGATGCAGTCATTCGCTCTTCTGTCTGTTTGGGCTGCACCCTTTCTTCTCGCTATCTTATCTTTATGCTGCTGAGCCGTGTCTATTCGAGCCTAGAGAGAACTTTGTGAACGACCTGTCGGTTGGCGGACAAAGGGGGCATGAAAATTTATGGGGATTAACTACATCATACCTCGTTGCAGCAAATGCACGTTGGGAGCGCACTAGACAAGCCTCGTTGCATACCAGGGTTGCCAGGTTGGCTTTTTTTAAGCCAAAAAGCTCGATTTAGGCTTTTTTTCATTTCAATTGGCTTATTTAAATTTTTTTTGGCTTTTCTCTTATTTGGCTTTTTTTTTTGGCTTTTCCGTTAAATTTTGCTCCAAACTTCCATTTCATCTATAACTTTGATAAGTTTTCTCATTTTAAACTAGAACCTTTTATATAAATGCATCAAACTATTATTTAAGGTATTTCAGTATTAGATGTTAGATGAAATATTTTTTCCTACAAGATTTTTGGCTTTAGATCTTTTAACATTTTTGCTTAACTTTTCTTTCTAATGTACAATAATTAAAAATTATAACATTTATTTTTTAGTTAAAATTTTTGAAAATATATATAATTTTGTTTTTTTAGATATAATACTTCGTAAATTGATTTAGAGCTGTTGATTCTTTGTCATGTTTTCTAAAAAGTGGAAGCCTTCTTATGATGATAATCGAAAGTACAACAAAAAATGGGAAAAAATATTTTCTTGGTGTAAAAAAGACGAAAATTCAGAATCTGCTTTCTGTAAATTATGCCTGTCTACTATTGCTCCAAGACAAAGTAATCTTTCTAATCACGAAAAATCTGAGAAGCACAAGTCCAAAATTTTGACTCCGAGTCAAAGTCAATTGAAAGTTATAAAATTATCTCAGAAAAGTTACACCGTCAAAGAAGCTGAACTTAAGTTGGCAGTCAATATGGCTTGTCATTGTTCTATTTCAACTATTGATCATTTGAGTGAAATTATAAGCTCATATGGAAAAAACAGTACATTAGAACATATTAGTATTCATAGAACAAAGTGCTCCTGCTTAATTAAAAATGTTATTTCACCAGCTCTCAAAGTAGATTTCATAGAAGATTTTATTGACACCAAATTTGCACTTCTTGTTGATGAATCTACAGACATATCGACCCAAAAAACTTATGCATTCTAGTTAGATATTTTAGCATCAAAAAGAAAAAAATTAACACAGTATTTTTAGGGTTTGTCTCAGTTCATGAATCGACTGGCCAAACTTTGTTTTCAGCAATTTCAAATGAAGTTGAAAATTGTGGGCAAAGATTGGTAAACTGTATAGGATTTGCTTCGGATGGGGCATCAAATATGATAGGCTGCTACAACTCAGTATGGTCGAGGTTAAAAGAAGTGTCTCCAAATTGTGTGCAACTCCGATGTACTTGTCATTCATTATCATTATGTATTCAAAAAGCAGTTTCAAAACTTCCTTCGCATATTGGATTTTTAATTTCCGAGATTTCTCAGTGGTTCCGACACAGTGATTTACGAAGAGAAAATTATAAAGAACTTTTCAGACAAATGAACTTTGATTCCTTGAATGAACCTATCAGATTGGTTTCTCTTCCTTTTCAAAGTCCTTCAGTAACACGATGGTTGGTACGCGGTAAAGTAATGTTTAACATTTTGGAAAATTGGAAAGAACTTAAAGTTTATTTTATGAGTGTTGAATCTGAGCAAAAAGATTTAGACAAAAAGTATAAAACAAAGCTCATAAAAGAAATGTTTGTAGACGATAAAAACTATTTGTATTTTGTTTTCGCTACTCCTGTTGTCCAAGAGTTTGAAAAGTTAAATTGTGTTTTTCAACAGACCAATCCAGACCCAGAAAAAGTATATCAGCAATTATTTATGCATTTCGAAAGCTTGAAAAACAGAATTTATACTCTAAATGGAGACAAAAAAGACCTTGACCAGATTGATTTTGGTATAAAATTCTTAGATGAGTTTGAAAAAGTTTCTAGCCCAAATGAAAAGAGTAAAGGTGACTATGAGTTGAAGCAAGTTAAAGAAAGATGTGCGAAAATGCTTGAAGAAGCTCTTAATCAAGTGAGTACAAGACTTCCTGCAACATCTGACATATTCAAGGGATTATCATTACTTAGTCCAGTGTGTATACTGAATCAAGTTATTCGGCCTAAATTCAAAGATTTACCCTTTCTTTATTTGATAGATGAAGGTAAAATCAATATTATTGAAGAGCAGTATAGGAAAATACTGTTTACTGACTGGAAAAATGACAGACAATTTAAAGAAAAAGGACTGAATAACGAAACAGAAAGTTTTTGGATAGGTGTTTTTGAACATGAAGAATTTAAAGAATTGGCTGAGTATGCTCTAACTTGCTTAATTACACCGGTGAGCAATGCAGTTGTTGAAAGAATTTTTTCTCTAGTATCTTCAGTCAAAAATAAAGCAAGAAATAGAACTGAACTGTGTCTTCTTGATGCTCTAATTAGAATTAAGACAGAGTTATATTTTTTGGGAAAATGTTGCAAAGACTTTGTTCCCACATCCTTGATGATGGAGAAGTTTAATTCTCAGAATACATACGGCGAGGAAACTTTTAATTCAGAAATTTTTTAGAATTTTAATTTCTAATATTGATTAGAGTATATTAATAAAATTTTTTGTGTTTGGCTTTTTTTTGGCTTTTTTTCAGTTGTTATTTGGCTTAATGGATTGAAAGTTATCTGGCAACCCTGTTGCATACATGTTGTACGGTCAGTACTTATATATCGTTAAGACATATTGGATGAGTTTTAAGCGAGCTTAGGCTGTAGAAAAAGTCTCAAACGTTAGAAAAAAAACAAAATTTTGCAGGGTAAATTTTAAACATTTAAAATAGTCAAACCTTATTCAGGTAATATTTTGATTCAATGAAAATAATATAATAAGAACGTACTTAGTTCAATATATTTTTACAAAAACAACTTCACAATAATCACGTCTATGCTTAAAAACAAAAAAGTTTTCTTTAAAACACTTACCATCACGAACAAAGTTATTCTACTGTGAAATCACAAAATAGTACAAGGAACATTTTAGATTTTGATGCTTATGCTAAACAACTTGTTTTTGTACACGTCAAAAAAAGAAAAAGCTTAGCGAGAAGCGTACGAGCAGAAAGTTAATATAAAACTACTGATAATATTACAATCAACAAAATAGAGAAAGATGCTATACTTCTTGCACAATAACCACCATTCTAGTTGTATAAATGCAATAAATTTTTTCTCTAGAACATCATAATCATAGTCTTTATTGTAGGGGTAATGAGGGTTAATTCATTATACAAAATCATGGAAATTCAATTAAAAAACCTTGCATTGTAATATATTTATTTAAACACAAGAAAATCAATTGTAAAAAGATAGTTGTAACTGATTATTTATCAGTTATGTTAATATGATTATTTAAAAATTGAAAGTCAAGAGGAATTTCGAATTTTGTATCTCTTGGAGGGTTCGTTCTTTTTCTGTTTCTTCGTATAAATCTTTTCAATGTCTCCGGTCTTGGTAGAGTATCTCTTCGATCTTGATCAATGTCACTTATATAGTCACTTGGAAAATATTAAAACTCCTGCAAAAAGTTACTAAAGTTAATAGAAAAATTTTCTAAAATTGAAACTAACCTTTACAATTACGACTTCTGTGAATGGTACATACCAATCTTTCGGACTTTTTTGCTGGGAAAAAATAATGATATAAAATACATATAAATTAAATGATTTTTCTTACTGCTCCCTTCCTCATAATATGAAAAACCATCGATGAAAACCATAATGGATAAAGTTTTAATAATAAATAAACCCCAATAAGAAAAATTGTATAAATGTAGATTTGTATTTAACTGTCAGCTATGCAAAACTTCCTGCTTAAGAAGGAAATTAAAAGCTTTAAAGACATCTTTTTTAAAGACATCTACGCATTCAACATGTATGCAACAAAGCCTACGCATTCAGCATGTATGCAACAAAGCTTGTCTAGTTCGTAATGACCGTCACATGTTTCTAACGTCCATTTGCTGCAACGAGGTATGATGTAGTTAATCCCCATAAATTTTTATGCCCCCTTTGTCCGCCAACCGACCTGTCTCCAGCCTAAGCGTTCTAGAGCTGTTTCTTCCCAGTTGTTCTGGCAAATACTCAAAGCTGTTAAGTCACTTTTGCACACGTCTTTGTAGCGCAGCTGAAGTCTGCCTATGGCACATCCCTGAACAAGTTCTCAGGACAAGAGGTCTTTAGACGTCCATCCATCATCGATGCGCACAAAGTGGCCAAGGCAAGCAGCCGTCTCTGTTTCAGCAACACGCTGATACTTCTATCTCTCTCCAGAACAGCAAGGTTTGAGACCTTGTCCTAATAGGCGATGTTCAGGATGCGTCTGAGGTAACGCATGTGGAAAGTGTTGAGCTTCTGTATCTGTTGCCCACACAAATTCAAGGATTCGCTGTCATACAGTAGGGTGTTCACGTTGCAGGCTCTGTAGTTCCGGTTCTTTGTGTGCTCGCTCAACTTGCTATTGTTCCACACTCTCTTTGCCAGCCTGGAAATGGTGATAGCTGCTTTGCTGATGCAGTTGGCATCTTCCCCTATGACTTGTGTTAAATCTTGGGAGAAAATGCTTAAACAGTTCATGAGCTGCACTAGGTCTTCAGCTAAGTGCGCGGTTACTGCTGCATCTTCTGCGAAGAGAAAGTCACGTAGGGTCCTCATCTGGACCTCATTCTTTACTTATACTCTGAAGATGTTGAAGAGCTTTCCATCTGACCTTGTTTAGAGAAAGATTCTACCTTATTTAAATTTGGAGACTTATAACGGGTAGACTGTAACTTCCCTTGTTTTTGGAGGCTGCGAAACGGGACTGGATTGTCATCTCAAGGACGCAAAGCCGGAGTAAATAAGTATGGAAGACAATCTGTTACCCATGCAGCAGACCCCTTACTCCTTTTTCAGATCACTGGAATAATGCTTTGAAAAGGCAGTGCCGATATCCTTGGTTCCTGTGCCGTTGCAGGAGCTTCTAGGGTGTTGCTGTATAGAACCTCGGACTGCCTATGGGGCCTGGACTTCCGATTTTTCCTCTGAGTTTATTTCCAAAGCCTTTTCGTGAGTTTGTATAGGCCCACGGCAGTGGAGGGTTAAAGTCAGAGTTTTCCTTCTCTTACATGGGCTGGTGAGCTGCATCTATCCAAAGCTCTGGTTTTAAAGCGCCAGTTTACCCGCCTTAGCTGGGCTTATATTTAAGTCAAACGAGCAGTCTAGGAGCTGGACTTAGTTGTCAGAGACAGTTGGAGATGTACGCCACCACGATCATTTTATAGGCAATGGGAGCTTATCCCCATTGCCATTCCTCCCTAATGACAACCTTGGATACCGTTTTAAATACATAAAGATTATAATATTATAATTAATTTAATTTAAAAAAAAGAAATAAATTATTGTGAAGCATCATTAATTGATGTAATTATTTACTTGTTATTTTTAGTATTTATTTTCGTTAGTTAATAACAAAATGTAACACAATTTTTGTTCCTAGGTTCAAATGAAGATACCCTGTTTTGTTATGTTTCATTATTTAAAAAAAACATAATTATTTAATTAGAAGTTTGGGTTTGTTTTCAGGACATTGATATTTATGATTTTTGATATTTTTCAAGAAAAAACTCGCTTTTTATCAATTTATTAAATTTAATTAACATAGTAAATTAAAACTCACTTGCACTTGTATAATAAATACAGATTTTAAAAATGGCTAGATCTGCTTGATTATTGTAGTCCAGTTCAAATTCTTTCACTAAACCCCAAATATAGTCTCCCATCATTTTTACATTATAATGGCTCTAGTACCTTCGCGCAATCTCCTTCAGATCTTGATGGAATCTTTCGCCTTGTTCTTCAGAGTAAGAGTCCATATTATCCTTGAATCTATTCAAATGAGCGTCCAACATGTGGAGTTTGAAAGACATTCTACATCCCATTGCTTCAAAAGCCTTTATCAGATCTTTTACCAGTAACTGGTAATTTTCTACTCAGTAGTTGCTCAAGAAACCCTTAACATCGGCTTTAAAGCAATTCCAAGCGCTCCTCTCAACAGTTAGTTTATTACAAAATCCTTCAGACTCAAAAATCTTTTTAATCTGTGGCCCAAAAAAATCCACCTTTGATTTTGGCTTCAGATAATTTTGTAAAGAACTGAAGAAGATAATGAAAAGCTGCTGATTCCTGTTTGAGAGCCTTCACAAACTGCTTTATCAATCTCAACTTAATGTGAAATGGAGGCATGAGGAAAATTTTAGGATCAACCAGGGGCTCCTACATGACGTTTAGCTTTCCAACGGTGAATTCTGTTCTCTGCTCCCAGTTCTTTTATTTGTAGTGGTTAGTGGTAGCCCTGCTGCCCAAAGACAAAGAAAGCATTGGTATTTTATAAACCTTCCTTGTAGTCCAAAGAGAAAAGCCACCATTTTAAAATCACCAATGATTTCCCAATCGTGTTGTTTGTATATTTAAGCTTCTAATAGGGTTTTCAGGCTATAGTAATCTTCTTTTAAGTAGACTGAATGGGTTAAAGGGAGTGTTGGAAACTTATTGCATTATGAAGGAGAATAGTTTTTGAATTGTTGGTGAAGCTGTCTATAAATAGCCTTCATATACTATGTTCCAAAGGCAGCCCAATTGTAGAAAAAGTCCAGATACATCATGGCAGAAACAGAGACCATCGTTAAGGCTTTAAGAGTCTGAGAAAAGTTTATGTCTAGCTCACTGACTTGTATTTTCTACTTTTTCCTTCATTAAGTTCCCTTGCTTCATTCTGGAGATGAAAAACCATGCATTTGATTTAGTCAGACCCATATTTCTAATTAAATCATTCATTTCTTTTTGATTTGGGAAGTGAGGCACTCTTTCTGTTTCCATTTCCTCCTCATTAGGCTTATCATTTTCTTCCTCTGAAGCTGGTATAGGCGGCAATGGTACAGGATATTTAGAGCAGTTTGGAATTGGAGGTCGTGATGATGGAATATCTGGATACGCAACGGCAGCAGCATTCTTTCCGTTTCTCTTTTTGTTACATCAACCAAGCAGAAAAACAGTTTGACGATTTGTCTGTCGCTTCAAACCACACTTTCGAGAAAGAAAATTTCATGGATTTTTTTCACCACGAAGCAACCCTTCCAGTCTTCTTACAGTGTTGACAACAGTAATGAGGAGCATAAGGCTTGTCTTGATACCAACTGGTATTCCTAAATACCTATGGTAAGATTCGCTAACTTTCACTGATGTTTGCATTGAAAATTTTTTCCTTCTTTTCAATATGTGCTCTCCCTCCGCATATAAAGCAAAAAGAGTTCGGATTATCAAGGCAGCCTCTTGAAGCCATTTTAATTTTTATAAAATACAAATATAAATCTGAAATTAGAAAGAAAAGATTGAATAAAAATGTGTTAAAAATAAATGTTTTTAGTATTAATTCATGAATATAGTACTTAAAACATCTAAAATAATGCTCTAGATCTGGGTTTCTCAACCAGGGTCCACATGGACCCTAGGGGTGTATTTAATAATACAAGGGGTTCACAGGCCAAATATTATAAAATGGGGGTCCACTCGTTGAGCAGCATCAACCACAGGGATGTCATTAAATGTCTTTCTTTTTTATTATTAATATTATAAAAATGATATTATAATTGAGATGCATTCGATTTGCTTCCATCTCATTCTAATTATATACTATTTCCTTTATCATAACCTCAGAAATTTTATTAGTGAAAAATATTAAAATAAAATAATTTTTAGGTCCAATTTTTATGAAGGGGTCGACTAAGAAAAAAAGAAGAGAAAATGGGTCCATGGGTAAAAAAAGGTTGAGAACCACTGCTCTAGATGCTTAAAATTTCTAAAACAACAAAAATACTTAAATATATACCTATTTGCGCGCTTAGATGCACAAATAATTGTCTTACAGGAAAAATTGGAGAAAAAAGAGATGAAATTTCAAGGATCATCACAATTTTATAAACTGAAAATTTTCATTGTAATAGCACTTTTTTTTATATTTATTTGGGACAACCCAAAATAATTAATTGGAAGTCAGGAACAAAAAAAAATTTTCTTTCTTAAACGGTGTAATTAGTTGGTCAATTCGTTATTTATATACATCGTTCGTTAGTTAGTTAGATATTAAAATATTTAGATTTGATTAATATTTAAGGATTTTATATAAAATTTGGCTTTTTCTATTTTTGAGACGCATAAAATATGATATAACAAACATTTTCTTTTCAACAATATAGATTCATTTATCGCGGAATAGTTGGGTGTTGTTTCTGGAACAGTTATTTGTATTCATCTTGGTGCTTAGCAAGTGGCTCCAGCCGCGTGGAAAAACAACAAGGGAAGAATTGTCTCAAATTTTGCTAGTGTACATTTCCTATGCCGCTGACAACATCGAATTTCTTGACATTCTGAATGAGAGCAGCATTTCAAAAGACTTCGACCTGCGTTGCATGATATTATCTATCTGGTCATGGAGTCTGCTTCAATTTGTTGTTAATTTTAAACCTTCAGAAAAAAAGCTCCATAAATTCATTCATTTTAGTTCTTTTGTAAGTTTTTATATTAAAACAATTTCTATTTTTGCATTAAAAAACTCCTCAAGTCATTGTATTTCAAAGGTTTCCTTAATTGAAAGCCAAATAAGTGAATATTGTTACTTTCATGTTTTATTGTTGTAAGTATCTTTATCACTTGTGAAGTAAAGGCACACTTCTTAAACTCGTTAATCTGTTTGCTTTCTCCTGCACCAAAACCTAGTAGCACGCTTTTTTCCTTTCTTATATTTTAATAATTTGAAAGTTGTATTAAACTTTAATCATATTCTATGTAACTTGTTGGTTTCCGCCAAAAGAAATATGTAGCTGGTCTAACTTTTTATGAATCAAAAATTAGCGAAGTTAATGTTGTAGGTGTAAGAAATTAAAGAAAGGATTAAAGTAACGTTTAGCTTTTTCTATCTAATAAATCAGATGTTACTTAAAAATGAAATGTTTTTTAAGAGAAATTACTTATTTTTCCAGTCCAATATCATAAGATGTAATTTATATGAAACAAGTTTTAGAAAATCCAGTCTATTTTTTGGAATTTTGAAAATTGAAATCGCAACTTTTTTACATCGTTTTGGAGTAGGCATAAGCTTTGTAGATTCGGAGGCATTTGGTAGCTTATTGGAGTCAGATTCGATAAAAAAATATGACGATCACGAATGATTTAGCTTTAAAGACTTCAATAAATTTACCCTATATCAAATACTTTGGGCATTTGAATTATTTTTTCGTTTTTATTGTGATTTCTAATAACTCATTCTTTCTATTTTTCACTTTAAAAATGGTATAACAATAAACAAAATTTTTTATAAAGTTTATCCACATATCTTATTTTTATCACTTGAATTTGAAAACAGAACCTCAAAAGTATCCCATTCTATTTTACTAAAATAAGCGCTCTCTTATTTTTGCGATTGTATTTTCATATGAAAGTGTTAAAATACGATACTGAGCTAAAATTATGTACGAAGCTGGAGTTATTGGGATAGAACGATTTCGCCTTGAATGATAAGGATTAAGAATGGGGCTGTTGTCTTCTTTCGCCCCGTTGATGCATCTGTTTGATACTTTTTATTTCATGCTTTTCCTTTTCTTTATGATAGTTCTAAAAGATCTCATCGTTATAAGCTGCGTGCGTATAATAATAGAATAAAGGAGATTAAATGTTGTTTAACCTTTTTACCTCATATAATAAAAATTGTTTGTTTCCAGGGATACATTAACTCATTGAATAAATTACCAACCTCAGTCTTAAATGGTTGGCATATAATTAAAATGGGAATTTACACGGCAAAGGTCAAATAATTCACCTTACTTTTTTAATTTAGAAAAAGAGGAGCACAGTTGAGATTGCTGGGGAAATATTTTCTCTTCTCTCAAACTTTATTCTGCATGATGGACCATATCTCTCTGTGCGCCTATTCGTCATTTTCAAATTTGGCGTACTCAACCTCATGCTATTATTTTTCACGAGTAAAAACGTTCTGCTTATCGTTCTGAGTGGCTATCGCGTTTTCATTATTTTCTTCAAGTACCACCGAAGCTTTTCCAAGCCTGAAGTGATCGAGATGAACAAAGTGCAAAACATGTCCAAACGAAGAAAGTCAAGGAAGTCCCAATCATCTTCGCTATCTCTTCTGACAGAAACAAGCTGTCTGAGTTCTCAAAAGAAGTTTTCTAGACCTATTTTAGTATAGCGGATCTGCGAGCTAACCGAGTCTCAGCAAGTCTAATCAAGAGAAAACAACAATCAGATGATATATTCTTATTTAAAGTTGTATATATGTAAAAATAAATAATTATTCCTTTTTCTTTACTTCAGATTAGTGCATTTTTCACAACCAAAATACTAAACAAACTTTGTTACATTTCAATAAATATATTGTATGGGGAATATATACCATTTTCTCACTTAACCAACTATCAAAGCACTCGCTACATATACTTTGGGGGCGAGAGCACGCTTAATTTTATTTACTTGAGATTAGTTAGTGTAATACACTAACTGCATTGCTTTCTAATTGATATCATATCTCTGAAAACTTAGAACTTGTCATAATCTTGAAAAAATTGTACACACACTCGTAGAATATTCTGTAGATCAAACTGTTTGCCAATTGATCAATTTGCATCTTGTGATAATGCTGCTAAGTTTTACAAATACTATTTTGAGATATCTGTTGAGAAGTAAGTATGTGAAACACTATATATATCTTCAATGAATGTATGTTGAGCTAAGTACCGTGGATGAAAGAAACTTCTCATAGTTTTAAGAAGAAGAAGAAGAAATTTATTAAAGAAAAAAAACATAATATCAGATGAAATAAATCAAAATGAAATCTTTTAATGTGGCCTGGCATTGGGAGAGAAAAAGGAAGCTTCGTTGCCTCATCGTGATTTCTTCATACCCAGATGGATAGACATGAAAAAAAACATAATAATTTACAAGAACGAAAAAAAATAACCAACTAATAAACATTAACTTTAAATGATATATAATATAAATTAAAAGTATGAGATATAGATACATATTTATAAAGAGTCATGAGAAAAATATTGAAAATATAAAAGAGCTTTAACGGATTTCCTAAAGTTTCTAGGATTTCTGAAGTCAAGATTAGGAATGGAGGAATTGTCAAGAGAGAATGTTCGTAGGAGAATTGAACGAAAGAGTTGGGCTATTTGAGGAATATGAAGAAGATGGCTGGAGCGAGTTAGGTATAGATGTATTGAGTCATTTCGAATGAAAAACTGGTTGAAAAATCCACATTTGATACAGGGTTTATAAAAAAATTAAAATGAGATAGCTTGTTAATATTATAAATATTGATACAAGAAAAAGAATCATTAAAACTACGAGAAAGATTAATGAACATGAAAAAAATTTTTTGACAAGAATATAATTTATGTAGCATTGATAAGCAAGATGATCCCCAAATTAAATTGCAATACAAGAAGTGAGGAAAAATAAAAGCATTATAAAGTAATTTTTTACATTGAAATGTTAAATACATTTCTATTTTGCGAAAAGTACCAAGAAGACGAGATAATTAAAAAGACTTATTCTAGTTAATTGATTACCATTAAGAACTAAACTAAAATTTTCTTTAATTGTTTTCTTAGAAAAAATCATATACACACATTTACTTAAATTGAAAGAAAGCAGATTTAACTGACACCAATTAGAAACGGATTCCAAACAAGCATTGGTTCTACTAGCGACTGCCGTAGAATCATCAAAGTTTAACACGATAGTTGCATCGTCAGTATACAAAATTAGAGAATCCTGATTGCTTACATTTTTGAAAATATCGTTAATAAAATCACAAAAAGAAGTGGGCCAAGGATAGATCCTTGCGGCACACCTTTTTCTATGTACTTTTTTATATCAGACTTATTATTGTTTAAAGCAACATAAAATTTTCTTTCACGCAAAAAACTCTTAACTCATCTTAAAACTGGACCTCTGATGCCTATACGAAATAATTTATGTAGTAGCAGTTGATGGGAAACATTATTGAAAGCCTTTGCCAAATCGAAAAATAAAACAATACTAAAGCTTTTACCGTAAAAATGATTTGAAATGCAACTACACAAAAATAATATAGCATCTTCAGTTGATTTGTTCTTAGAAAAACCAAATTGATAAGGACTGATTATGCCGTGTTTATCAAGAAAAACTATTATTTTGCAAGATATAATTTTTTCGAATATTTTGGAAAAGTTTGAGAGTATAGATATTGGTCTAAAGTTGTCCAATGAAGTCGGAGGCTTGGCGTTTTTTAAAATAGGAACGATGCGGGCAAGTTTGAGATATTCAGGAAACTCTTCCATTTGAAGAGACATATTAAATATGTGAACTAAAATAAAACCGATACTAGGAAGTATATCAATTATCTGTTGAATTGTTATTTCATCATCACGATATGACTTTTTTTGATAAAGATGCTAAAGCTATCACAATATCATTGAAATTTATTTCCGGGAAATAAAATGAAAACAAACTCATTGGAATAGACTTATCAATAAATTCCAAGGAATCATCAACAATTCAAGTGTTACCGGAAGTGGATAAGCTATCAGCCTCAGATATTAATAAGTTTTTATAATTATTTTCAATGTGAAAAATATATTTCAACTATGCCTAATTCAGTGGCGATGTCCATTTTTTTTTATCAAAATCAATCAAACTTGTCAAAAAATTAATTTATATATGACAGCTCATCTCAAAAAGAAACTTTTTTTTTAAATTATTACATAAAGTTATGTGTATTTATATTATATACACATTTTCAAGTATGGTGATGTTTATTTTTTATGAAAAACAATCAAACCTATTTAAAAATTGATTTATATATGACAGCTCATGTCAAAATTAAAATTTTTATTAAAATACCTATAAAAAGTTTTTTACACAAATATACCATTTTCAAGTATGCCCAATTTAGTGGTGATGCTCATTTTTTATGAAAATCAATTGAATGTGTCAAAAAAAATCGATAAACGTGTCAATCAATGTCAAAAATATAAACTTCAAAATATATTCTACTTGTAGTATTTATCTGCTAATTATTTTCCTAATATATTTAATAAACCAACTTTTGGTGTTTAATTCACTAAAAATATTTCATTTGTCAGTAAACTAGGTATCTTATTTTGACCTCCATCATTTTGGCTACAAATTCGTTTTCGGTTAGTAGTTTCTAAGTCATTTGTTCTATATTTTATACATTATATGTAATTTTGTTATTCATTCTATGATGTTCTTTCCTTGGTAGCTCTCTTTCATCAGAAATTTATTTTCTGTAAACTGTGTTCTAAAAAACTTTTTTAAGGATTTATTTTTAACAGATTCTCCGAAGCATTCTGATTAAAGAATCTTCTTGATGATCTTAGGCTTTTTTATCAGGAGATATGAATATATATTCATCCCGAATTAAGCCAATCCCAGTTTAAAAGGTTTTTTTCTGATGAAATCATTCGTGATGTTCATTATTCAATTACAAATAATTATCAACCTTCTTCATCAAAAGGTCTATTATCTCTTTCTCAAAAAAGGAAAAAATGGACAAATTCAATTTAAATTTAAAATTATCTTGATAGTGAAAAAATCTTCACATATTGTCATCTGTGACAATTTTGATAACTCTAAATTCCCAGATTTCCTACCCATTTTAGGGAAATGATAATTGTAATTTTAGCTGATAAGATTAAAAAAAATTTTATTTGCAAAAGTGAAACTTCTTTTTTTAACACTCTAGATCTTTTTTGAAGCACACAATATTAGATCATTATACCAATTCCTATTTCATTGTAGCATTGTAGATTTTCCATTTAGTCAAGATTCTGATCAAACCTTTTCTTTTCAATTAATTTTCAGGTTACTTCTTTCTCTCATACTAATATTCAAAAGATTTTATAATGTTTTTTGTTTTTCTTTTTTAAAATAAATATTTCCCACTCAACATGATTGAGGAAAGTATTATAAATTTTAAAAAAATTATATTTTTACTATATAACGATTTTGAAAAAAACTTATTTTCATGCAGACATCACTAATTCAATTGACACTTGCAGATATTATCAAATCTTAAATGCGAAAACTGAGTTAATAAAACCAGTATGGTTGATTTGGTATAAAAATTTATATTTCATTAAAATTGGAGAGAATATTTTTAGAGCTAGTTTTCAGACCTAAACCACACATTTGATTGACACTGTCAGATATTTTAAAGCCTCTAAATGAAGTCAGAGTCCAAAAATGAAACTAGCATGATTGATTTAGTATAAAAACATTAGAGAATATTTAACATAACATAACATATTTATTGCAAAATTGAGGCAAATGCCTGTAAGGTTTGCATCTTGAAATTAAGCAAAATAATACAATCTCCTATAGACTGCCAAACAGCATTCAGTTTGTTTTTAAACTCATTCAACGTAGTAGAATTCACAACTTCACTGGGCAAAGAATTCTAATCTTCAAAAGCTCTTTGTGTTAGAAATGTTTGGCGATACTTGTTCTGGAAACTTTCAGCTTTAAATATGAAGCAATGCGATCTAGAAATTCTTGTTGAAAAGCCAGGCAGGACATCTTCTTTTATTATCATATTTTTCTTTACAATATTAAAAATAGTAATCATTTCATTTCTCTTTTTTCTATAATAAAGTGAAGGTAAGCTCAAAACTTTTATTCTTTCGGAATAAGGAAAATTTCTCATAGCAGTTAAACTTTTTGTGAAGTTTTTTTAAACTTTTTAAATTTTCTTAACATTACTCGCAGAGCTATCCCCATAAATCACACTTGCGTATTCAAAAATTGGTCTTACCAAGGACTTGAAAAGGTGTACAGCAATTTTAGTGTTTGATATTACAAAAGTATTTTTCAACATATGTATCGTTGAGTAGGCCTTTTTTACAACTTTTGAAATATGGAGATTAAAATTCAGCTTTGAGTCGATTATTAAACCCAAGTCATTTTGTTCATAAACTTTAGACAAAGTCACACCACCTAAAAAGAATTGTTCAGAATTTGTTTTTCCAATTTGAAGATGCTGGCACTTGGATAAGGGGTCGTTCACAATTGACGTCAACCTTTTTTTTTTGATAATATTTCAAACCCCTCCCCACCTCATGTCAACTTTTAGATATATCATCACTTAACAAAATCGACTTATGTCAACTTTGGATAACCCCCCCCCCCCTCTCAGTTTTAGTTGACGTCAATTGTGAACGACCCCTAAGTTGAAGTTCAACTCCCATTTTATAGACCATTCATATAAACAATATAAATCGTTTTGTAACGATGCATTTGAATTTTTTCTGAGCAGTTAAACAACTTAATGTCATCCGCAAAAACTTTTACATATGAACTCAAGTCAAAAATAACATCGTTGATGAAAATTGTAAAAAACAATGGTCCTATCACAGAACCCTGTGGTATTCCACTGATAATTTGACAAATGTTTGATGTTATTCCATTCAAACAGAATACGTGTTTTCTATTAAAAATATAATTTTGAGCCAAAATAAAAGCTTGCCATCAACTCCAAAAGATTTTAACTTTAGAACAAGCCTATTATGAGGAACCCCATCAAAAGCTTTTTGGAAATCCAAGGAAATAACGTTAATAGTTTTACTTTCATTCATTGTTAAGGTTACCCCATTTGAAAATTCGATGAGGTTGGATATTCTCCACTTTTTCGGGAGAAAGCCATGCTGACGGGGAAATAAGAGATTATTATTCACTATATGATAAAAAATTTAATATAAATCAAAAATTTTAAATACTACTGAATTCACATAGATAGGTCTGTAGTTAGATAATTGTTTTCTATCAACCTTTTTAAAAAGTGGAGTTCTGCTATTTATTTTCCAATCATCAATAAGTTTAGATTCTTCCAAAGATTTATTAAATAAAATTGTCAAGGGTTCTTTCAGAACATTAGCTAGCTTTTTTTTTAGAAAAAACGAAGAAATTTCACCAAGTCCTATAGATTTTGATGTGTCTAACTTGATAAGCTTATCAAAGACTTCATTCTCTGAAATAATTAATGTTTCTAATGTTTTAATATTCAATCTTTTCAAATGCTTAATTGATATTTCACTTTCTACTTTGTAAATCGAAGCAAAATATTGATTGACAGCTTCGGGTAAAAATTCTTTTTCTATAATATTGCCGCCATATTCATCAACTATTGCTTGAAGGTCCATTGGTCTCTTTTTTTATTTATTAATATAACTCCAGGTAATTTTGGGTTTACTTTTATAATTTTTTAAAATATCACGCTCATACTTAATTCTAAGTTCTTGGGTGAATTTCCTTATCTGATTAGATATTTTCATGCCTTCTTCCTTATAACTTATTTTATCAAACTTTTTGAAAAGAGAAAACATTTTTAGCTTTTTTTTTAAACAAAATAGATTTATGGTTCATATACGGTTTAAAGTGAGTCTTAGAATGGGATAACGGAACATGAGTAGTTATTTGCTTTTGATAACTTCTTTTAACTTAGAAATTAGAGTAAAAACTATCAGAACTTTCTTCTTTCTCACATTTTTAATATTTTGGTTGAAACTTATGCAGTAGTGATCACTCTACTACAAATTTGGTAGTATTTCTAGATCATAAACAAAGTTTTCATCATTTGTAATTAATAAATCATGTAAGCTTTCCTTACCGCTTGAAGAGACTCTTGTGTTTCTCTCTATTAGTTGAATCAAAAAGTTTTCATTCAAAAAGTTTTCAAAAATCTGTTCAGAGTTATCATGTTCTACACTACATGTACTCCAATCAATATTTGGATAATTAAAATCTCCCATCACTATGAAATTAGCATTTCGAACGTTTCTAACAATATTCGGCTTTTCATTAATTATTTCCATTGTGCTTTCATGAATGTCTGAAGAAGGGCTTCTATATATACAACTCACATACACTAAGTGTTTATCATACTTTATTATGACACTTAAACTTTCTATATGTTGTAGTTCATTAGTAGAAATCTGATGAATCGAATGTAAATTGTTTCTAAAATAACAAAGTATACCTCTCTTTTCTATGAAACATAAATTACCACCATCATCCAAACTTAAATTATGAAACAAAGAATACCCTTCAATGAAATAACTATTTATGGTAAACCTATTCATAGAAGATTTTTCGGCAAAAACTCAGTGATAAATATTACATCATAAGAGTGCAAATTAATCATTAAATTAAGCTCACCAAATTTCTTGAATAGTTGGTTCGCATTTGTGTAAAGAACTTTCAGAGAACTGGTTTTAGGTGTATCAATGTTAACTGCAGGTTCACAAGATTCACTAAATTTGTTTTGGAAAAAACTTATTTTTTATACTCATCCCAACAACAGGATCACTTCTGACTACATAGTAAACAGATTTATTACCATCAAGTATACCTTCATCAGATTTATTTCCCTCATTTTTGCTTTTCGCCAGTTTACGAAGTTCTTTTAACTTGTTTCTTTCTTCATGATTCAAATCATTGGATATAAAAATGTTTTTATAGTCAGAAGGAGCGCTTTTAAGAAGGGCCTTTTGGAATCAATTTTGGCTCAGAGAAGCAAGTCTTCTTATTTCCTTAATCTTTATATCGTCTAACTTGAGATGCTCGTCAAATAACTCTTTTATATACCCCGTATCAAAGGGGTATATTTGTATATACTCCGTATCATCAAAGGAAAAAAGCTTCATTGATTATTGTATTAAGATTACTCTGTGTGTAATTAGACTTACCAGAAACACTGCAAGATTAAACTAATTTTTCAGACTTCTGATTAATGTCAGAACTTGTTTTTTCAAGATCAGCGAGCTTCAAATCTAACTTGATATAGTTGATCTCTCATAACAATTACTCAAATTTTTTTGAGAAGCTTCTATATTATCAAGTTTTTCTTCACATTTAGAGATTGATTCCTTAACTTTAGAAAATTTATCACAAGTTTCGTTTTTAAACTCTTCAAGGATTGTTTTCATTGGTTTCAGATCTTCAATAACAGATATTTTAGTTTCCAGGCGTAAACCCCAAATTTGATGACACTTATATAGGTATTTTTAAATCCTATATGTAAAAACTGAGGGCAGAAATGAAACGAATTTTGATTTGGTATAAAAATATATATTTGATATAAATTTTGAGATAATAATTTTGAAGACAAATTTCATACGCAAATTGGATTGACACTTTCAGATATTTTTAAACCTTAAATGCAAAGTCAGAATTCAGAAATGAAACCAGCATTGTAGATTTGGTATAAAAAATATATTTCAGGTAAAATTTGAATGAATGCTTTCGGAGACAATTTTTAGAAGTAAACTGCTAATTTGATTGACACTTATAAGTATTTTCAAAATCAAAATGCAAATACTGAGTCTAGAAATTAAACCAGCATGGCCGATTTAGTATAAAAAGATACATTCTATGTAACAGGGCTGGTTTCTTCAGTCTTCTTATCCAAAATAAGAACCTAAATCGATTGAATTGCCATTTCGATATGAGAAGGGATCATCGCTGACACAGAGATAAACTCGCTAACTATAGTTGAAAAGAAGATGTTAATCGAGATCCTTTTTAAATGCTAGCAGTAAGGATGGGGGATTCGCGTCCCAAGTAGAGAATATCGACACGAGGTGAAAAATAACTAAAATCAATTTTAATCTTATCTCGAAATATTAACGGATTTTTACTTCTGCCATTACTTAATTCTTTTACCCTCTCTCATTGCCAATAACTTCACGTAATTTTTATTAAGAAAAAATTAAGAACTTTTTAACGCATTCTCATATTTCCATTTTCTACATCAAAATTTGCCGTCTCATTTACATAAAAAAATAAATGTACTTTTACAGAACTTTGCAAATATTTTCACTTTAACCCTATTAGTGCTGGGCAAAATTTGTCCGCTCAAGTGCTGGGGGGCGTAAAGTGCCCCCCCCACCCTATTTTTCTCAGATATTAATAAGTTTTTATAAATATTTTTAATGTTACATATATATTTCAACTATGCTGAATTCAGTGGTGATGTCCATTTTTTATCAAAATCAATCAAACCTATCAAAAAATTGATTTATATTTGACAGCTCATCTCAAAAAGGAACTTTTTATCTAAATAAGTATAAAGTTTTTTACACATGTATACCCATTTTCAAATATGCTGAATTCAGTGGTGATATTCATTTTTTATGAAAATCAATCAAAGCTGTCAAAAAATTGATCTAAATGTGACAGCTCATCTCAAAAAGGAACTTTTTATCTAAATAAGTATATAAAGTTTTTTACACGTGTATACCCATTTTCAAATATGCTGAATTCAGTGGTGATATTCATTTTTTATGAAAATCAATCAAAGCTGTCAAAAAATTGATCTAAATGTGACAGCTCATCTCAAAAAGGAACTTTTTATCTAAATAAGTATATAAAGTTTTTTACACGTGTATACCCATTTTCAAATATGCTGAATTCAGTGGTGATATTCATTTTTTATGAAAATCATTCAAACCTGTCAAAAAAGTGATTTACATATGACAGCTCATCTCAAAAAAGAAACTTATTATCTAAATAATTATATAATGTTTTTTACACATATACACCCATTTTCAAGCATGCTGAATTCAGCGGTGATATTCATTTTTTTTTTATAAAAATCAATTAAAGTTATCAAAGCATTGATTTATATATGACAGCTCATCTTAAAAAGAAACTTTTTATCTAAGTAATAATATAAAGTTTTTACACATATATACCCATTTTTAAGCATGCGTAATTCAGTGGTGATATTTATTTTTTTTTATAAAAATCAATCAAAACTGTCAAAACATTGATTTATCCCAAAAAGAAAGGATCAGGCACGGTTTTTTGAATTAGAGAATTACGTTTAATAGAAAGTATAGGTAAGTGATGAAGTTTACCGTGTATGGCATTTTACACACATATACGCATTTTCAAGTAGGCTGTGTTTACTGGTTATATTCCTTTTTTTTATAAATATTAGTCAAACCTGACAAAATAATTTAAATATGACAGCCCATGTCAAAATTAAAATTTTTATTCTTTTAAAGTTTTTTATACATTTCAAGTATGCAGAATTTAATGGTGATGTTCATTTCTTATGAAATCAATAAAACCTGTCAAAAAATCGATTAAACCTGTAAATCAATGTCAAATATATATAAACATAAAAATAACTTCTACTTGCAGTATTTCTCTGGTAATTATTTTCTTAATTTATTTAATAAACCAACTTTAGGTGTTTAATTCACTCAAAATATTTCATTCTACCGTAACTTATGTAACTCGATAGGACCTCCATCTTTTTGGCTACAAATTCGTTATGGGCTCATAGTCTCTACGTCATATTATAATTTATAGTATGTAATTTTGCTATTCATTCCATGATGATCCTTTCTTGGTAGCTCTTTTTCATTAGAAATTTTTATTCTTCAATGTGTGTTCGAAAATTTTTTTATAAGGATAAAATTACTTTTTTCCTCTCTCAAAGCATTCTGATTAAAGAATCTTCTTGATGATCTTAGACTTTTTTTATCAGTATCGTGTGTTTTATTATCAGGCTTGAATATTTGTCAACCAATCTTATTTCAAAGGATTTTTTTGATGAATCATTCGTGATGTTCATTGTTCAATTAAAAAAAGTTGTCAACGTTCTTCATCTAAAAAATTATCTCTTTGACACAAAAGGAAAAAGATGGACAAATTCAATTTAAATTAAAAATATCTTGATAGTGACTAAATTCTCACATATTGGCATTTGTGCCATTTTTGATAAATCTGACCTATTCTAAATTTTCAGATTTCCTACCCATCTTAGCTAAATGTTAACTGTAATCCTAAATGATAAGCTATAGATTTAAATATTTTTCATTTGTAAAAGAGGAACTTCTTTTTCACAGTCAAAATCTTTTTGCATCTAATATTATATAATTAAACCACTTCCTAGTTTATTAGAACATTGTAGATCTTCCATTTAGTCAAGATACTTATTTTTTTTTAATTATTTGTTTTGATCACATGTTCTCTTTTCAATTAGTTTTCAACTTGGTTCCTTCTCTCATACAAATTTTCAAAAGATTTTATAATACGTTTTATTTTTTTAATAAATATTTCATACTCAAGATGATTGTAGAAAGTATTTTAAGCCAAAATATACAAAAAAAAAGTATATTTTTACTATATATCTAATATGCAGCAGTTTTTTGAAAATTTTTTACAGAACTGATTTTCAGGCATACATTACTAATTCAATTGCAACTTCGAGATATTTTTTAACCGTATTATCCAAAATCCAGTACAGAAATAAAATAAGCATAGTCGATTTGGTATAAAACAGATATTTTATTTTTTTTTAAATATTTTTGAAGACAGTATCTAGAAGTAAACAGCAAATCTGATTCAAGCTTCCAGATATTTTAAAAACATAAATGCCAAAACTGAGTCCAAAAATGAAACCAGCATCTTCCATTTGGCATAAAAACAGATATTTTATTTAAATTTCAAAAATATTTCTGTAGACATTATACGTAAATCGAAAATTTGATTGTCACTTTCAGACATTTAAAACATCTAATTGCAAAAAATGATTTCAGAAATAAAAATTATCACGGTCGAATTGGTTTAAAAACATATATTTCATATAAAATTAGATAGAATATTTTGGGATATAGTTTTCAGACATAAACCGCAAATTTGATTGACACTTACAGTAAAACCTCTAAATGCGAAAACTGTGTTCAGAAATGAAATCACCATGATCTATTTGCTATAAAAACAAATTTTAGAACTAAACGCAAATTTAATTGATACGTATATATATTTTCAAATTCAAACTGGAAAAATTGAGTCCATAAATGAAACTAGCATGGTTGATTTGGTATAAAAACATATATTTAATTGTAAAATTTGAATGAATGTTTTTGGAGACAATTTTTAGAAGTAAACCGCAAATTTGATTAACACTTATATGTATTTTCACATCCTAAACGTAAAAAATAAGTCCAGAAATGAAAACAGCATGATTTATTTGGTATAAAAACATATATTTCAAGAGAATATTTTTGGAGACAATTTTCAGAAGTAAACCGCAAATTTGATTAATACTTATAAGTATTTTCACATCCTAAATGTAAAAAATGAGTCCAGAAATGAAAACAGCATGACCGATTTAGTATAAAAACATATATTTTATCCAAAATTCGAAGGTATATTTTATTAGGTATATTTTTGATCAATCAAAATTTTGATTGACATTTTCTAGAAAGTAGCCTTGATTATTGAAAAAATTAAATATATAAAGTGTTATGTTCCAAACTGTATATTATAAATTTTCAGGGTATTATATAATATAGATCCTAAGTTATAAGGTTAAGTACAGATAATGTCAAAATTTTGCTGAAAAATTTTAACTTTTTATTTTGATTGACAGTTTTAGACATGAAGGGGTCATTCAACTACCATGAAAATGGTTTCAAAAGATGCAGCTAGCGATTTTAGGAAAAGTCACAAAATTTGAAGGGATATGATTCAGCCAATTTTTTACAATTAATTTTTTAGTGAAGTGGGGGCGTTTTACGCCCCCCAGCACTAATAGGGTTAATAGTTATATAATTTAGGAAAAGTGAATCTTGAAAAAAATTGGAGCTAAGTTAAAGGTCTCCCATACTATTATACAAAAAAGGTCCTGTATCATACACCTCATTTAATAAAATGGATATCCTTGTTGATCATAATTTGAGATAAAGCAAAAACAAAAAATCAAATTAATTTTAAAAGTGATTCAATTTTGAAGATTGAAATATGATCGAAAATATAAGATATAAACGAGCTCTTGAGTCTTGACAATACATTTTGAAGATTATTATTGACATTTCATAACATGAATATATAATAATAATAAATGTCTGAGAGTGTAAAAAGTGAACTTGACGACTAAACGATTAGTAAACTACGTTTTAGAATAGAAAATATGTTAAAAAGAAGAAATATGGTTGTTTCAAATCCCTTAAAACTATAGAAAGGAGAAAAGAAGAAGAATCTATAAATGTAGTACAAAAAATATCAAATGTTATCCAGGATAAAGTTAAATGTTTATAAAGAACGAGATGAGGTCAAAACGTTGAGAACAAATAGTCTAGAAGCATGAAAATTCCTTTCAGATTTATTAATTATATTAGTCAGTGTATGTGGATAACTTTAGTTGTCTTTTTTGTATTGTGTGAATTTTTACAAAATGCAACAAAAATACCACAAGAGTTACCAAATTGATCATCTTTATAAAGATTTTATCTTTTTTATTTTGCGAAACATTTTGTTTACTGTTGAAGTATTTTTTATTTAGTTCAGTTAATTTTTTATTAGAGGCATGAACTTTAAGAAATCTGTGTTAATGGGTGAGTGATTAAGTCTGTCCATATTTTAGCAATTCCCTCACAATTACAATTATATCGTATGAAACCTGCCTCCCAGGATGATTGCAAGAAGTTCCGTGCGGTAAATATGGAGTTTTATTGGTAAAGAAAGGCTTATTAAATAGCCATCGCTGTCACAAATGGCAACTTGAGTAGGAATGGCTTTGATCAATATGTTTTTACTGTACAAGCGAAATGATTAGAGATGTATTATCCCAAACAATTTTCATCGTTTTAAAATTAACTACCCATCTATTCAGGGCATTATTTACTCTTAAGAACTTCTTGTGTATGTTGGGGACCGTAGGAATGTAGTAATCTATAAAATCAATAGCTTTTTGTCGGGCACTACGGGAAAATGATTAGGGCTAGAAGCTGAAAGAACGAAAACTTTGCCTTATTATTGGCTGGGCTAAATTTGTCCGCTCAAGTGCGGGTGGCGTAAAGTGCCCCCCCCCTATTTTTCTCAGATATAAATAAGTTTTTATAAATATTTCTAATGTTACATATATATATTAACTATGCTGAATTCAGTGGTGATGTCTTTTTAATGAAAATCAATCAAACCTGTCAAAAAATTGATTTTTATATGACAGCTCATCTCAAAAAAGAAACTTTTTATCTAAATAATTATATAAAGTTTTTTTTACACATATGTACCAATTTTTAAGTATGCTGAATTTAGTGGTGATATTCATTTTTATGAAAATCAATCAAACCTGTCAAAAAATTTATTTATATATGACAGCTCTTCCCAAAAAGAAAATTTTATCTAAGTAATAAGGTTTTTTACACATATATATACCCATTTTCAAGCATGTTGAATTCAGTGGTGATATTCATTTTTTTATAGAAATCAATTAAACCTGTCAAAAATTGATTTAAATGTGACTACTCATCTCAAAAAGAAACTTTTTATCTAAATAATTCCCTTGAGAATCCACAAATTGTCAAAATACATATTAAGTGAATCCAACTAAATTATCACATTTAAACAATCCTAGTTTACGCAATGTTTCAAATAATGTCATTCTTTTGGCTATAAAATTAAGCTCATTGGACCATACATTTGTAACCCTCTTAGAATTCTTTTTAACAGATGTATTGGAAATGGTACTTTTCCCAATTCTTTAAAAATCTCAAAAATAATCCCTGTCTATAAAAAAAGTAAAAGAACGATATTTCAAACTATAGGCCTATTTCAGTAGTCCCTATTTTATCGAAAATTTTTGAAAGAATAATTTACAATAGATTTTACTATTTTTTTGAATGTAGCTATATTTTTTCTGATTCACAATTTGGTTTTCACACTTTTTACTCGACTGAAAGATTGCACACAATTTTTATTAAAGATGTGATTAGTTCTTGGTCAAAATGCGAACAATGTATAGCAATTTTTTTTATTTAAAAAATGCCTTTCATTCATTGTCAATTAGCTTGTTAAGTAGTAAACTTTTAACATATTTTGATTTTAAAACAGTCAATTTTGTAAATTCGTTTTTATCATATAGGAAATCATATGTTCATGTCAATAATGTTGACTCTTCTATCAAGTTTGATTCAAATATAGGAGTACCTCAGGGGTTGGTTCTTAGTCCTCTTATATCAATGAGATTTTAGATCATGTTACAAGTGAAACTGTTTCATGTTTTACATATGGTGATGACATCACTTTATTGTTCAAAGGGATTGGTTTCTTGATTTTCTTAAAATTAATGAAATTTTGGATATGTTTAATACTAAATTAGCTTCGCATAATCTTTTGATAAACATTTTGAAAACTAAAGCAATGTATTTTACTAACAGAAAAAAAGTATTCAAAAGTAAGATAAGACGCAAAACATTCTAAGCACAAACCAACATCACATTTCAGGCACTGTGTTCTTCCAGATGAAGTGCAATTTTCTCCTGCGCATCTTCTTCGTTTTTTATTTGGCACTTGAACAACGAAGTGATCAACTCTGTCATATCTAATAGCGTTTATCACTCTGCTTTGCGTTTTTAAGCCGCTTGGTCTTCCTTTTCTTTGGGAGCATTTTTGAAACATGTCAAATAGGTTTGAGCTATTTGTCTTCCAAAGTTAAGTTGTGAAATATTTTCGCCGTTTTTTCTCATCAAAATCCATGCATTGTTGTACTAACATCAATTAACCATGTAAATATTGGCCACCACCATTTTTTCCCTCTTATCCCAATTCTGTATAAAGCAACGTTTTCATCCATTCGATCCGTACCTCCCATTTTTTTATTATATTCTGAAATCATCTTTGGAATCAATACTTGTATTCTTTTTTTTATTATCTCTTTTTGAATATCGACTAACAGTGGAAACTGGGTTTACACCATGAATAGTCGAAGCTATTGAAACTACAGAATTATCCATCCATTTCAAAATCATGATTTCACCATTGCATTTATATTCGTAATATCCTCTTTGTTTTTTCTTCATTTCTTTAAAATCAAGTAATTTACAATTTTTAGGAATCCTATATCTTCGAATTGTTCCGGTACCTTCATACCCCATTTCTTTCAAACAATTTAACGAATTTATACTTGTAAATAAGTTGTCGAAGTAAAAATGGTAAGGAAGATTTCTAATTTTATCAGGAAACTCTTCAACCATCAATATGAGTGGCGATGCAGACTTTCCAACATTGCTTCTACTAGATTCCGTTTTGGAGTTTGAGCCTTGATAAAAGTCACAATTAACCAGATACCCACTATCCTGATTTAAACTGCATACTTTATAACCAAATCGAATAGCCTTTCCACGAATGAATTGTTTGCATCCGTGACGGCCATAATACTCAATCATACTTTCATCGTAAGACAAATCAGCAGTCGGCTTCAAATTTAAAATAAATTTTTTTTGAGCATACTAGCGAAAGGTCTAACTTTGCTGAACTTATCGTTTTTATCAAGTTTAGAATTGCCGCTACAATGAACTGCCTGCATAATTTGAATAAATCGATCTCTTCGCATTGACTCATATATCATATTATTTCTCATGTCATTAGCATTATCCCAGAAAAAACGTCTGCCTGGAAGAGAGTTATATCCCGAAACTATCAAAATCCCAATAAAGCATCTTAGTTCATCTAGTTCAACAAAGGTATTTAGGGATTTAGAAACAGAGTAAAAGTTGCTTTGCTCAACAAGATAAGTTAAAACTTCTTCATCTAAAAACTTTTCGAAAAAATCTACAGGTGTATTACTTTGAACTTCCTCCATGTCCAGATTTGGAAAATGTATAATTTCCTCGTCATTGAAATCCCTTTTTGTCCAATCACCTGGTCTACATGACAAAAAAATACCTTCATCTCGTTCTAGTTTAGGACCAATGTTATTTTTATCAGAAACATCGCAGTAAGCTCTAAGTTGCCGCCCTGTAAGATTCTCTATTTTGCCTCCGTCGTCTTCTTCAGCTGAATTCTAATCAGTATCAAGATTAAATTCAGGAGGTTCAATATAAAAGGAATTAATATTTAAATCTTCGTTGACAATTAAATCTGTCAACTCGTTGAGACAAAATCTAAAATAAAAATATATCTGACTAGACAAAAGCCTAGCGTTACCATATGGTAACGATAGCAAAAAACTAAAATAAAAAAAATCCTGAAAGTTTTATTTTTATATTTTTGTTCTAAATATAATACTAAAAGTTCTTTTTTTTGTTTCAAAAAACTTTTTTTTTATTTTAGTTTTTTGCACAGAAAAATTCAAAAAATCAAACACATACTTTTTTTCTGAGGCCATTTCAAAATTCTAGATATTTTATTGACTAAAAAATAAGTTCAAAAAATAAAAAATTACAGAAAAATAAAAAAATAAGTGAAATAAATAGTAAAAAACACCATAAAAATAAAAAAAAAGAAAAAAAACTTTTTTAAATCATCAAAAAAACAATGGGTTTTATGCGTTACCAAATGGTAACGCTAGGTCAAAAAGGGTAATAAACGGAATAAACATAGAATTTGTAGAATCTTTCAATTTTTTAGGCGTTGTCATAGACAATAAACTTGAGTGGAAGGCTCATATCGATAATCTCTCTATCCGAATGAATGCATTGCTCTCACTATTTCGAGGAACTAAGTTTTTACCATTTAGAGCTAAATCTACGTTGTATAAAGCGCTAGTAGAACCACTGTTAAGGTATTCAATAGTAAATTGGAGACATTGTAACCTCAAATACATAACAATAATACAAAAAAGAATAATTCGCTGTATTTTCGTGTTACGCTATAACGCACATGCTAATGATAAGTTCAAAGAGTTAGAGTGTTTGAAGACAGAAGATCTATATAAATTCGAAGTCATTAAACTAGCTTTCAAATTTTTCTCTGTAGAAGTTCCATTATCTTTCAATAATTTTTTCATATTTTCAAGTAGCTTCAACCATTACGAGACTAGACATCATTTAGCTTAGGGTGAACAGACGTTCGGAAAAAGCCGGATTTATCCGGATTTTTTCGAGAAAAAATAATTCTGTCCGGTTATTTTTTGATCTTTAAAATGTCCGGATATTTAATTTTTTCAATTTGTTCCAATCTGAAAATAAAATGTCGTATATTCTTCTTTTTTAACAAGTTTCTGATGCCCAAAAGAAAGTGTATTTTTAATCAAAGTCTTGCAAAAAAGTACGGATTTTTGAAAGAAGGAAAAAATAAAAGTGAAGTAGAATGTTTATTGTGTCAAAACTCAACATTTATTTCAATCAGCAACAAGGGGGCTGGTGACATAGAAAAGCACATCAACACAGTTAAACACCAAAGCGCATTACAAAGTTCAAGTACTCAAATCAAAATGACAGATTATATTGATAAAAATAATAAAATACAAAATTTAAGATGCGCGGCTGAAGGAGCTTTGGTTTATCATTGTGTTAAACATGGAAGTAGCTTTAGAAATATGGAATGCATTTCTTTATTGATGAAGCAACTTTTTAAAGATTCCGAGATGGCTAAAAGTATAGCCTGCTCTAGAACAAAAACATCTGCCATCATTAACAAAGTTTTTGCTCCTCATATTTTAAAAGTTAGTTTGAATGCTATAATGAGAGAAGAAATATTGTTTTATGGAATATCTGTCGATATCAGCAATCATTATTCTTTAAAAGTTGTTCCATTGGTTGTTCAATACATTGACTGGAAATGAGAAGGTATTGTATCAAAAGTAATTGAAATACAAAATTTTCCAAATGAAAAGGCTGAAACATTATTCAATTATATTGTTGATACACTAGAAAAATTCGGTATTAATAGAAAATGTATTTCTTTTACTGCCGATAACTGCAATACAATGTTCGGAGGAAAAGATAATAAAGGCCAAAATAATGTTTTTTTCAAGTTACAAAGATATCTTAGTAATTTTAATCAAGTTTCTTTTGGATGCCTAGCGCATGTTTTATTAAACAATCCTATTCATAAAGCTATAGATACCTTAGAAATTGATATTGAATTAGTTGTAACAAAGTTGTTTTATTACTTTCATACATACACTGTAAGAACTGAAAACCTAAAAGATTTTTGTTCATTTGTAAACTTGAAGTTCAAAAACATTCTCTCCTTCAGTAAAACAAGATGGCTTTCTTTGTTTCCAGCTATTGAAAGAATTTTGGATTTGTTTGAAGCTTTGAAGTCTTATTTTCAATCTCAAAACAATGCTCCCACTGCTTTAAAAAATTTTTTTGAGCATCCTTTCAGCGAAATTTATTTGAAACTGGTTTGTTCTTTAGCATACTTATTTCATACTTCCATTGCTAAAATAGAAAAATCTACTAATACTGTTGTTGACAACTATGAAATTTTCACTGCAGTTTTAGAATCTTTGGAGAAACGTTTAAATGAAAACTTTTTACCTTCAGAACTTAAAGTTTTGGTGGAAAAAAAGCCTGAAGAGGGCTACGAAACTTCATATAAAAATTTCAAAAGGATGTTAAAAAATTTTATGCTGAAGGCGTTTCTTACTTGGAGTCATGGCTGTCTTCGCTCAAAAAGTTTGCAGTTTTTCGATGGATGACTCTTAAGAAAAACATACTATGGGAAGATATTTCAAAATCGTTAAAATTTTTGGACCAAAACAACATCAAAGTTGATGATGCCAAGCTATTTGACGAATATGTATTATTAACCAAATTTTTGAATGAAGAAATAAAAAACCGGAGTTTTTGTCTTTATCAACTAATGAAAAATGGTTAAAGTTTTTCAAGAAACATCAAATACAAGAAAATTTTTCCGAACTTTCAATAATTGTTCAATATGTTTTTTCAATTCAAGCCCATAGTTCAAATCTGGAAAGAATTTTTTCAATGATGGAGCACCAATGGACCGATAAGAGAAATAATTTATCAATTGAAACTATAAGAAGTCTTCTTAATTATAATTTCAAAAAGTTAACTTGTGCTGAGTTTTATAGGTATCTTCTGAAGAATCAAGACCTTTTAAAAAGTATATCTTCTTCAGACAAGTATTGATTTTCTCTGCAAAATAAATTTTTTTTAATTTGCCTACTTTAGCATGTCCGGATTTTTTCGTTGAAAATATTTTTATGTCCTCTTTTTTCTTTTTTTCATCTGGTAACCCTACGAGCTTCATGTTTTCAGATCTACAATAATTCATACACTCATAAAAAAAAACTAGTGAATTTACTAACTCTAAAGATTAGAAACTAGTAAAAGATGTACCGATTATTTTTTTCAAATTTTTTTTATACAATTAAAGTAGTTATATGTTTGAATATTATTATTGAAATAATAATATTGAACCTTATGTCTGATATTTCAAAAATATATAAATATTTTTATTTATTTCTAAGAATACTTAGAAGTAGATTTTGCTTAAAGTTAAAGAGATGGCAATCTGAAATCATTTGAAAGAATTTGATTCTTTGCTCATATTCAAACCAAAGCTATATTTTACTCATTTCATTTTATTGATTTTATTACTACATGAAAATTGATAAAAAAAATCTAACAATAAAATTATCTCTTATTTTGTTTTTGAAACAATTTTTCAATCGTATTTAGTTGGTGATGCATTTTGTATCTTTTTGTGTTTACTTATACTCTTTGAATTAATTTCAAGTTGATCATATTAAAGAATGAAACTAGTGAATGTTGAAAAAATTAGAATATAATATAAAAGTAAATTTTGCTCTATAACGTTCAGTAAAAAATATGGAATAAGCAACAATCTAAGAAATTTTTTTATTCTCGAAAATTACAAAAATTTATCATAAACAGTATCGTAATCATTTAAATATCCCAGTTTGATTGTACCTAAATTTTAGCTGCATACTAATAAAATGAATTGTACCACTCATTTAGTTATAATTAAACTAATAGCGCTACCATAATTAGTTCAAAATAAAAAAATATAGTTAATATAACTAGAAGCGCCATTACTATAATTAGAAAGCGCAAATAATAAGTAGTTAACTTTCGTTAAAAAATTTTTGGCAAAAATTCATCGATCAATCTTATATTATATCTGTTAGAAGTTAAAAGGCACTAGAAGTTTGAAAATTGCAAATTATAATAAATTTGATTGAAATTTGAAAAGCCAATCAAAACATTCAAAAAAAATTTGATTGACAGATACGTAAACTGGACAATTACCTTTGAAAGTCCTATATTAGAACCAACCAAATTACAAGAATCTTATGCTAGTGCTAGTAATAAATCATTACCAGTATCGTCCTCCCAACAGAAAACAATGCCAGCCCCAACATCTACACCTAATATGAAAAGTACCAACACCCCCTCAATCAAAAAACATCTAGAACCTATCCTTACTTTAAAAATCTCGCCACCCAACAATATCAAATCTCAGAAAGAGGAGGCTATTCACCGCCAACAAGTTATTAAAGGTCTTGAAACCAAAAATAACTCCCTCTCTATCACTAAAACCAGATCCTCACATATAGGGACTATCTACTTTCAATTTAAAAATTCACAACAAAAAGCGTCAGCTAAATCCTCTCTCTTAAAAAACGGGGGCAACGTTTATGACATACCCACTCCAATACCCAAATTTATACTAAGAGGTATACCTGTCATTAATTGTCAACCTTGCATTTACTAATTATGCCTTTAGTATTTTTACAATCGTGTATTTTAATTGATTCTTATTTTTACAATTATCACTTCCACTTTATTTCAACCTTAGGATTTATCCTAATTGATCACACAACTATATAAACACCACATAATGTCTGTATAATTCTTATCTTTGTTTGCTACCTGTGCTTATACTCTAACTTAATTACGTTTGAATAAAGCTAAAGTTTTTCTAACTACTTTAGTTATTTTACAATTAACGTAACATTCCAAATGGATAAAATACTCGGTACTGAAAAACTTGCTATCGATGCCAACTCGCCAAATTCTGAAAAAGAATACACATACTGGAAAAAGACATTTGAAAATTTTCTTGATGAATGTGGAACAAATGCTCCTGATAAACTCCATTGTTTATCTAGATATCTTACAGCTTCTACCTATGAATACATAAGTGATTCAACCTCTTTTGATGACGCAATGTCTATTTTAGACAATTTATTCATCAAAACAAAGAATGAAGTATTCGCAAGACATCTTTTAGCAACAAGGCAGCAAAATTCTACGGAATCATTGGACGAGTTTTTCCAAAGGTTGCACAAATTAAGCAAAGATTGTGACTTCAAATCTGCCACAGCCGAGCAATATCGTCAAGAACTAGTTCGCGATTCTTTTATCAATTGAATCTTATCAAACTCTATTCGTCAAAGATTGCTCGAAAATCATGCACTTACATTAACTCAAGCTTATGATCAAGCTAGATCCTAGGATACACAGCTTATCGTAATGCCGATATGTACACATCAAGTGGTATAGTTGCAACTGTTAACTCCAATTCTCAACGCGATAGCCAAAAGTCAATTCAAGTCAAGGAAGTTAATCCTCAACCTGAATTACTTGCCACTACATCATTTTCAAAAAGCAGAAAGTGTTGGTTTTGTGGCAACGATTTTCATCCTTGAATTAAGTGTCCAGCAAAAAACTCAGAATGCTCAAAATGTGGAAAAGTTGGGCACTGGTCAAGGGTTTGCCAATCTAAAATCAAATCCCAAAGAAAGTTCACTGCTGCTACTCTCAATTCCACTCTTTGTTCAACATCTACGGGTCCACGTTGCCTTGAACCGTCCACAGTGAAAATCGAAATAAATGGAAAAGAAGCATGGGCAATCGTTGATTCAGGAAGTTCAGAAAGTTTTATAAGTCAAAGCTTGGCTGATCGTTTAAAGCTACCCATGCAAAGAGAAAGACAAAACATCACACTTGCATTATCCACGTCGCAAGCTTTGGTTATGGGAATTTGTGTTGTAGATTTACGTCTAAATGGTTCGCAATATTTCAACATACGCTTGCAGTTATGAAAGATCTTTGTGGAGACGTTTTACTGGGAATAAATTTTTTAAAGCTACATAAATCTGTTGAGATAAAGTATGGCGGTTCAAAACCTAGTATTATAATACAGCCAACTTCAATCTGCAGCCTGGCTTTAGCTAATGTTCCCAGAGCTGAAATTTTTGCAAATCTTAAAAGAAACACCAGGATAAGGCCATGACTGCTTTCAATAAATTAAAGGACTTGTTGAGTAAAGCCGCTCTGGGGGTAACAGATGAAGCTGTTCCTTTTACAGTTGAATGTGACGCCTTAGATCTGGCAATATCGGCAACCTTGAATCAAAATGGAAGGCCTATTGCTTTCATGTCACGTAAACTACATGGATATGAACGTCATTACCCACCAGTGGAGAAAGAGGCAACTTCCATCATTGAAGCTATACGTAAATGGTCTCATCTTCTCTCTGGGCGTCATTTTACTATCATAACTGATCAGCGTTCGGTCGCATTCATGTTGGATAACAAAAGACGTTCAAAAATAAAGAACGATAAAATTCAATGCTGGAGATTGGAGTTAGCTTCGTTTTCCTATTCTATAAAATATCGCACAGGACAAGAAATGTTGCTGCTGACGCCTTAACAAGAATGCATTGTGCGTACGCCTGTACAACACCCTTCAAATTGAAAAATCTCCACGATAATTTATGTCATCCTGGAACGACAAGGTTTTTAGACTATGTTAGATCTAAAAACTTGCCTTTTCAACTAAAAATGTTAAAGACATATGTAACTCTTGTAAAGTATGTGCAGAACTAAAGCCAAGGTTTCATCGACCACCTGAAATCCAACTCATCAAAGCAATGCGACTGATGGAGAGATTGAGTATCGACTTTAAGGGGCCTGTTCCTTCTAATTCAAAATATATTTATTTTTTCACAGCACTCGATGAATATTCGCGTTTTCCTTTTGTTATTCCGTGTAGCAATACTTCTTCAGAGACAGTAATTCGATGTCTTGATACAATCTTTTCACTATGTGGTATGACTAATTATATTCATTCGGACAGAGGCTCTTGCTTCCTTTCACGAGAGACAATCGTCTACCTTACTCAAAATGGAGTGGCACTGAGCAGAACAACTCCTTATCATCCAACTGGAAACAGCCAAGTGGAACGTTTCAATGGCATTATATGGAAGAACATACAACTTGCTTTGAAAACAAATAATCTACAAGAATCAAATTAGGAAATTGTTCTTCCTCAAGCACTTCATTCCATTAGATCATTGCTGTCTACCGCCACAAATGAAACACCACATGAACGCCTTTTCAATTTTCCTCGCAAGTCCTGTCAAGGTTCGTCATTACCTACCTGGCTTTTGCATCCAGGACCTGCTTTCCTACTCGGTTTTATAAGAAATAGTAAAAATGATCGTCTGGTTGAGAAAGTAGAATTAATACAAGCAAACCCCAATTATGCTCATATAAAGTATCCAGATGGACGTGAATCAACAGTTTCTTCAGCTAACCTAGCTCCTTGCCCACCCGAAAATATCTTTCAAAGCGACGAAAACAAGGAAGTTCTGGATGATGAACCTCCAGAAAAATCGGATTTAGTGGAATCAACGCCTAAACAAGTTTTACAGAAGGATACCTCTACTGATGACTCCCCTATTGTTTCAACTCCCGTTAGACGTTCCAAACGTGAAATTCGGAAACCGGAGAGATATGGTCTAGGAAAATGAAATATTTTTATTCAGCGCGGGTAAATGACATATTAATTGTCAACCTTGCATTTACTAATTATGCCTTTAGTATTTTTACAATCTTGAATTGATTCTTATTTTTACAATTATCACTTCCACTTTATTTCAACCTTAGGATTTATCCTAATTGATCACACAACTATATGAACACCACATAATGTCTGTATAATCTTTATCTTTGTTTGCTACCTGTGCTTATACTCTAACTTAATTATGTTTGAATAAAGCTAAAGTTTTTCTAACTACTTTAGTTATTTTACAATACCTAAAGACATTAATATTGATGATCTTGAACAAAATAAAAACCTCAACAGTATGGGAAAATTAGTAAACCCCATCCAACTAGGTAATGCAGGAACTTTCTCCTACACTGTACTAATTGAGCCAAACAATCCTGAACTATTTCAATATCTCCGTAATCAACCAAATGTATTCCTAGTATATAATTTGTTAACCCTAAATCTTTTTAAACCCAGAACAAAACAATGTGAAAATTGCCTTAAATATGGTCACTTGAAACAAAAATGTAATGCCTCATCCCCAAACTGCGTTCACTGCAGCAACCGAGGACATTCACTAACATCTTGTACGACTCAACCAAGACCACATGTATCAATTGCAAACTACCACATATCGTAACATCTAAAACATGCAATTTTTATATCAATCACAGCAACTCAATTCTAGCGCAACACATTAAAACTATAGATAATTACACGTTAAATTTCCTGCACATCAATTAAAATCACTCAAAAACCGCATGGGATAACCTTATTAATCCAAACTATCCAATACTGAAATGAAAACCAATACAACGTCAGAACTAGAGAAATCAGCCATATCCTTCAACAAAACAATTTCAACTTCTATTCTCACTTCTACTCCAAACAACCCATTTCCAAAACACAAAAACGCCTATTTCTGGAACTCCCACCTGAACCACCTAAAACACCAACTCAAACGTTCATCAAAACTTATAAGAAAAATAAACACCCATGATAACATTCAACATCACTTCCAACTGAAAAACTCATACAAAAAAGAAATCAATAAAGCTAAAAAACAAGCCTGGAAAAAATTCACCACTCAAACTCCGTCCAACCCTTGGAGCACTATTCATAAATTCACCAATTAAAAATCCTCATCTCCCTTACCTCTCCATATACTTCCAGCAAACAACACAGAAACATCACACTTGAACCCCTCCTTTCTTACTTCACTTTTTCCATCCGATTCACTAGTAACCGACAACATTCACAATTCCATCATAAGACTGAAAACTCAATCATATTTTCGTAATACCAACACCTTTGATTTTCCACGAATCACCATTACAGAACTCAGCAACGCCGTAAACTCCTTTAAATACAAACTAGCATGCAGCTACGACCACATATCCATGAAACACGTTCGCAAAGCATACCAATCTATCCCCATATACTTCAATTATTCAACAGTTGCTTAAGACTAAGCTACTTTCCCAATATCTGGAAAATTAGCAAATTAATCTTGATTCTTAAACCCAATTGAGATCCCAATAACATAAAAAATTGGCGCTCCATATCTCTTTTACCGACAATAGGCAAAATTTTAGAGAAAATTCTAAGGAAGAGACTGCTACATTATAGCTTAAAAATCGACTCATTCACGCTAACCAATTTGCCTATCTTCCCAACAAAAACTCAGAATTAGCACTTTCTCGCCCTTCGCTTTATAAAAAATCATAAAATAGCCTCAACTTTATTCCTAGATATTGTGAATGCTTTTAACACTGCCTGCCCAGCTATCATTAACAACCTCATAGATAACACCTACCCCACATACATGATAAAGTTCATACACAATTATCTTAGCCATCGCATTCTAATTCAAAACAAAAACTCATATATTTGCGAGCTCTCTCTCTCTCTACTCTTCAAGGTGGCAGCTTATCCGACCTACTTTCGTTAATACTCATCAACCCCCTTCTTGCTTTTATCAGCAACAACTCTAACTTTTCTCAGGGATATTCCGACGATCGTTTTTTCTCTTTTTCTAGTTCTGAGCAAAACGAAAACCTTAAACAATCTCTTTCCCTACTAAAACAAATCCAATTAAAAGCTCAACAATACAAAATTTCCTTTAACCCTAATAAATTCTACTTAATTCATCTTACACGCAAAAGAATTAAACCTTTACCCTTGCAACTTAACACAACAAACAAATTAGATCCACAGAACCAAGTAAAATATCTTGGGCTCACTTTCCAACCCAATTTAAAATTCTCTACTCATTTCAAAAGCACCTCACAAAAATTAGTCAAAACTTTTTTCTCTCTTAAAAACGCAATTTCTTACAAATAGGGACTTTCTCTAAAAATCACAAAGTTCATTTATAAAAGTCTCATTTTCCCTGTCCTCAAATATGGAATTCTTTCATGGGGCTCAGAGTTGAAACATCAGTCATCCCTTACTCATCTTAATAAAATTCATCGCCTGTGTCTGCTTTCTATCGCCAATGCCTATCAAACTACACCAACTACAAAACTTGAATTATTCACTAACACGCTACCCCTCCATCTCAATCTAAAGAAAATGCTTCTTAAAAATTACCTAATAACTTTCTGCTCTACATCCTTTCACCAACCTATACACAACCCAAACATCCCAATCACTGCAGTACTACAATTCCTTATTAATTCAGTTTGCTCCTAACAAAACTTCTTATCAAGTGCTACCATTAAATCACCGAATCGAGCTCATCTACCCTTCTTCGTCTCCTCCTTACACCACTAACATCTGTCACCATAGATATCTTGCCCTAAACTCTATAGCTCACCAACCTACAACAAATACTATCAGCTCGCTTTCAATTTTCACTGACGGTTCCAAATCACAACATCGCTTTTCAGCTGCATGCGCATTCTTCCTACAAAATACAAAAAACCCATTCCTTATCCAACACGCAAATCTAGATTCAGAAATCACTGAACACGAAACAGAAATTCACACAGTATTACTATCTTGCAACATACTCCTTAATAACCTAACTTCCTTTTCTACCTCCTTCAAATATATCACTTTTTTCACAGACTCGCAAAATTTAATAAATGACCTAAAACTTGAAAACAAAATCTCACACTCAACTTATAGTTTAGCAAGCAAACTTATTCACCTATCTAATCACCTTGAAGTAAAAATCATCTGGTGCCCAGCTCATTTCAGCTGTTTCGAAAACTACGTTGTCGATTACGTTGCAAAATCAAGAATCTCCAATTCACAGATCCTACTCTTATTTTCTCTACCCATCTCCACATTTACAAACAAAATAACTAACTCTACACTACTGCAGTGGCAACAATCTATTGACTCAACCATCAGATCACTTCCGACATCTATGCAATTATCACAACTCATTTTAAACAAACACTTTCACTCACTCCCTCGGAACATCTCGCTGGCTCTCCTCCCTATGCTCTTGTAATGCATACTTCTTCAAATTCAAACTTCACTCAAACCCTTTCTGTCGTTTTAGCTGTTCGTACATTGAAACACCTATACATATTCTCCTTTATTGTCCAATTTTTCATTCTCACCGACACCAACTCCTTGAAAAAAGCCGCTACTTTTTTAAAGATATTCCATCCTCTCTGCATGATCTTCTACAACACCCATTACTCATCAAACATCTCTCTCTTCTCATAACCACAATCGAACCAACACTCTCTGCAAACCAAACACTCAATCCTCCCCCAAATATCCAATAACAATAAGCCATTATCATCACTAACCCATACATTCTACAAAACAGTCTAGTGTCTACAGCCATAAAAATCTTCTTCCAAATTTTATTTTATATTTCAGAAAGACTCACAAAGACTAAACTTACACTTTGAAGAGTAAATTCCAGCAAAATTGCTGAATTAGCTCCAGCTGGAAAGTGCTTAGAAATCTCCATACCTACCTACCTACCTACTATCATGCATACTTTTTTATATAATTACCCACAATAATTTACCTTTTATTTGTAACTTATTTGCATTCTTTCAACATATTTTTCAATCTCTTATAATTTGAGTGAGGCTAATTAGAGGCTTTAATTAGTCTTGAGTGTGCTCAACTACTGAATTTTTAATAACTTTACTGTAATTTTTTTATTCTAAATTGAACATTTTTTTTCAATAAATTCTTCTTCTTCTTTTTATAAAGATGATCAATTTGGTAACGCTTGTGGTCTTTTTGATACATTTTGTAAAAATTCACACAATAGAACAACATCAAATTTTCAAACTGGTTGGTTGGTTAGTGGGAGATATCAAAGCACTTTCAGCCGTAAAGCTATATGCATGCATTATGCTTAAGATGGTGTTAATCACAGTTTTTGTAAATTTGTTTTTAGAGTTGGGAGCCTTGGGGATCGAACCCCCGACCTTCAACTGTTAAGCTGAGAGGTACACCCTAACAACCATTGAGGCTCCAAAATTTTCAAACTAAGAATAGAAAATATAAAAATTTCTTTTTAGCTAAAAGAAATTTATTAAATCATACTTCTTATTTTAAAAGAAAGTAAACCCAAGACTTTAGCTGCTTCTTGTTGTTTACTGGACAATTACTCCTTTACTTTATATCTGTATTCAACAAATGGTTTGGCTAACTCTATTGTCAATTCTTTTATAAACTTCTTTCCGTTTTTTCCACATTTCAGTAAAAGAAGTAAAATTGTCCCTATCTAAGTCAGTTGGGATAATTACAGCTAACAAGGATTTAATTTCATCAGTTGAATTTTTTTTTTTATAAAAATAAATTTTCTTACTTTGTCCCACTATGTCTCACACTTTTCGATTTGTGTACTTTTGTATCGTGTATAAAATATATATTCATTCATAAAAAGAGTAAACGAGAAAACAGAATTCAAATTAAACGTTTTTGTTTTTTTATATTTCTCGCTCTTTATTTATTTTGAAATCTTTTTGTGTAACAAATATTTCCTGATTGTATCAATACTCTTTCTGATTGATAAGTATAATTTTCACCTTCGTTATTTTCAGACTGACTACTTTCTATTTCAAAAAAATAATTTTATCAACTTAAAAATCTTTATCATGCGGATTTCCATCAAAAAAATTCTTCGATTTCATTATCTTCGATTCTACCTGTTTCTGTACTTATCTTTTTTCAAAGACAGTATAAATTTGAAACCTTATTTGCGATTTAATTTTCAAGCATCTATTTTATAGTTATATTTTTATTTTTTTAATAAAAATTAAAGAGTCAAAATGATTGCAAGTATTTCAAAATCTTAAAAAATATATTTATTTTACATTATCATAAGTTAATGCTAATATTAAAAAATCATATATTTTTCGATTCCATTATCTTTTAACCCATTTAAGACCAAGCAAAGCAGACGATTTTAGCAATTCCTATTAAATTCCTCCCTTTGGGAACACTAGTCGTAAATGGGTTAAGTAGAGTCGAATTTAATATTGCATAAATATTTTGAAGGAAAATATAATCTTATAAAATTGTTAGTTTGACCGGCAGATGTTATCGATGTAAGAACAGATGTATTATTTTTATTTTAAAAATAAAATTTATTTTTATGCAGCTTTTTTAATCTTAATTTAGAAATTTTTTAATGGGAGCTATATTTAGCACTGGTATTCTTGCTGCCCAAGCAGCGTGTTGCTGTGGAAGTGCTGCTGTCGGATTTTGTTGTAAATCTTTTCCATCTTGTAAAAATTCTACATCTTCAAGAATTATGTTTGCTATTTTTTTGTTTATTGGTATGATAGTCTCCTGTATAATGTTATCTCCTAATTTGTCTGAAACTCTTTCTAAGATACCATGGTTGTGCGATCCAAATCGATTTAATTTTGACTGTCAGCGTATTGTTGGTTATTTAGCTGTTTATAGGATATGTTTCTCTTATTTTATCTATTTTATTTTCTTTTCTGTCTTAATGGTTCATGTTAAAAATTCTCATGATTTCAGATCATCTATTCAAAATGGATTCTGGGGCTTAAAGTTTCTTTTACTTTTTGGCGTATGTGTTGGAGCTTTTTACATTCCTAAAGGAAAATTTGGTACCATTTGGATGGTTGTTGGGATGATAGGAGCTTTCATTTTTATACTAATCCAGCTTCTTTTATTGATAGATTTTGCTTATGGTTGGGCTGAAAATTGGATCAAACGGATGGAAGAATCAGATTCTAGAGGATGGTATTATGCACTCTTGATTGTAACAATTTTAAGTTATGCTGCCTCTCTTACTGGAATAATTTTGTTATTTGTTTATTATGGGCAAAACTCTTGTCATCTGCACAAGTTTTTCATAAGCTTTGCTTTGATTTGTATTTTATTATTTTCAGTAGTTTCCATCTTACCAGTGATTCAAGAACGCTTGCCTAATTCAGGTCTCCTTCAGTCCTCTATAATTGGTCTTTATATTGTTTACCTAACCTGGTCAGCTGTTTCTAATAATCCTGATGCGAAATGTAATCCTGGACTGAATAAAATATTCCATATAAATGTACATTCAAATAACTCTTCTCATAATTTTGATGGGGAAAGTATTCTTTCTTTAGTCATATGGGCATTCGCTCTTTTATATTCAAGTGTCAAAAGTGGAAGCAGTGCCAATATTTTAACTTCTAATCAAGATAAAACGGAAGAAGATGTTTCACCAAATAAAGTTGATGCTAATGCCTGGGACAATGAAAAGGTTAGCGTTGCTTATAATTATTCATTTTTCCACTTTATGCTCGCGTTGGCATCTCTTTACATCATGATGACTTTAACAAATTGGTATAGTCCACAGCAGGCACACATTTCTGATTTTTCATTGAACACTTCTTCAATGTGGGTAAAAATTTCATCTTCCTGGATCTGCATTGCTATTTATTTCTGGACTCTTGTTGCTCCATTAATCTTTACTGAAAGAGAATTTGTGTTTTAACTTGTCTTATCTTGTAATAATTTATAAAATATTTAATAATGTCCCTATTTTGAGATACTTATTTGATCTTGATAACCTTAAAAAACATTAATTTTACAGTGCTTTGTTTTTTCTTAACCTATATTTTTAATTTAATATTAAATGGAATGTATTTAATTTTTTGAATGTTTTAATATATTGGAGAAAGTATAATAAATTGTCCATTGTCCTTTTTTTAAAGATGTTTACTTTTTTATATCGTCATAACTATCTTTTTCTGAAGTGCATTTGGGCCTTTAATAAAATGGAAGAACACAAGATTTCGTCAATAAAATATAGATAAATATATATATGCAATTAGAGTAAAACATGTTTTGGCTATCCCTTGTTTGAACGATCACCTTTCTATGCAGACTACTCCACATCCCTAAATATTTTGTATAAATATAAGAACGGTTAATTTTCTAAAATTGTTATTTTCAATGGGTCCGATGTTTGACCGTTATAAACATGTTCCCTTGTATATCAAAAATAATTATAATCTTTTTTATCATAGTGACTTAAATAAAATTTGACTTATCAGAGCGCACATTCTTGTGGGGCGACGTCCCTCCTTCAATTTGATTTCAAGGGTGTGAAAAAGTCTTTCGCTCCACCTGAACTTTTCCAATTTTAGATCTTTTTTGAAAAGTTGTTCCACTTTCCATATTACCTTACTTGTTTTACGGTCGAGTTTCAGACAAATTCTTTTATAATAAATTTTGAAAATTATAAAGAAAACAGTTCCCTCCTTTAATTTTAAAGATTTACGCCTGATTATATATGTAGAAAGGAATTTACATTCCGTCTTTTTTGACGTTAACAGAGCGGCTTTCTCCACTAGCCCAGTTTAGAATATGCGCGCAAAAAGAAAAATACCTGTAAAAACTGTTTATCTCAGGGGCGCAAATCGAATGTTTTTGAATTTTCTATTCTATATCTTTATATCATTTATGAGACTTGTTTAGCTTGTGACTTAATATTACTTTCTTGTTTTATGTCTGTCTGAATGGATGTTTAAAATCAATCTTTTTAAAATTAATTATCGGTTAATTTGATATAAAAATTAATCGGAATTTGAGCTATAGTTGATCAGAGGCAACAATTTAGCGATGAATTTGAGCAAGAGTTCACAAATTTTTCGACGGCGTAAATAATCCGTTTGCTTTTTCCCTTTCCTTCAATTTTTTAGGTAAATGATTTTAACTTTATTGATAAAAGAGCTGCTTGTGATAATGTGGATAATAGTGAATGTTAAGATTCGCTACAACCAGTTAGGTACCGCTGCACTAATTTAATTACAGTATAAGGTTATTTTCTGTATCTCTATTTAAATCCACTATTTCATACCTCTCAATTCCTAGACCCACCTCCTATATGTATTTTCAAATAATTTACTTTAATAACTGGATATATGTTTTATGTAGGTAGCAAAGATTATATAAAATGATTATTTGCTTATTTCTATGAACCCGGACTGTTGACAATTCCTGAGAGGAGAGGTTAAGGAAAATCTTTTGCGTGTCTCTCTTTATAATAAATCGATTTATTGTCTGTAACTTTTCATAATGAGTCTGTTTTCTGGCTCAGGCCCATTAAAAATACACAAAGTAATACATTATAGAATGTTTACATTGTAAATTCACAATAATATATTTGCCATACTTAAAAATCCCTGACTTTTGTTGAGATATTTTCAAGGCCCAAAAAATTAAATATGTTTGAGATTGTAGGTTAAATTGAACAAAATTTTGTGAATTAAGATAATACAATTTTTACCTCGGTGGTCCACACTGATTTTAGAAATCTACTGAGATTAAGTCTGAAAAAATAGTTTTATCTTTGTTTTTGTTAGGGGCGTAATAAGCCATTGGGTGTTAGGATCCAATGTCTTTTTTTAGGTACCAAAAAATTAGCATTTTTAGTGATAAAAAATACGATCGCATGATTGATCTTTCGGATTAACAAATTATAGAGGCAGACGTGAGAACATTTGATTTTCAAAAGACGTTGGTGTCGAAGTGTGAATCTCAGAATAACGGGAAAGAAAAACATTAGAAAATATAGTTAGGTCAATATAGTATTGGTTATAGCAGGGTTGTCGAATAATGAAGTATCGAATACACGAGATCTGATTACCAATGAGTCTTGTATACGAGCCGTTTCATATGGTCTTTAGAAGACTGGCATTTTTGACCTTCAAACATCAAATACTAAATTTTGTTAAACCAAGAATTTTGTTCTTCAAAGATTTACAAAAGAGATAGTTTTTTAGAGTCATATTGAAAACGTTCGCTTGTTCATAGTATAGCATATCTTTCGAAAAAGTATTTTGTAATACAGGGAGTTGTTTCAGTACTAGAACATCCAAAACTGAAAGGTTGCCAAGTCGGAAGGAAAATATTCAAATCCGTTCCTTGTACTTACTGTTTCCTACTGCAAGTTTTTGAAAAAATCCGACTCCAAATACATAAAAAAACTTAATAAATTTAAGAAGTACCACTCCAAATTTTACAAAAATTATGTTTTTCCTAATCTAAAATAGTTTAAAGGATCATTTATTTTATACTTGAAAAACCCGACAGTTAAATTTTATTAGAATTCAACTTCGACTCCAATCTGCGATTCCGTTACCCTGGGGAGGATAGCAACATTTTAGTATGATTTCCATTCCGATTATCAACAAAGTTCAATTGGAATTCTCTAATTTAAAAAATCACATTTCACACATTCAGTATTCATTTAAGAGTATTTAAGTTTATAAGACAAGTGCTAGGAAAAATTAACGATATGGACGCTTTAAAATTGAATGTAAAATAAACAATTTCCACCCAGCTAGAGATAGCTGGTTTTGTTTTGCGTTAGTAAGGTTGGTTAGATACCGCGTTTCGCTAACTCTTGTGTTCGACTCAACATCACGCCCTCCTTTCCTCATAGTCCGATATAAACTGCGCCAGTGTGCCTTCTCGATGAAAACATCGCACAGTACCATCTTTTTAAACATTTTACATGTAATTTTTTTAAAAATTATATAACAAAAATAATCTTTTTAAACAAATGAAAATTATTAATTTTATTGATATAATAAAAATAGACTTTGAACTAAAAAAAGTTTTGAATATTGACTTTAAATCTGCCTATTATAGATGGACATTTGCAGTAAGGTTCTTTCTGTATATTTTAAAATAAAAAATGCGCGTGCTTAGTTAGTGCATAAACTTTATTATAAGAAAAGCATATCAATGTAAAATCAACAAACAAGGAGCCGCATCCATTATAAAAAGATGTACATTGCTTTAGCTATGACATTCCTACAGCATTTCGTACACGCTGGATCATAAAGTAGCGTCGATGGGTTCTGTTTCAGGAGGCTCAAAGTCATCGAGAAATGTTTCTTGTTTGAAGCGGTAAAATGAAAATAAATCTACAAATTAAATATAAAAGTAAATGTAGTTTTAAGATGAAAATGATGTCTTTTTAGTTATAACGTTCCATCAGGGATAAACAGGCAAAATTGACCAAATACAATCAACCTTGAGTTATCCGAAAATGTTTAGCATAATTCATTGAAGTAGTCGTCGAATTATGAAGTTTAAATTAAATACTAATTTAGTTTTTGAGCTTTTGATATATTTTAAAAACTCCAATTTATTTCAACAAACTAAATGGCCTTAAAAATTTAAGATATTTGTATAGCATATTTTTACAACATAGCCTTGGATCTAGCGGTCCTTCTTTCAGGCACTATCTTAAAAAGACGACCTGAGAAATGTAACGTGAATGATATGCTTACGAAACGGGGAAGTACATTTTCAAAGTTAAGGCTTTTGGAGTAGAAAGCTACATTCAAGATTTGGTATATTTATCTTAACCGGCTATCGACCTCAGTCGACTTTACAAAAATAAAAACGTCTACGTTTGCTTCTTAATACAAATCTTGTGCTTTACATTAGATATCGGTGGGATCTACAAAATATTAACGATTCTTCATCCTTCTTAGATAAAATAATTAAAGTAGAGCACTTACATATAGACACAACAAAAAGGGAAATAGATGGTCCAAGAATTCGACCAATTAAAAGTTTTCTTTTTTCCGCTTGCTTCTTCCTTTCTTCTAATTCGAGCATTCTTTTTAAAAAATATTTTTCGCTTTTACTTCCCACACTTGAAGGAGCACTTCCGTTACTGAAATTACGAATGCATTCTTTGCTTAGCATGCGGCAACAAATCAGCTTCCATGGAGCGTGCATTCGCTGTGTATATTGCTTTGAATTCTAACAAGAGCAGTAGAGAAGATAGCAATTTTTAACCATGTTATTCTTAAAAAATAACTCAAGGGAAAATCTAAATATAATAAGATTAATCATTCTATTTATTTGTCGGTATCCATCTAAGGAATCTAAGAATCCAGACCATCTGGATTGAGACACTACGCTCTCACCACTAGGCCATCTCCAGAATATATTCTTATTGACAAGCTCATTAAAACATCATAATTACAGAAGACGAGTTTTTAAATATTAAATCTGGATTTTCACAAATTAATAATTCATTAGGTTTGGTATATTGCCGTATCACGACTTCAAAATTTTAGCCAAACTAAGGGGTGGAGATTCAAATAAATAATTTAATGAACCCAATCTGATCCTGGAGTCAAAACATTTTTAGTGACTCGAACTTCAGTTAAAATATATAATACATCTTTTTACCCTGAAATTATAGAAAATAAAATTAACTTTAAATTAAACCATCTGATTCAATTTCAACATTTCTTCTGCAATTTGAGGGTAAACGGTGTTGTGGTCTATAGGGCAGGAAGTAGCCAGACTGCAGACACATAGGGAGGGCGAAGGTAATCGCGTTGAATTTATATATCTCAAAGAAGTGCTTAGGGAGCCAAAATAAATTCCAGAGGGAGGGGGACAGCTCCCGAGTGCGCTGCCCTCTTATCAACAAAGCAGAGTTGGGGAGTTCGAGTTCGGAGATTTTAAAGGGATTCGAGTCGCAGTCGGTATCTAAAAAAATTTGTGAGTCGGAGTCCGTTTATTGAGTATTAAAAAATAACTTTTTAAGTATTTTAAATAAATAAAATAAAGTACCATATGGAGTCTCCCTTCTTTAGTCGTAGTCCGAAGTGAATAGTGGAATCGGGTATTTTCTCTATGGCTCCCCCCAGCCCTGGTTTTAAATCTAACTTGATAAAATTCAATGTATAAAAACATATTTTTTATCAAATCAAATAGTTATGTTAGGAAGAACTTTATTTGGCATAAAAATAGTATTCACATAATAATGATATTAAAATGCCTACAAAAATGGTTATTTAAAAGTATAAAAAAAATTATCAAGCAAAATTAACTGCAAGAATATTTAGAAAGGCACATGCCCGCTGAAATAAATAGCCTGTTAGTAAAATTACCTACGAATGCATATCTTGGCCTTACACACTAACTGGACACAGGCTGGTGCATCTTCACCATTAGTGCTATTGGCTGCTAACATTAGTGGATTGCCACATTATGTTCCTCAAACTCCACTTTGTGGACCAAAGGCTCAGCCGACCGCGGCTGTCTGGCGAAGAAACACTAAGAATAAAGATCTACTTTGGTGGGTGATGGGTGTGACTCCTAATAGGTCACTCGGATTCGCCCGGAGGTAGTCACCTGTGCTCCTAGCACATGGATGTGCTCCAAAGAGCCAAGTAAGGGTATTCCTATGGCCACCCACCACCAACAACTTGTAGTTGGAACAAATTTGCGATGTAAAGAATGATGAAATTCAGGGAGTAGGCGCATTTATTCTGATCCTATAGGCCTTTGAGAGGATTTGATCTCATTGGATGCGCGTGCCATTGATACTTGATCAATTCCTCTGGATTAGGAACATCCTGTTTTTGATGCAAAAATCCGCCTGGATGGCGCCCAGTGATTAATATTTGCCGCCTAACTGAGGTGTTTACTGCTTTGTCTTGAGGCCTATCTGGTAGGTAATTTTTCTTCGCTGTGAATTCGGGCAAAGTGCTCATCCCAGAATTTGCAAAATTTTCTAAGGATTTTTAGGGTGTTTTCATCCTGCGTGAAGAAGGTTGTTCTCCTGAGGCGAGCTTCTATGCCTGCTACTTTCTTTCTTGAATGAGCGTAGGCAGAGTTGTCTTCAGATTTCACTTATGGAATTTCTTCTCTTAGAAAATGAAACTGTTTGCTTTCTTGCAACAAGGAGAGGATTATAAAACTTGAGACCGATTTTCCCCAGCATTTTTGACGAATGCTATTTCGACTTGTGAGTCATACCATATGTGGTAATTGGGGATAAGGATATGCGCTAGGCAGATCGCCAAAAGCTCTAAGTGCGCGATTCGTCAGTTGACCTTATTGATTGGGATGGTAACCTCTCCACTCCAGCCTAGCTTGCAAACCCAATTCCTATAAGAGAGGCGTCTACCCAAATTTTGCTTTGGGGCTTGTGGGGATAATCATGTTCCACTTTGAGAACACACTTCTCCAGCCTTCCTTCATAAGGAATTTGGTAACGCTGTGGTCCAGTGTTTCTTCCAGAACCTGTAGCCCAAGTAAAAAATATTTTCACCTGTGTTCCCAAATAGTAGAAGATAATCCCTAAAATCCTTTGTTTCTATTTAATGGAGGGACACAATTTGGACAGAGCTGCAACAGTGCTACGAATGCTTTAATGATTAGAGGTCTGCTAGGTTCAGGGATGGCCATGGTATACCTACCTAGATCCAATAATATCACTCCTAGAAATTGAATGACCTCGACAGTGTGCCTTGGTGATGGACTTGTCTCTGTTAATCACCACTGAGCACTCCTTTTCTAAAGAGATTATAAATTTGAGGCCCCATAAATTCGTATTTTCATCTTTCCCTGTCAACGAGTCATCTAGAATATTATTCTGACTTCTAGATATCTTGCCAGAAAGGCTCCTTTTAGTGATGAACACTCTTTGTAACACCCTGAAGAAAAGTTCGCTCCAATAGGTATTCTTGTGAAGGCAAAACTTTCGTGGGGCTTGCCCCCGATGGTGAAGACCTCTTACCTCTGGGAGTGTATTCTTATACCATAAAATGCATCATTGAGGTCCACTCGGATGGCCTATTGGAAAGCTTTGTCAATATACTTGAAACAGGGCAACCAATTTCAGTGAGTGGCTGAAAGAGTTCCTTTATAAACGTAATGTTTGCTACCAGTCTCGTGGCCCCGTTTATCTTTGGAACTAAGAAACATAGCTGATGACCCTAGGTTTATTAATTGCCTCTCGGGATCACCCGATAATTAATGAACCTTCTTTGTTCCCTTGAGGAAAACAGAAAGTTTGAGTAGTTCCTTTTTATTTGATTGGCGCAGTGATAGATATTACAAGCAAACACATATCAAAGTACCGTGCATCAATAAAAAGCCAATTGCATTGGAAAGACGTTTATCGATGCACGGATAGTGCAACATTACCACAGAAAGTGTGTGAAGTTGGGCGGTTAAGGGCTTAAATTTAAAATTGCGAGTTTCTAGATTTTAAGAGCGCAGCGATTGTGGGCATTTGTATCTTATTTTTTGCGGGTGCAATTTTTACAATCCCCACAGGTCTCTACTATAAAGACTTTTTCTCAAATACAAATATTTGACTATGGCAGAAAGAATGTTCACTATATTATTTTATAAAGCATTAAATTAATTGAGAATTTTTATAATTCGATCGGATCTGTTTCATTATAATTTAAATCCATAGCTAATAATTCGAAATTATCATAATAATGCGCTTCAAACATTTAAAAACAGCGAATAAATAATTCTATCCAGGAATATAATTAAAACTAATTTTTATAAGCGGGAAATGGTTACGAAAATCAGGATACCCCTTCTTTCATCACCATTATTCTGAAACAAAAACAGACCCTGATTAGGGCCCTAGCCAAAATATAGCCATTATTTATATTTTTACTTGTTTATAAATCTAGACTTAGTTTAGAATAAGAAGTCCATTTTGAAAATTTGAAATAGAAACTTATATAAAATAAACAACTAGGTTTACTATACGTTCAGTAGCGAAAAATATTTTGAAACACTAGATAAACTATTATTATAAATATTTTCAGAGTAGTTATTAATCTATTTTAAATTATTGACAACAGGCCCGTACACAGCCTAAAAAAATGAGAGGGGGGGGGGGGGGGTAGGTAGGTAGGTAGGTATGGAGATTTCTAAGCACTTTCCAGCTGGAGCTGATATGCTTGCAAGTCTGCTGGAATTTGGTCTTCAAAGTATAAGTTTAGTTTTGTGGGTCTTTCTGAAATAGAAAAAGAAAATTTGGAAGATTTTTATGGGTGTAGACATTAGATTGTTTTGTGGAATGCATGGATTAGTGGTGATAGTGGCTTATTGTTATTAGATATTTGAGGGAGGAATGAGTGTTTGGGTTGCAGAGAGTATAGGTTCGATTGTGGTTATGAGAAGGGAGAGATGTTTGATGAGTAGTGGATGTTGTAGAAGATCATGTAAAGAGGATGGAATATCTTTAAAAAAGAAGCGACTTTTATCAAGGAGTTGGTGTCGGTGAGAATCAAAAATTGGACAATAAAGGAGAATATGTGTAGGTGTTTCAATGTACGAACAGCTGAAACGACAGAAAGGGTTTGAGTGAAGTTTGAATTTGAAGAAGTATGCATTACAAGGGCAATTGGATGAGAGCCAGCGAATGATGTTCCGAGGGAGTGAGTGAAAGTGTTTCTTTAAAATGAGTTGTGATAATGGCATAGATGTCAGAGGTGATGTGATGGTTGAGTCGATAGATTGTTGCCACTGCAGTAGTGTAGAGTTGGTTATAGTATTTGTAAAAGTGGAGATGGGTAGAGAAAATAGGGGTAGGATCTGAGAATCGGAGATATTTGATTTTGCGATATAGTCAACGAGGTAATTTTCAAAACAGCTGGAATGAGCTGGGCACCAGACGATTTTTACTACAAAGTGATTGGATAGGTGAATAAGTTTGCGTGCTAAACTATAAGTTGAGTGTGAGATTTTATTTTCGAGTTTTAGGTTTTTTATTAAATTTTGCGAGTCTGTGAAAAAAGTTATGTATTTGAAGGAGGTAGAAAAGGAAGTTAGGTTATTAAGGAGTATGTTGCAGGATAGTAGTACTGGTGAATTTCAGTTTCGTGTGCAGTGATTTCTGGATCTAGGTTTGTGTGTTGGATAAGAAAAGGGTTTTTTGTGTTTTGTAGGAAGAAAGCGCATGCAGCTGAAGAGCGGTGTTGTGATTTAGAACCGTCAGTGAAAATTGAAAGTGAACAGGTATTGTTTGTTGTGCGTTGGTGAGCTATAGAGTTTAGGGCAAGATATCTGTGGTGACAGATGTTTGTGATGTAAGGAGGAGACGAAGAAGGGTGGATGAGCTCGATTGGGTGGTTTAATGGTAGTACTTGATAAGATGTTTTGTTAGGAGCAAACTGAATTAATAAGGAATTGTAATACTGCAGGGATTGGGATGTTTGAGTTGTGTATAGGCTGGTGAAAGGATGTGGTGGGGGTGTAGAGCAGAAAGTTATAAGGTAATTTTTAAGAAGCGTTTTCTTTAGATTGAGGTGTAGCGGTAGCGTGTTAGTGAATAATTCAAGTTTTGTAGTTGGTGTAGTGTGATAGGGGGGGGGTGTGGTTCGTTCTCATAAAAAAATTTATAAAACTATCATACATATCTACATAACTATTCCTATATAAAGAAATTAAACTTTTTTGGTAGATTGAACCCTATACTTTTATCATTCTTTATAAATCTTATTCTAATTAAAAAAAAATAGGTTTGACTAAATGAAAAATAAATTTGTTAATGAGTTTCAAAATAATTTTTGAATCGGTGAAATTAGAATTATTTAAAAATTTAATTTGAACTCATTTCATGAGGGAAAGAAAATCTAATGTATAGAGGTTAAAAAATCATTTTATTTCTTAACCTATTGTTTCCTGGCAAACCGACTTTAAGAATTGTAACATATTTTAATTCTTAATAAATATGCTTTTGGCTGAAAAAATTTCAAAAATAAAAATAGTGGTAATTAGATATTTATTTTTTAAAAGTTCTCATAATATATACCTAGATAAGAAAATATTGTCACATATGAAAATAACTTTCTAAGTTTTAATGGTCAATTCCTACACAAATTTTGTGAATTTGAATTTTATTGATAAATTAATGTCTAGATAAACCCCTTTTGACCATATGTTAACAGAAAACATAGTGCGACAAATAAGTTCGTTTATATAGATAGATTAATAACTTTCACCTCTTTAATATTGAAAGAATAGCTTCATCACATGGAGGACTTATATTTATTGTGCTCATTTAGGTTATAGCAAATTCTGCCTTAATTCTTTTGAATATCAAACATTAATACTCGAGATGCCTAACCTCAATAGACTTGTAGATAATATTTATAGATTGCCATCTGTTAGAAAGAAAACTTTAAACGGGTCTGACTTTTTACCCAAACTCCAGAAAATTTATGCGTAAATTACTCAGATTCTTATTAAATATATTTGAAAAATAAAAATTTAAATCAATTTATGTGTTTATCTGTTTTTAAAATTTTTTTTTTACATTTTAAAAATTTTCAATTTGTTTTTAAGTTTTTTATTGAGCCTCAATGGTTGTGTACCCCTCTGCTAAGTTAAATATCAGAGGTTCGATCCCCATGTTTGCGCATTTCTGTCTACCATCATTGTGAAATTGACCTAATTATGCTACATTGGTGTATCTACTTGAGTTTATCTAAATTACCCTCTTCCCTCTATTCTTTTCTTCTTCTCTATATCTTTCTTTCTTCATCTTGTATTTGATATTATTTGTTCATTCCATATTCAGAAGTACAAACATATCAATAAAGATAACATTAAAAACAATAAAACGGCAAATTAAAACAGTTCTCTATACGAAACTCATTTTAAAAAAAGAAGTAATAAACTTAATATGATATTTTTTAAACAATTAGTTTTTTTCTTAGTTTTTATAATTTTCCTTTTCTAGAAGTCAAAATGGTATCTCTTTTTAATTAGTTAATAGTTTCTAGTAGAAAAGGTTCATACTGTCTTAGTCTATTACTATTTGCAAATATTTTCATTTATTTGAAATTATTTGTTTAAAATGCTTTTTGAATAAAATTTAAATATATATAACGGAAAATGGAATAAAGAAATCCTTGTTGCAAAGTAGTCCATTTATTTTTCTACGTCTTTAAATATTTCCATGTTATTAATTCAATAAAAGATTTCATTCCTTTAGTCTGTAACGGGCCTTGTTTTTACATAGATCTCTTCTATATTTCCGTTCTAATACGCCAAATGCATCGTATTTTATTATGTATGATAAAAATATTTTTAGAGTTCAACTAATCAAACTAAGATTATTTTATCCTTGTATTATTGATATTGCCTCTTTTTCACTTTTCTTGCAAGAGTTGATCAACGGCATTATAAGAGGTAGACAATGTGTGCATATTCTGAAACAACAATTTCTCGCTCCTGAAATTTGCTTGAAATAAACTACCCTTTTATTTTGTATGTCTTACTAAAATCCCTGCTTATGGTTCTAATTTGTATATTTTATATCGTTGTATAATCTGTTTTATAACTTGTTATTTTTCAATCAATTTTGTAAACTAATCAAAAAAACAATACTAATTTTTTCATTTGTGAAAATGAATTGAAGGCTTTTCTTGGCGTTGTAGTGATAAGTGGATGAATACCATTCACTTCCAAACAAGTGTTTGTATTGGGAACACGCAAGGGATACATTACCGATTTTGTTCAACTCAATGTCAAAAATTCCCTGAAATAAAACGTTACGATCATTAGAATGATAATTTTAAAGTTAAAAAAATCTGTATGTTTAAGCTTGAATTCTTAAACAAAATTATAAAAAAGAATTTGAATTTTCTCCTATTATTTGTCTGTCGACTAAATGATGATCAGATATTATGGTCATCATCTATGTGAAATGTACATGCGTGGAAAGCCTATAAAATTTGGCTATAAATTTTGATCCGTTTCTTTTTTTACCTTTCTATGTTAAATAAAAGAATTGGATCTTTGAGAGAAAGTGACATTTCTGATTTGATGAAAATAATTGATAAACAAAACTCTTCAAATTATTCTATTAATCTCTGGGTATGGCGTTTTGAAAAAATTTAATAAAAATAGGTTGAAAGCAACTTGCATAATCCGTGAAGTGAGGACAAACAAATGTCCCTTGATACCAGACAAAGATATAAAAAATGAGTAGGGGTTTTTTTTTACAATTATACAGGTGTCCCTCCATTTAATGGAGCCATCTGAAAAGGCAAAAAGATATTCACGAAGTAATAAAAAGAAACTTCAAATTCCAGATGCGATATCTAGTTATAATGCGAATATGGACGCCGTTGTTTTGTTTGACAAGATGGTATCTCTTTATAGAATACACAATGCACATCTGATATAAAAAATAGTATTGGCCAATTTTCATTCAGATGAAAGACATAGGTTTAGTGAACTCATTGAGGCTCATCAAATTTCTCATAAAAATGAAAAATATCTTTTCTCGATTTTAGAAGAACATTATCTTATCCTTCTAATATTGCAAATAAAAAACATAGAGATGGGGCTTCAAAAAACAAAATTATGAAGAGTAAGTTTCTAGATGAAATCCAATTTGCATCTGAAAATTATTATATTGCTTCAAGAAATACCCAACACCTGTGCAGCTACTTTGGGAAAAAATTCTTGTCTTTAAAGACCTAATTATACAAATAAGAGTGTATTCATTCATACTTTTCTAAAATATAAGCTAAGACAAAAGTATATTTGAAATTTTTTTCATTATCACTACTTAATTCATGTCTTTGATTGATTTATATCACCTGTTCTCATATAAATGTTATATGAGATTGACCAATTTATCTCACTCCTTGCAAAACTCTTAAAAACTTATTTTTATTTTTAGAAATTACCACTTATTCTACTTAAAAAAAACTCAGAAGCTTCCTCTGGAAAGAGTTTAGTTGTTAGCAATATCAATGCATGTCAAGTAATATATTTATTACTTTTTTGTAATAGCATTAATAGATTGTAAATAATTTTATAGGCTGTTGCTGATACCATCAAGACTACTCTTGGGCCTAGAGGAATGGATAAACTTATCGTCGAGGAAAAGGGTAACAAATGCTATAACATTTAATACCATACGAGCATACAGTGAAACGTGTCCATTGCGGACAGCTAAGGGAATGTAAACAATGTCCGTAATTGGCAGGTATGTGCCCGTTATTTCCAAACTCAATAATATCTATGAGCTCATTAATATTTAAAACAAACTGCAGTGTATGATGTGGGAGGGACTACACTCATTTACTGGAAAAACAGAAAAATTTTAATCCAAGTATGTTATCCAAGTTCTTTGCAGGTTGATTATATAACATATTTTCTTATAGATTGTAATCAAATGTCTCTGTGTTTGTAACTCTTCCTACTATGCAACCTTCAATGATCCCTATGTTTCGAGCGAAGTGGGAAATGAATGAGGGGGGGGGGGGGCAATGTTTCGTGTGTTTCGAGCTAAGCGAGACACCGATGGTTTCGGGCTGGTGTGTATATATTGTACATTGACTCAACAGTTAATTATATTTAGATTTAGAACTATCTCTTGGAGATTTTTCAATACATATCATTTGTATTTAATAGATAAGTTAAAAGGGATAAAAAAAATGTCACATATTGTTACAAAGCTTGTCTGCTCTTGGATCAAGCAGCGCTTTGGGCTTTCCTATTATTTTGTGTATGTGTGCATCATGTATATAGGAAAGCGCCTTTATGTATCGACGCTTTTGGATTTCCTATTATTTTGTGTATGTGTGTATCATGTATATAGGGGTGTATCTATGGAGTAATATATTGTATGATGAGTATATATTCATCAGTAATATATTCAATCTTATATAGTAATCTTATATTAGGGAATAATGCGATAGTGTATGATGATTGATAATACTTGTGTCATGTATGGTGAGTATATATTGGATGGTGATTGAATATACAACGTATATTAGGGAACACATTACGTATATTTCCGTGTATATAGGAATATTCAATATTATTTCGAGAATAGGCATGTATATAGGGAAATTACATTGATAATAATTAACACAGAACTTATTGCATTTAACCCCCTTTTGACTGATAACTATGCTTTATACGTCATTTGAGACAATAGTTGAAAAAAAATTTTATAACATCATTTGTAGTTTGAACTAGCAAAATCAATATAAAAATATAATTTTTACAAAATTTTGAACTTATTAAATTTTTCTATTAGAAAAAACATCCGTATCTGTTACGTTGAACGTGTAATTGAGGATATAATTTTATTATGTTAACGAAGGGTAGTAGGGATTTTCAGTCTTCTTGGCTCATTGATAGCCTTTTGTTGATGATAACGGTGAATTGTCAGAGGTCTTCAATCTTCAATTTTCTCTGGCTCATTGATAGCCTTTGTTGATGACGGTGAAGATCTAAAGAAGTGACGCCTCTAGTTTCTTTATTTACATATATATAAGTATATGTTCTGTGCATTATGCAGGTATGTGCATGTGTGTGTGTGTCCTTGTGAGTACATTGAGGCATAAAGATGTTATAAATGTAATTGTGTCTTGGTGATTGCATATTAACAGTACATATTAGAGCAGTGGTTCCCAACCTTTTTTAGTTTGCAGCACCCTTGGCGAGCCTTTTAAAAATCCCTGGCACCCTTGAGGAAAAACTTATTTAAAATTTCCATAGTTTTTTTATTATAATTTTTTTTCTACATCTGCAATTTGATGCAACAATACCTTATACAGAGATCATATAAAAAAAATTTATACTGATCTATCACAAAAAATATAATATTACAAATATCTAATGTTAAGTTTTAAAGTAGTTGCACAATTTATTCAAGTAATTACAGTGTAACACTATGATATAAGACATAACATACAAATAACAAATAGACCAGAGTGAATCACGCATGTGTGTACTTAGTGTGAAACTCGCGATTGATGCTTAGAACACAAACTCTTGATATCAGGTCTTTGATTTTATAGCCATGGCAGAAAATGCCTGCTCACACAGATACGATGTCGTAAAGGGTCAAAGTAGAGAAATAGCTTTTTTTAGCCAAATTTGGATATTCCTCCAATGTTTCATGCCAAAAAGCTGTCACTGTCATATTACTCTTCATAAATTAAAATTTCAGTGTTAAATCGGCTGACATATCAAGAAATTCGTCACGTTCTATTGCCGTAAAGTCTATTTCTTCAGCCATGTCATCCAGTTCGTTCAAACACCAATCATAATTTTTAAGCAGCTCTATAAATATGCCATGTCTCTCCTCTTGAAAAAAAGCTTTTAATTCTTCTTTAAGCTCAAGCTTTGGTGATGAAGCCTTTGTACTTTCCTATCATCGACGGTGCACCATCTGTGCATATGCCAAAACAATATTCCCATGAAAGATTATTTTGAGTAAGATACGAATTTACAGATGCAAAGATATCCTATCCAGTGGTTGTAGTTTCTAATTCTTTGCAAAACATAAACTGTTCCACAATATCCTTGTCAATGAATTTGCAAAATCATTTTTTTTGCAGGACCAATAATTTCTTCACAGGTTGTATGAGGTTTCATCTCTTTGCTATCAGCTCTGCTACTCTAAAAGAAGCTTTAAGAGTGTTAGCTACTGATACTCTCTTGATCATTTTAGTGGGCGCCTTACTTTGTTTTTCTAACAAACGAGAAAAATATGTCATGCCCTTCTGCGACACATAAGGATGTCTGGTTAAGATGGCGCTTGAGCTTACTAGGTACCATGGCCTCATTGCTGAGTGTATCTCCACAAACTAAACACACGGCGCGAATTATCTTCATCATTCTTTGAAGTAGTAAAACCATATGCTAAATAGGCATCAATATATGTTATTTTCTTTGAAAGAGATGTGTGCTTTTCCTTTTTGTATTTTGATTCAGATGGACCAGAAACATCTTCAATATTTGACTTTAAAGCAGTAACAATACTGTAAGCCACCAGAAGTTTTAAAATAAGAATTATTCTAAAAAAAGAAAAAGTAGAAGCATAAATTTTTTTGATAATGAAAAATAAAGCTTGGGTAAAAGTTAAAAACAATTATATAAATTTAATAAAAAAAGTATCTAAGTTAAAAGTTAAATTGTTAAATAGACAATAAAAGCAGAGAGAATGAAAGGAATAAAATTTTTACCCTGAATTTTGGCGGCACCCTTTAGAGGATAGTGCGTACATTAAAAGGTGTTATAAATATAATTGAATGTCATTTGCATATTAACATTAGATGATAATGTTACAGTATCATATATGAATCGCTGGTCAAATAGAGGTACATTTTTCAAAAATATTGAATGTCGAAGTTTCATTTATTAATTTGTGAAAATTTTAATTTTAACAATCTTTTTTTTAAATCATTGTTATTCACCTTTTTTGGTATAAAATATTTACAAATTTGAACGTGTAAATTGATACTTAAAAAGTCTTATTTTGTATGAAATTCTATGAAGCACTTCACATCAACGCCAACTTTACATTTCTTACACATAGTTTGTGTCATATTATGACAAAGCCTGCATCGGAGTCTCTTTTTTCCATTTTTTGTCTAGCTGAATTGGATGACACGCCAAATCTTGAGAAAATAACTTCAACAAGTGCTCTTTTGACATATTTATCAAGTGACTCAATATAGTCCAATACCATTTTTTCCACTAATCAGTATTGCATACTGAGCGATGCTTTGATCCATTCGATCAACCCATTGCATCTGATTTCTGTATACGTTGAAGATATTTGGCTGTGAGACCAAAATCTTCCTTTTTTCTTTACAAGAGTATCTTGCAACTTGTGATAGAGGCTCATCTGTGCAAGAATTCGATATTGCCAGTATTGACTTATTGTCATATCACTGGCAAATGTTGACTCAACTGTTAAAGTTTGATGAAATCCTTTTTTCTTTCAAGCTTTTTCCTTTTAAAGAAGGAAAGTTTTTTGTCCGATTTTGTCGAATAGTGCCAGTTATTTTTTTCTCATGTTAAGCATTTCACGAACAAAATCATAGGAGGAAAAAAAATTATCACAAACAAAGTGATAATCATTTGGGCACAGTTCGTTTAATTTATTTGAAAAGTTAAGAATCACTGACCCTCCTAAACCAAATCTTTCTTTTGCTTGATTTTGGACATTTTTTCCTTGCTACAAATCAAACTAGACACAATAGCCTGGAGCAATATAATGGGACCATTGTTTATATCCAAAGCATATTGATTTTCCTTTGAGAAGTTGCTTTGTTGAATGTCCTCCAAAGTACTTTATCATTGTTTCATTGATGCAATGGAATTCAGATGCACACTTTAGAAAATTTGAATTCAGTTTTTCAATTAGAGGACGAACTTTGGAAAAGCGATCGTTTTTAGGAAGAGTTATGTTATCGCTTACGTGTAAATAT